>WNWK01002606.1:0-127500 GCA_009830355.1 Cherax destructor | reverse complement strand
AAATAAACAGGCACAATATTGTGACGGGAACAATACACAAATAACCCATAGATAGGAGAATGAAACTTAGTTTTTAACTAGTGTTGAGAAACAAGATTGCCAATCACATGGAATCACAGCAGATGCACAGTCCAGGGCAGGATGGGTTTAGAGCGAGTTGCTCCTGCTTGTCGTAATTGTTGGATTATAACAACATGGTTTTGGAGGCAATGGAAGACAATCAGTATGTAGATGCACTGTACAAAGACTTTACAAAAGCCTTCAGCAAATGCATGCAAAAGCAATAACTGGAAAAGTGAGCAGAACCCAGAGAGTAATAATAGAGTGAATTTTGGGGTGGCCATACTGAAAAGCTGTGTTCCTCAAGGCACAGTACTTTCCCTACTTCTCTCTTATTCTTATACCCAAAATAGACACACAAATCATTGCACCATTTTATTTGTAGACTATACTAAAATTTGTATGAGAGGGATTTATCAAGGACACAGCAAACCTCGAAGCTGACATAAACCAAGTCTTCCAGTGGACCACCCATGAAGCCGCTCAACGAGGATAAATTTTAGTTACTCTATGGGGAAAAAAAATGAGGATTTAAAGGCTAAAACGGAATGCAAAACGCTTAAAGTTCTTTAAACTATACTCCTCAGAACGTAGGCGAGAAAGATGCATCTTAATATACATCTGGAAATTTGTAGAGAGATTGATCCCAAATCAGCACACTGAAATCACTCCATATGAAAGCAGGGGTTCCGTGAGTACACAGTGTCAGGGGTCCAAGACTGTTCAACTGCCTCCCAGCATACATAAGGAAGATTACCAATATATCCCTGGCTGTCTTCAAGAGTGAATTGGACAGATATCTAAAGTGAATACCTGACCAGCGGGCGTTAGTGCGGGCGGCCAGCAGTAACAACCAACAAAAAACTGATACAATATACTATGCAAACGAAGGCAATTATAAATTATAAATACTGTAATTATAAATACTGTCAGATACAATATTTATTTTATAATTAATCTTAGCTACATTTTTCAAAAATATTTCCTTATTACAGTTGTTATTATCAGTACCTTATAATTAATGATGTGTTCTCACCCATGATTCATGTCTGTGACGCGGGATACCAGGTATAGTGTGACGGAGGGAGAGGTGGGGTGAGGGAGGGAGAGGTGGGGTGAAGGAGGGAGAGATGGGGTGAGGGAGGGAGAGATGGGAGGGAATGGAGAAATGAGAGGGAAGGGAGAAATGAGAGGGAAGGGAGAAATGAGAGGGAATGTAGGGAAACAAGTGAGAGGAAGGAAGGGGGGGGAGGAGGGATTTTTTTCTGACCTTAGTAGCTGATAAGATTATTCTACAATGATTATCATTACATTACAACATTGACCAGATGATGAATAAGACACATGAGAGTGAACACACACCTGTGGTCACATGCACTGAGATACACACCTCTCTGTGAACACCCAGAGTACATACACAAACACGCCTGTGAACACCCAGAGTACATACACAAACACGCCTGTGAACACCCAGAGTACATACACAAACACGCCTGTGAACACCCAGAGTACATACACAAACACGCCTGTGAACACCCAGAGTATATACAGAGACACACCACTGTGTAAACCTTGTACCACAAGTGACCTAGTTTAAATCCCTTACATAATGGATGTTGGCGAGCACACTCACCAGGTGTTTAGCTTCATCTCAAGCTGGCAAACTCTCTCACCTCTTGTTGCAGCTTCAGCCATGACTCTCCATCAATAGCATTCGCAAAACAACCGCCAGACATTACAAAAATGTCTCTGGGAGAAAAATAGTGCTCTTCCTGGGACGATGAGCTGGGTTCAAGGTGTTCTGGTCTGAAGTGAGAGGTGTGGACGCTTCTTGACTGAACCCAGTTTTAAGTCGCAATAAACTATTGTAAATGAATGATACAGTAACACACATTTAGGTTTTGTGGGCGAGGGGCTTGGACTTCCAGCAAGCTTGTGTGAGCGTGTTAGATAGGAGTGAATGGAGACGAATGGTTTTTGGGACATGACGAGCTGTTGGAGTGTGAGCAGGGTAACATTTTGTGAAGGGATTCAGGGAAACCAGTTAATTGATTTAGTTGGACTTGAGTCCTGGAAATGGGAAGTACAATGCCTGCACTTTAAAGGAGGGGTCTGAGATAGTGACAGCTGGGAGGGACTATTCTCAGCTGTCGTATCTGAGCTCCTCTGCAAAGACAGTGATTATGTATGAGTGTGGTGAAAGTGTTGAATGATGATGAAAGTATTTTCTTTTTGGGGATTTTCTTTCTTTTTGGGTCACCCTGCCTCGGTGGGAGACGGCCGACTTGTTGAAAAAAAAAACATATTTAGTAAATGTTTTAATACACAAACGTTCCTATTTTATTTCCAATGTCAGTGTCCTAATGATTCTTGCAAATTTTACAAGAGCAGATTTCTTTAATAAGTTAGACTGGGTTAGGGTGTGTTAGGGAGGTAACGTAGGCTTATATAGTATATATTGTGGGTAACTAAAGTGTAATAAACGCTTGTCAATGCTCAATAATAATCCACATGGCTACGGAAACTCACAAGATTAATTAGACTGTATATTTCGATCCTCTTCTGGGATCATCTTCAGCAGATGTAGACATACGTATATATTTATGCAAATTTATGAACGAGCGGGTCACTGCTGGCAAAGCTGTGTTGCACATCACCAGGAACGTTCAGATCTGCACGTGTATCACTGGTGCTGCTAGACTTGCTGCAATATAAGAGGATATTCATGGCACAGACACTGAACTGTTTACGTGATTTTTGCAACGTAAGGGTAATATGGAATGTTGTGTGAGCATTATTTTTTGTTTGTGTCTTATTGTGGCAAGAAAATAAGATGCGAAATATTGAATGTGCAGTGAACATTATGTTGGAAGAACGTCCAAGATAAATGGTATAAAAAAATACCGCCACGATGGAACAGTAGACATAAATATAGAATAATGCAATCCTTTATTGACAACGTGACTTGATAAGCCCAATGTGTGGGCGAAACGTCGTCAATAAAGGATCACATTATACCACATTTGTGTCTACTTTTCCATGAAGAATATTAAAGAGTGAAGGAGAGCTGTGAGATCATTCACCACTTGCTAATAAAAACTTGTATACAATAACAAAAACTACCCATGCAAAGTAAAGCTACACACATTAACGAACACCACACAATACTCTCACACTAAGTAACGGCGCCGCTCACACCTCTACGGAGCCGCTCACACCTCTACAACGCAATTGTCATCAAAAGATTTAAGTTATACCATGAATTAAGGAAAGATCCTGGACTTCGCCTTACGAAAGAAGACAAAGCAAATGCGATAGTAATTATGGACAAGGTAGATTACAGGGAAGGAATAAACATGATATTAGGAGACAGGGAAACTCAGGCGCCTCTTAAACGTCACTTAAAAAAGAAAACAGTATCATTAAAAGTGCTACCTAAAATTTTAAGAGAATTTCACACAAATAAAAATTGTCCCATATATTCAAACAAATGATAATGGTTTGTTAATGGGGTTTCAAGCCTGTCGACTACACTAAGATCATCAAGGCGTATAATTAACATTTTCACCACCAGACAAGAATAATTTAATCCCTAAAACAGGAATTAAACAAAAAATCAGCGTACAGAAGCTGAGATAAACTTCTGGTTTATATATTTTGTGTAAAGTTTAATGTACTGTTAAAAACTCATATCAGTTCAATCCCAAAAAATCAAAGAATACAGCAACAATAAAAATATATATTAACTATGGGTTATGAGACATTCCAGCGCCCTGATAACTGACCAAATCATGGCTTTCTTAAGCGAGGAATGGCATGTTGTAATTACCCTGCTGTCAAAAGTGACAGCAGGGACAGCAAGTGATAGATCACCTTGTGTGATAGATGGCGGCACTGGCACTGGGCGTTAACAAACACTTGTCTTGAGGGGTAACTATATAAAATGATCTCCTACTCCACCCTCCCCAAACACAGACATAAACCACGTTCACATCTCTCTACTGAGGTTTATCATAATGTTAGATGACACAAAATAAGTAATCAACCTTGAGGGTGGACATGACTCAAACAACACTTCATCATACTGACGAAAACTCAACAAAAACCAGCAGAGTCAATGCTGGGGGGATTAGTCAAGACAGTGCCAAGCTTACACGCCCTGTTTAGTACCCAAGGCTCTACCTTCTGCTTCATTCACGCGATTTTCGACCTTTATTGCTGGTGACACTGAGATCACTTTACCCTTAAAGGAAGAAAGAGGTTTTAGGTGTTTTTATTTAAAAAGTGTAGCAACAAGGTGGAGTAAGTTACCAGTAATGTTGCGCTTACAACACTAACAATGTTTACTTAAACATTATCTCCCAGACTTTATGCACTCAAGTTCCTAGTTTCTTTGATCGCTTTCAGTAGTTTCAATAGTGTGTGCGTGCGTGCGTGTGTGTGTGTGTGTGTGTGTGTGTGCGCGTGCCTGTGTGTGTGTGTGTGTGTGTGTGTGTGTGTGTGTGTGTGTGTGTGTGTACGGCCCAGGGATGGAGCCACACACCTGATAAAGACTGTGAAAAATCTTGAAAAATGTAAAATGTAACAAAGGTTTGTTTCCAGACTTGTGCCACAAAGGAGAGGAAAGCACTGAGCAGAGGTTGATGGAGACGCGAAGAACAAGGAAAGATATGATCACGACATACAAAATCTTGAGGGGAGTTTTTGGATGAGGAGGATCAGGATCAGGTTGATTAGGTCATCCACCGGGAGGCCTGGTCTGGGACCTGGCTACGAGGACATTGATCCTCGAGAACACACTCCAGGTAGACTCCAGGTAGGATCAAGGGTACGCAGGTGGACTGAAGACACAGATGAGCTATAGGGATGTAGAAAAGTATTTCTGTAGCCTCAGAGTGATTGACTTAGAAGAGATAGTGGCGGATGCAAATTCAATACAAATCTTCAGTAGATATAAGGCCCAAGAGGGCAAAAATCAGTGATGCCAGTCAGAGTAATCTAGGAGGAGGGAACAGGAGCCGAGTCTCAACCCAGGCAAAAAAAATCAGTGAGTACAATTGGGAGAGTTCACACACACACACACACACACACACACACAAACACACACATTCAACAGTTCCTTCACTTCATATACCAGGAAAAAAAGTGTGGCCGAGCCAGCCACAACAAGACCTCTCACAACAACACACTCAACCTCTTACACTCACGATATTGAAATCATATAGCTCTTCTCTCCCCTCTTCTACGTATATAATAGTGATAATCTCTCTTCTTAATAAGTAACTCTGAAAGAGAACACCATGAACACAGGTGATAAAGTTGACGAGAGAGAGAGAGAGAGAGAGAGAGAGAGAGAGAGAGAGAGAGAGAGAGAGAGAGAGAGAGAGAGAGAGAGAGAGAGAGAGAGAGAGAGAGAGAGAGAGAGAGAGAGAGAGAGAGAGAGAGAGAGAGAGAGGAGAGAGAGAGAGAGAGAGAGAGAGAGAGAGAGAGAGAGAGAGAGAGAGAGAGAGAGAGAGAGAGAGAGAGAGAGAGAGAGAGAGAGAGAGAGAGAGAGAGAGAGAGAGAGAGAGAGAGAGAGAGAGAGAGAGAGAGAGAGAGAGAGAGAGAGAGAGAGAGAGAGAGAGAGAGAGAGAGAGAGAGAGAGAGAGAGAGAGAGAGAGAGAGAGAGAGAGAGAGAGGGGGCCGAGAGTGAAGCCATCACTTCCGTAGTGGGGGTCCTTGGCACTGACTGCCCAGCTCTCATTACTCCACCAATTTAAGTGTCACGTTGAGGCATCTTAAGTGCTTGAAAGTGGCAAGATAAGGCAAAGAGACGTTTTAAAAAGGGGAGAACCAATTAGATAGTTCCACTTATCTTGCACTCTTACACAGAATTTGGTACTGCCACTTATGTTATGGTATTGGGCAGTGTCACTTATCGTATGGTATTAGGAAGTGCCAATTAAATATGGTACTGGGCATTGCCACTTATTGTATTAGTCAGTATAACTTATCTTATGGTATTATGCAGTACCACTTATGGTATTGGGCAGTGACACTTATCTTATGCCATTGGGCAGTGCCACTTATCTTATGGTACTGGGTAGCGCCACTTCCCTTATGGTTATAATCTTGCATAGTACTGGGAAGTGTCATACACAGTGTTGGCAGTGTCGCTTATCCTGACAACTATCACAGGTAGTGCTGGGCAGTACCATTCACCGGCAGTAAAAATAACTGCTGGTTATGCACCAGGCCGCGGGGGCGCTGACCCCCTTCCCCACGGAACACCCACCAGATAGTAGCGACAATACTGAGCAGTGCCACACCCTGTGGGTGTACAAACTGCAGACAGGTTTTGTACAACAGTACTGACCCTGAGGGTGACCATACCAGGGACAGTAATGAGCTGTGTTATCCTCTGGGTGACCATACCAGGGACAGTAATGAGCTGTGTTACTCACCCTGTGGGTGAACACTCAACCATAACAATATTGGACATTTCCTCTCTTCATGTGACCAAATTTACTTCCGAAAAGAAAGCAAATTTCGTCCAAACTTTCTGAGCAGCCAACGACACTATTCAATACATTCCTGGCTGTTTAAACACTTGGGTATCACTACCTCGCTAGGGCACCCTGGTATCGTAGGTCAAGTATTAAAGCAGGGGGACAATCTTCCTTGCAGTGTCAAGTGTCAAAGCATGGGACAATCTTCCTTGCAGTGGCAAGTGTCAAAGCATGGGACAATCTTCCTTGCAGTGGCAAGTGTCAAAGCCCGGGACACTCTTCCTTGCAGTGGCAAGTGTCAAAGCATGGGACACTCTTCCTTGCAGTGGCAAGTGTCAAAGCATGGGACACTCTTCCTTGCAGTGGCAAGTGTCAAAGCATGGGACACTCTTCCTTGCAGTGGCAAGTGTCAAAGCATGGGACAATCTTCCTTGCAGTGGCAAGTGTCAAAGCATGGGACAATCTTCCTTGCAGTGGCAAGTGTCAAAGCCCGGGACAATCTTCCCTGCAGTGGCAAGTGTCAAAGCATGGGACACTCTTCCTTGCAGTGGCAAGTGTCAAAGCATGGGACACTCTTCCTTGCAGTGGCAAGTGTCAAAGCATGGGACAATCTTCCTTGCAGTGGCAAGTGTCAAAGCATGGGACAATCTTCCTTGCAGTGGCAAGTGTCAAAGCCCGGGACAATCTTCCTTGCAGTGGAAAGTGTCAAGGAAGACAACCCGCCTGGTAGTCTAAAAGATCAACACATTTTAACACACACTGACAGGAGAGACTCTCTTTCTTAACTTGTTAAACTAAGTTCACCTTCAACTTGATTAAGTTTTTAACAACCCTGCTATACTGATCCTTAATACTGGAAAAAACAAACAAAAGTAACAGCAGTAGACGTCCAAGACCATTCTGAGCAACTCCTAAAAAATAAAAATAAAAATTCACTACTCAATAACAATTGGTCAAAGAAGCGCCGCCTCTGGATCTCTACTTCAGACCGAGACAATAAATTGGAAAGAATCTTTAGCCAAGCCACTGACCCCTTATATCTTCTTTTATATCTGAATTTGTTGAGAAATCGGCTCACAAATACTGCTACTGTCATTACGTTGCTCTGCCCTCTATACTACATTGTTATATATATATATATATATATATATATATATATATATATATATATATATATATATATATATATATATATATATAAGAAAAACTTTCATCGTCATTCACGCCATCACTGTCTTGCCAGAGGCATGCTTACACTACAGTTATAAAACTGCAACATTAACACCCCTCCTTCAGAGTGCAGACACTGTACTTCCCATCTCCAGGACTCAAGTCCGGCCTGCCGGTTTCCCTGAATTCCTTCATAAATGTTACCTTGCTCACACTCCAACAGCACGTCAAGTCCTAAAAACAATTTGTCTCCATTTGCTCCTATCTAACACGCTCACGCACGCTTGCTGGAAGTCCAAACCAATCGCACACAAAACCTCCTTTACCCCCTCCCTCTAACCTTTCCTATATATGTGTGTGTGTGTGTGTGGTTAAGTTACACACACACACACATATATATATATATATATATATATATATATATATATATATATACAATGTAGTATAGAGGGGAGAGCAACGTAATGACAGTCAGGTCTCACCAACAATATAAAGAGTTTACCTTGGTACTTATTTACATAAACTAGTTATAAAACTTTATAACAAATACTTGCTGGTATACACACCAGCCTTGACTTTACATTTCTGCTCACCAGAACTCTTCAGAGTTTTCATTCAGTTTCATTAAGTGCATTATTATTTAGTTTATAAGTGTTGCGGATTTCCTGTTTCATTAGGGTTAGAAGAGCTATAAAACTTTCAAATTGTTGTGACCTATGAGTTTATTCGGCGTTTTTTTTAAACAATATGGCTGAGTATTTGTTGTGTGTGTAGCCAGTAAAGTTACCAATTTCCATTTTTATTCCTTCATGCTAGTGAGGTACCCAACACTGCCACCTGAGGAATTCCACATGTAACTAATACTCAGAGTTACCAGTTATGCATACTAACTCTTGTTTGACTGACCAAGTCATCCTCCCAGGCAATTTTTCTTCTACTGAGCTCAATACGTAGACTCCAGGTAAGACCTTCAGTAAGGCGACGCCAAAATGTAAACGTGATTTTACGGTCCTATTTTCTCTATCTTTAAGGTGGCTTTCAGGTCTTAATACTAGTGACAGTGGCAAAAGTTGATACATTTACTTATCAAACATTATTCTAACCTAAATATTTCATGCAGAGAAATTGGTTTAAGCATATAAAGCAAAAAAGAACGTTGGTGTTAGGAGACTGATGTGTCAGTCATGTCTGACCATCTCAGGTTTAGTAAATAGTCAAGACACTGACTATCCTCAGTAACTGTCCTCAGTAACTATACACACAAACTATTAAGTGTCCTTGGTGTGTTTACCTGGGACCAGGAGCTAGTTCCGTTGAGATGTTACTGGGGTGTGTTGGAAGATATTACTGGGGTGTGTTGGAAGGTGTTACTAGGGTGTGTTGGAAGGTGTTACTTGGGTGTGTTGGAAGGTGTTACTGGGGTGTGTTGGAAGGTGTTACTGGGGTGTGTTGGAAGGTGTTACTGCTGTGTTGGAAGGTGTTGCTTGGGTGTGTTGGAAGGTGTTACTGCTGTGTTGGAAGGTGTTGCTTGGGTGTGTTGGAAGGTGTTACTGGGGTGTGTTGGAAGGTGTTACTGCTGTGTTGGAAGGTGTTGCTTGGGTGTGTTGGAAGGTGTTACTGCTGTGTTGGAAGGTGTTGCTTGGGTGTGTTGGAAGGTGTTACTGGGGTGTGTTGGAAGGTGTTACTGGGGTGTGTTGGAAGGTGTTACTGTTGTGTTGGAAGGTGTTGCTTGGGTGTGTTGGAAGGTGTTACTGGGGTGTGTTGGAAGGTGTTACTTGGGTGTGTTGGAAGGTGTTACTGGGGTGTGTTGGAAGGTGTTACTGGGGTGTGTTGGAAGGTGTTACTGCTGTGTTGGAAGGTGTTGCTTGGGTGTGTTGGAAGGTGTTACTAGAGTGTGTTGGAAGGTGTTACTTGGGTGTGTTGGAAGGTGTTACTTGGGTGTGTTGGAAGGTGTTACTGGGGTGTGTTGGAAGGTGTTACTAGGGTGTGTTGGAAGGTGTTACTGTGTGTTGAAGGTGTTCTGGGTGTGTTGGAAGGTGTTACTAGAGTGTGTTGGAAGATGTTACTAGAGTGTGTTGGAAGGTGTTACTAGGGTGTGTTGGAAGGTGTTACTAGAGTGTGTTGGAAGATGTTAAGAGTTGCAGTACAGTACCTGAGGAATTGGAATAAATAGTAGAGGGTTTTACATCAAGGAAATGAAGAGTAGTTGCAATGCCTTAGATCAAGAGCATTCGCCAGTAACAGTACACTGTTATGGGAAGGGGGGAGTGAGGGTAAAAAGTGGGAGTTGGGAGAGATAAAGTAGACCGGAAGCAATAGAGACCATCTCTCCTGCCCTTGTGTTATGTAGGTCATCACTCACACACACACACACACACACACAAACACACACACACACACACACACACACACACACACGTCCGCCAATAATCCCCACATTAACAATCACGCCCAGAAAATTGAAAAAAAATACAAAAGTTTTGAACGCGACTAGTCCCATAGATAAAGCTAGTACTACAAGCACAAGAAGAAAGTGAGCCTGATACCTTCACGAGTGGTCAGAGTGTTAGCAAGATAACTGTTACTCTTATCTGATTATGGTCCCAGGGATCACTGCCCCCCACGGCTTACTCGCTGATGTGTTTATCAAAAAATAAGATACCTAGAGAAATGTATCGAGACAATCTATGATATACCTGTGAAAATTTATTTCTTCCTTTCGTCAGTGTTTATGATACTTGCTTGAAGCATTTTGAAGTCTGGAGCCACGGATGTCAACAGTGATGTCAGCTGTACATCATGACCCTCCACCTTTCAATAAATTTATTCTGCTTTCTCCTATATCTGTCACTCCAGTAAGTTGTCATAGCAGTGTGCACTCATGTATCTTCCACGTATATATTATCACACATCTCTTTTCTTCGTTCCAGAGAAAGGAGTCCAAGCGCTGAGAAGCGTCCCAAGTAGCTTGACAATGTTGTACCGAGTCTATGTGGGGAGTCTGTCACCTCGGTACAGTTCCATTTCTGCTGCGTCTCCTCCCTTGAAAGGTGTTGTGACCACAGGACAATATTTAAGTCGTGAGAGAGCAAGTGATCTGAAAAGTACCATCACTGGCTTTGTTAATCCACTAAGTCATTTTCCTGGCCTTTGTCTTATGGTGTTGTCCTAACAACAGATCATCTGACACAATTATTTTGAGGTCTTTTACGTGTTCCATGTGTTTTAAAATAAGGTCTGGCTGCCATATAATATTATTCTCGTACTGAGGTCGTCATTCTTTCCATTAATAAGCAGTTTAAATTTGTTACAACTGAGAATCATGTAATTTTCATTTAATTTGTTGATATATGTTGCAAATCTTAACCAGCTGGATCATTCAGCGATCTTTACTGTAAAAAAATATATGCAACATAAATGTAACAATGAAAAACTACCAGCATGAGTAAAACCCAACCACTACTTCCACTACTACTACCACCACTACTACTACCACTACTAACACTACCACGGCCCGGCTGGTCGGGAACTTAGTCAGTTCCATCTTGAAGACTGTCAGAGGTTAGTTGGAAATTTCCCGCATGCACGGAGGACGTTGAGGAGTCGGGGAACCCTGACACTCGTCGATTTCTCGCTTAATGTACTCGTCATAGCAACCTAATCACATTTTCCTCTATTAACAGTCTCACGCGATTTTCAACTTCAGTTCTTCAACTTTTCCTGAAAATTTATAAATACATTTTTTTTTCTTCATAGGGAAGTATATTTAACACTAGATAAGTCAGTAAAGACAACATTATGACGACCAGTTGTTGACCAACATGAGACATCTTTCAAATGTGGAGTTAGACTGGCCTCTAGACGGACCATCTGCAGGTGGTGGCACAGCTGGCAGTACAGTACGAAAGGTCCAGCCTTGACACAGTGAACACCGGCCGCCAACCTATATATATATACATATATAGAGAGCCAAGACTGAGTGTATGTGATAATGCACTCTGTGTCACAGACGCATCACCAGGCTTGACACAGAATAAGGAAAAGAATGAAAATCAGAGAGTTAATCTGAATAAATATAACAGCTCGCTAACATGTGTGTAGATGTACAAAATCACATATGTATGTACATATGTATATGTGAATGTATGGATAACTAAAGTGTAATTAACACTTGTCAGTGTTCAATAATAACCCACGTGCGGACAGAAACTCTGAAGATTAATTGGTTTGTATATTTCGATCCCCTTCTGGGAGAAGAGGATCCCAGACCAACCTCTTTATCAACCTTGACCTACATTTGCGGGCCTCATCGTACTTATTCATGTAGCTATGTATGAAGTTTTCTTCAACCTTATCCGGAAGCCAGCGTCTCTTGGGCTGGCATCTACCACAGCATCTCCCCTGATCCAATAGACTCGTATCTTGTATTAAGGCCGTGAATGGAGGACGTCTCCACAAGTCTAGTCTAGCTCATTCGCGTCTTTAATCGCGCTGAAATTAAAGAAATACTTCCTAACATCCCTGTGAGTCATCTATAGCTTTCAAATTTTAGGGACATATAGGTGAGTACAAATAGGAAGCACGTCTGTTTTTCGCTCAGCAGACGGAGGATCAAGCCTTCACCACATCTAGCACTGAATGACCCACATGGATTTAGTGCTTAACGTGAATTACAGGCGGGTCCCGCTTATACAGCAGGTTAGGTCCGGGATATTACAGGCGGGTCCCGCTTATACAGCAGGTTAGGTCCGGGATATTACAGGCGGGTCCCGCTTATACAGCAGGTTAGGTCCGGGATACTGCTATAAAAGCGAAAATCACTGTAAAGTGAAACAGCCTTTTTCACTTTCAAATGCATATAAAAGCCTTATAACATGTTTACACTATCATATATTGAGCCTAAAAAATGCATATACAGTACACACATTACTTACCTTAAAATATTTACATCCTTAGCTTATAGTGAGAGGAGACTATGATTATTGTAGGAAGTCTTAATAAATGAAGAATGGCTATAATTGAAAACTGCTGCATTATCGAAACGCCGTAAAGCAAGGCGCTGTAAAGCGGGGCCCTTCTGTGTTGTTGTTATTATTTGTATTATTATTATTATCTCTTTCATTTGTGCCGCCTGGTCTCTGGTCTTCCTCTCTCAAACAGCCTGAGTGTCTACCTTGTCTACGTCTATCGGGATTTTGAACCTGGTGATTATATCTTCCACTTCTCTTTTTGTGTCCAGGGTTATTACATTATGTTCTCAAGAGTGTGGTTATCAGATATCCTCTCAGCTCCGTCACAAGTCTCACTGCAAACTCTGGGACATTCTCTATTTTCTGCATGTGCTTTATAAAGATGGTTTCCATGATGGACATTACATACCTTGTTTATATTCGGACTCGTGAATGTTAGTTTTGTCCTTGAATCCCGGCCCTCTAACAGTCAATTTCCTCCTGGTCAATTCCTCTTGTCCAGGGTTGACATGTTCAATTTCTCGAGTTTCTTCTAACATTCCTCTCAGGTTGGGGACAAAATCCCTTCCACAAACCTGCTCTCACTGTTTCCCCCACCATCCCCCCTCCTCGAATAAACCCCAGTATTACCCCTCCCTACTGCCAAACACCTCTTACCCTTCCATAGTTGTAGCTTCTCCGCTTTCTTAGTATACCTCTTCCCTCTGTCCTTCCCCTTTCCTTTTGTCCCTCCCACGACACCTTTCCTCTCTCTCTCTCTCTCTCTCTCTCTCTACTCCTTAAAGTGACAGGTTCAGAACAACTAAGAAAAGAAAGACTAGATCAAAATGACTTACACAAACGTTGATGGAATCCTCAATAAGAGTGAAGAGCTAAAATATAAAATGGTAAATTAGCAATGGAAATAAGTCACTTTGTCTGACTTTTTTGGGTTATCCTAGGTTCTCTACACATATGCTGCTATGTATGATAATGTATGTAAATGTATTTGTGTATACCTGAATAAACTTACTTACTTAACCACGCATCGTAGCTCTCATGGTGACATCGTAGCCCTTGTGGAGATATTAGCCCTTGTGGAGACACCGCAGAGACAAAACTTACTGGAATTAATGCAGTTTACCAAGACTAGATTCAACATAGTGAGGAGCCAAAAGGAACATCGATGACTGATGAAGAACCAGAGATGATTAGAAAAATCAAAGAACCGAACACGTGGGAAGTAGGACTATATTGCCGGAACTCTTTATCATTGGGAAAAAAGTGGCCAGCTTGGGGACGATGTCAGCGGGGATAGTAAACTAATAGAGACCGTAACAAGCGAGCATGTCAAGAAAACAATACAAAGAATAGGTGATGAACCTGCAAAACTAGACATGACCTTCAGCCTACACTAATTAGGCAAGCTAAATCATTTATGGAGTACAGTTAACAGCTGGTTATCAGTGGTGCCAAACTTGATGCAACTGAAGTGGGGAATGGAGGTAGAAAATAGCTTGAAACTAGAGTATGGAAGAGAAGACTATACTGGGGCGAGAAAATGGAATGATTGCACTGAGAAAGAGACAGACCTGGTCTCAAACCCAGCTTGAGTCCAGACTTCAATGTTGAATAAGTAATAAATCAGGCTGCTGCTTCCAACGGCCCGTAGACCTACATAGTTATCACAACCTGGTTGATCTGGTACTCATTTCATATACTCTCTGGAGTGAAGAAGAGAGATAACCGAAGATATACAAATATACATGGAGGGTACTTGAGGGCCCAGCCCAAAATCTTCTCTCTACAATAACAAGATACTGGAGGAAGTGTAAAACAGACCCAGGGATAAAGCAACCTTCCACTTGAAGATACAAGAAATATCACAGAAATAAATGTAGTAACTCACGAAATCGTAATGACACGATTGCAAACAAACCAGGAGGAAACTGGATGACTGTCTCAGCCAAGTGTGTGTGATTAACCAGGCTGTGATGGATATATGGAACACTGTCGTCTTAAGCAGCAATCAACAGAAAGGCCGCTCTAAACGAGTCACAGCTTTCAGACTGAATAAAGAACTATTCAGAACATTATATACGACGTATGCCAGACCAACAATGTGTAGCACAAGCATAGAGTCGAGTCACCATCTGATTCAACATATCCACAGGTTTGCAACTAATCTAATTCCACGACTGAGGAGGATACATCACGAGGGAAGATTAAAAGAAAATTGGAAGACAGAAAGACCAAAGGATATATGATTAGGACGTACAAGATATTTAGAGAAATGGATAAGATAGATAAACAGACTGTTTAATATGACCAGGGATATAAATGTTAACTAAAAATGCAGATGATCCATAAGGATGTCAGGACATACTATTCCAGTCTTAACGTTGTAAGGACGTGGTAAGATTTCGACGAAGAAATAGTGAAAGCGACCTACACAGTTTCAAAACAAGTAAAAGAAGCTCCGGGAGAAAAATAATCAGTAATGCCAGGCAACATAATTTAAGATGAGGGGTCAGGAGATAGTGAATCCTCACAAACACTGAGCTGCTAGTACACACACCACTTCCTGTTGACACGCCAGTGTTGCCAAGCAGGATGCAATAAATGGATTAACGTATTAAGAGAACAGGAACTGTCCTCCCAGACAGTCAGCAGTATCCCTGGTCCGTCTGTTGTGATCTCGACCTTGATGCGACTGAGATCTTGTTCTTAATGCTACTGTGACCAACACAAGTGTCTCTTCTGCTGTGATCTTAATGCTACTGTGACCAACACAAGTGTCTCTTCTGATGTGATCTTAATACTACTGTGACCAACACAAGTGTTTCTTCTACTGTGATCTTAATACTACTGTGACCAACACAAGTGTCTCTTCTGATGTGATCTTAATACTACTGTGACCAACACAAGTGTCTCTTCTGCTGTGATCTTAATACTACTGTGACCAACACAAGTGTCTCTTCTGCTGTGATCTTAATACTACTGTGACCAACACAAGTGTCTCTTCTGCTGTGATCTTAATGCTACTGTGACCAACACAAGTGTCTCTTCTGCTGTGATCTTAATGCTACTGTGACCAACACAAGTGTCTCTTCTACTGTTCCACCAGTAGAAGAGAAAGACTTAGCTTCTACCGACTTTCCAGACGAAGTCGGACGGTTGTTGAAACTATTGAATAAACACCGTAGAGCAATTGCCTTACCAGGTGAGAAGATGGGTTTAACGAACCTATTGTCCCATCGTATCCCACTTGAACCTGGTACCAGACCAATTTATGTACCTGCGTACAGGATGCCGCATTCACAAGTCGCTGTCGCAGAGGAATTAATAAATAAGATGCTTGACGATGGCGTGATCGTACCTAGTAACTCACCTTGGAATGCGCCCTTAATCCTAGTACCTAAGAAGGACGGTACTTGGCGCCCAGTGATTGATTTTAGGAAGTTAAATGCGAAAACAATTCCAGACCGTTTCCCACTTCCTGTACTTGGTGACCTGTTACGCAATATAGGAGATAATAAGGTCTTCTCAACCCTCGATTTGTTACAAGGGTTTTGGCAAGTTCCTCTTCATGAGGACAGCCAAGAGCTCACCGCATTCTCTACTCCAACAGGTCATTTCGAATTCTGTCGTATGGCTTTCGGATTGAGATCCTCACCTATCACATTCTCGAGGCTCATGACCAATATCTTTAGAGGCCTTATAGGAAAAGATCTAATGGTATATTTAGATGATGTAATTGTTATGTCCGAGGATGTAAATAAGCATTTAGAAAGACTAGAGAAGGTACTGAGTAAGCTTGAAGAAGCCAATCTAAAGATCAAACTGTCTAAATGTCAATTTTTCAGATCAGAAATTAAGTTTCTGGGTCACGTAGTCACTCCTAGAGGGGTTATGACTGACCGAAGTAAAGTAGATGCAGTATTGAATTTTCCAACTCCCAAAACTGCTGATGCCGTAAGATCCTTTGTGGGCTTAGCAGGTTTTTATAGATCATATATTGCCAATTTTTCCTCAATAGCAGCTCCTTTAACTGAGTTGCTTAAGAAAGATGCTCCATTTGTTTGGACCTTCAGTCAGGAAAAAGCATTTCAAACCTTGAAAGAAAGATTAACTTCTGCTCCAATCTTAAAATTCCCAGATTTTACAAAGCCTTTCTATTTAACCACTGATGCTAGTTCTATAGGCATTGGTGCAGTTCTTGCACAGAAGATTGATAGTAAATACAACGCAGTTGCATTTGCTAGTCGAGTCCTTACAAAGGCTGAAAGGAATTATACAGTAACTGAGCAAGAAGCCTTAGCAATAGTGTGGTCTTTAAAACACTTCCGAGAAATAATTTATCAGTACCCTGTCCATGTCTTGACAGATCATGCACCTCTAATACCATTGTTCCAGAATAAACAACCTACTGGAAGACTAGCTAGATGGTCCTTAACTATCCAAGAGTTCAACCCTACCTTTGAACATTTACCTGGCAAGTCAAATGTAGTTGCAGATGCTTTATCGCGTCATGTTAGCGTAGTAACTGCTGATCCTCCGTTTAGTGCTGAGGATGTAAAGAATGCCCAAAGAACAGATCCCTTGTGGTCTAGTGTGACTCGATTCCTGCTACAGGAAGACCTTATTCTTACTGTGAAGCCACCAGCACCTATCAGTGACTTTGTTATGAACCAAGAATTACTGTATCGCGTAACCGAGCTGGGAACGCCTAGTAGACGGGCATACCAGTTAGTAATTCCTCAGTCACTAGTAAAAGTAGCTTTACAGCTAATTCACGATGCACCAGGTGTTGCACACCCTGGTATGGACCGTTCGATTAAACAAGCAAGATTGAAGTACTTTTGGCCTCGTATGGCAACTGATATTACCGAGTATGTTAAGAAGTGTAGTGTTTGTATGAAACACAAGGGTAATATCAACGGTCCCAATCCTATCCAGATGTATCCCACTACTAGTGAGCCATGGGAAAGAGTTGCAATAGATCTGCTAACTAATTTTCAATGTACAACGCAAGGCAATAAACATCTGTGTGTGATGGTCGATCATTTCACCAGATATTGTGAGTTAGTTCCTATTCCAGACAAGACTGCCGAGACAGTAGCTAAAGCGTTTAAGGAACGTATAATCTGCAGACACACCACTCCTAAATCCTTAGTATCCGATAATGGAGGTGAATTTTGCAACGAGATTCTAGAAAACCTATGTGCCTTGTATAAGATTACTAAATCTACCATTGTTCTACACCATCCTGCCAGCAATGGTTTAGCAGAAAGAACGAATAAGAAAGTCCTTGACGTCTTAAGAGCTACCATCAATCCCAATAGTGTAACCTGGGATGAAGTTATACCTGATGTTCAATGTGCTATAAATTCTGCTTTTAACGCTTCAATAGGTGATACGCCGCATTATGCCTTGTATGGTGTTGACAAGCGTTTGCCTTATGAGTTGTTATATTCTAATCCAAAACCGTCGTATAACCCTGATGATTTCATAGCAACTCGTACCAGCCAAGCTCAGAGTGTTTTCAGAAGAATCCGTGAAACACTTCATAAGTCAACAGCAGAATTTACTAGAGTAACTAATACTAAAGCCAAACCGACTAAAGTTCAAGTAGGGTCCAGAGTCATGTTGTGTTCAACTTTAACAAAACTTCAGCAATGCCTAAATTAGACCAAAAGTTTGTTGGCCCGTATCGAGTAGTTGAATATATCAAGGGCAATAAGTATAAAGTTAGAGAACTTAGTACGGGTCAGTTTAAAGAATCGCATTTAGATCATATGAAGTTAGTTTGTGACGAAGAAGAAGCCCCTGACAACCAGACTGTTGTGACTGACAATGATAATCCGTCTGACCCAGTACATTCAACTTCTAGTAGTGAGTCAGAGGGACAACCTGATTGTCGTTACTCCTTGCGTACACGACAAGTGTTGAGAAACCCCCAAGTATCATTTGTTGATATCAGTGTAGACCCTCCTCAATCAGAAGTTGAGTTACCTACTGTAACAGAGTTTGATCCACCCAGAGATGATAACCATTCTGTATATGTAAATCTTACCCTAGCAGAGTTGGGGTTAAATGTAAATAGACTGTACAATTAGATGATTGAGTTAAGAGAAATTGTCGACTGTGTGTTTTGTTACTAAGTGTTCATTATCTATAATTTTTTTTTGTGTGTTCATGTTCCCTGCGAGTTCTGAGCTTTAACAGTTGACCGTGCTAGCCGAGTCTCTCTTTTTCTGTTAAAACTTCTTCCTTGTAAATATATTTATTCTTCCTCAGAACCCGCTGAGTGCATGAATACAGATTGATCGATCAAATTTGCAATTGTTTTATATATAATCCATTATTTCTAGATCCATTAAATTTCTCTTATGTACCATTAACTCAAGAAGTGCGAGAGTAAGATTAATCTTGATCAGTTCAAAGTTATAATGTGTTTGCTATTGTATAGATTCATCCAGTACCACCTGTCTGTTCAGCCTATAGAGTTGTATAGTATGCCGAGACGTCATACGATAACATGGCCGAGCTGTCGTGTCAGTATCATATATACACTTGTGTAGTGTATCTTTCCTTTTATACAGCTGGTCCCTTTGCGTGTGACGTCACGGTACCCGCTGACGTCAGAGGCTCAGCGCATGTGCACAGCCTCTCTTAGGCACTCTCCCTCACTAACGTTAGACCTACAGGCGAGACAGACGGGTGGCTGGACTCTCCTTCACTTACTGTAAATATACCGTAACCATCCAACAAGGAGTATCTTTGACCTCCTATATATCTCTCCCAAGACCCACGCGACAGACCAACACAAGTGTCTCTTCTGCTGTGATCTTAATACTACTGTGACCAACACAAGTGTCTCTTCTGATGTGATCTTAATACTACTGTGACCAATACAAGTGTTTCTTCTGATGTGATCTTAATACTACTGTGACCAACACAAGTGTCTCTTCTACTGTGATCTTAATACTACTGTGACCAACACAAGTGTCTCTTCTGCTGTGATCTTAATACTACTGTGACCAACACAAGTGTCTCTTCTGCTGTGATCTTAATACTACTGTGACCAACACAAGTGTCTCTTCTGCTGTGATCTTAATACTACTGTGACCAACACAAGTGTCTCTTCTGCTGTGATCTTAATACTACTGTGACCAACACAAGTGTCTCTTCTGATGTGATCTTAATACTACTGTGACCAACACAAGTGTTTCTTCTGATGTGATCTTAATACTACTGTGACCAACACAAGTGTCTTCTACTGTGATCTTAATACTACTGTGACCAACACAAGTGTCTTCTACTGTGATCTTAATACTACTGTGACCAACACTAGCGCCTCGTCTTACCTCATCATGTTTGGATATAAGATGGCAAATCTTTCCTCCGACATTCATCCTCAGTTGAGTTTGTTGATGTTGCTGTAAGTTGACGCCTTGAGAGACATGACACCCAGACTTCTCAACCATCAACTTTCTTCCCTCACACTCTTCCTTACTCTGTGTCCGACTCTACGTCTGTGACCAGAATCACTTGAATATTAAGCGTAAATATGTTCCGTTTTTAACATCATCACGACAATACTATCATCACGAACTTACTATTGTCGTGACCAATTCAATTTCATATTAAATAAATCATTATCACATACTAAGTAAAGCTATTCAAAATTTATGTTCCACTTTCTGCAATCTGTATTCACTTGGTCCGTGTCATCGGTTGTCACCAACTATAGACGAAAGGGAAAATATCACCACCATTAAAGACCAAGGGGATAATGGGTTGTTAGGCAAGCACCTGTGTGTAAATCACAGGGCGGGTTGGTTTGAACCCATGGCAAGTGAATCCTAAAGTTCACAGGCCAATGCGTTAACCACTGGGCCAGCTGGCTCTAACAAGATTCATCCAACTAGGTATATGGGTGAATCTTATTGTAGCCAGATGGCCCAGTAGAAGATCCTAGAGGGACTGGTCCCTAATCTGCACACAGAAATCACTCCCTGCGAAAGCAAAACACTTGGCAGGGGATGCAACATACGCCCAATGAAAAACAGGGGCGCCATTTGCACACTAAGAGAAAACACAATAAGTGTCCGGGGCCCAAGACTGTTCAACAGCCTCGCACTTGCCATAAGTAGAATTACCAATAGACCCCTGGCTGTCTTCAAGAGGGAGCTGGACAGATACCTAAAGTCAGTGCTGGATCAGCCAGGCTGTGGTTCGTACGTTGGACTACGTGCGGCCAGCAGTAACAGCCTAGTTGATCAGGCCCTGATCCACCGGGAGACCTGGTCATGGACCGGGCCACGGGAATACCCTCCAGGTAGGTAGACTGGCCGGTAAGTTTAATGAATCACGCCATTGGTTCAATCCCCACAAGTTCCCTGACTTGTTTGCAAGTGGGTAGTGTGGCGTCCCTCCCGGCCACACAGCGTGGGACGCTGTGGGTAGTGTGGCGTCCCTCCCGGCCACCCTGTGAGGTGACACAGCGTGGGACGCTGTGGGTAGTGTGGCGTCCCTCCCGGCCACCCTGTGAGGTGACACAGCGTGGGACGCTGTGGGTAGTGTGGCGTCCCTCCCGGCCACCCTGGGACCAGCGTGGACGCTGTGGGTAGTGTGGCGTCCTCCCGCCCCCTTGAGGTGACACAGCGTGGGACGCTGTGGGTAGTGTGGCGTCCCTCCCGGCCACCCTGTGAGGTGACACAGCGTGGGACGCTGTGGGTAGTGTGGCGTCCCTCCCGGCCACCGTGTGAGGGGACACAGCGTGGGACGCCACATGAACCAAGTAGTACACAAACTTCTAGCGTCTGACACCGATTTGTTTTTATTTCAACATAAAACGAAAGAAAACCGAAAATCGTGAAATTCCCTAAATCACAAAACTTCATACATTTCACTGAAGTGTCTTTCATGTTACTTAAAACCACAGTTTGTTGATTGAACTATAAAAACTACATTCCAGCGGGGAGAAGTATTGAACAATCTAAAAAAAATAACATCTAATTATAATTTAACGAACTAGAACGCAGTTCCAAAATATAATGGACCATGATATGCTTACAAAAAAAATGTTTAAAGATTAACCTGCCAGAAAGAGGACTGAATACAAGAGTAAGACGATGCAGTCACCACCTGACATACCCATGTTGACACCCGGTCCATTTCTCACCCACCAGGGCACCAGAACTGGTTCTTCACGCAGCAGAACTGGTTCTTCACGCAGCAGAACTGGTTCTTCACGCGCCAGCCAGAACTGGTTCTTCACGCACCAGAACTGGTTCTTCACGCACCAGAACTGGTTCTTCAGGCAGCAGAACTGGTTCTTCACGCAGCAGAACTGGTTCTTCACGCAGCAGAACTGGTTCTTCACGCAGCAGAACTGGTTCTTCACGCAGCAGAACTGGTTCTTCACGCAGCAGAACTGGTTCTTCACGCACCAGAACTGGTTCTTCACGCACCAGAACTGGTTCTTCACGCACCAGAACTGGTTCTTCACGCAGCAGAACTGGTTCTTCACGCACCAGAACTGGTTCTTCACGCAGCAGAACTGGTTCTTCACGCAGCAGAACTGGTTCTTCACGCAGCAGCTCTCCAAACACGATCCTGAATATATTCGACATTTTGACGACTGAATTTCAGATTTCGTGGTTGACGGGGCTGTCGTGGGTGGAGTGAAGTAAACTATAAGTGATGTAATGGTGTGCAAGTCCCACAAGGTGAAGAATGAGATACTTGTGCAGCATTTCGAAATGTTTATTGACGAAAGGTTTCACTAGCCAATGTTTTCTTCAGTTCAATACAGAGAAAAACGGTGAAAGATGAGGAGGTTGGAGAATGAGGTAATCAGTCCCTCAGCATTTCTCTGTATTGGACTGAAGAAGCCACTAGCTAGCGAAACGTTTCCTCAATAAAGATTTCCAAATGCTGCACAAGTGTCTCACTGTAAGTACACTCTCACTGTACGAGGCACAGCAGTGATAACATCACTGTAAAAGAATGTAGAAGATTAAGAGGCGCCTGAGTTTCCCTGTCTCCTAATATCATGTTTATTTTTCCCCTATAATCTACCTTGTCCATAATTACTATCACATTTGCTTTGTCTGTTTCGTAAGGTGAAGTCCAAGATCTTTCCTTAATTCATGGTATAACTTAACAAATCTTTGATGACAATTGTGTTGTAGAGGTGTGAGCGAAGCTCACACCTCTACAACATATTGTTAGAAGACGGAACATATTGTTAGAAGACGGAACATATTGTTAGAAGACGGAACATATTGTTAGAAGACGGAACATATTGTTAGAAGACGGAACATATTGTTAGAAGACGGAACATATTGTTAGAAGACGGAACATATTGTTAGAAGACGGAACATATTGTTAGAAGACGGAACATATTGTTAGAAGACGGAACATATTGTTAGAAGACGGAACATATTGTTAGAAGACGGAAATTGACGTGCCCCTTAAGACACATGTACAACAGTTGGGTATCTTTACTGATGAAACGTTTCGCCTACACGGTAGGCTTCTTCAGTTAAGTACAAAGGCAGCAGTAGTAATCAAATAAAGATGACGTAATCAGTCCATCAACATTGGAGAAAAAGTATTTGAGGTGGTCAGTCCCTCAGGCTGGAGAAGAGTTCAACTCCGTGGAGCTGAACTCTCTGTATTTGACTGAAGAAGCCTACTGTGGGGGCGAAACGTTTCATCAATGAAGATACCCAACTGTTGTACATGTTTTTTTAATCTTCAACTTATCGGTATTTTATACCATTTTAAACAATAAAAGAAAGTAGCCAGAGACGTTAAAGTACATTACAGTGTTACACTATTTACGTATTCTCATTGATTGATCTGTTATGATCCACTTTGAGACGAAAATAGAAGATAGGGATTGATCAACCGGAAGCCAAGTTGTTATTTATTATAAAATTTAATAACTTGAAGTGATTTAAGTAGCAATGAATACAAATAAATAATGAGGTTATAAATAAGATATTATCCCGAGCAGAAAATACCTAGCAGATCCTCTTATCAATATAGAATTATGAAGAAATTCTCTGCAGTGAATTAACACATGCAACGATAATTATTAAAATGTGGACGGTCGAGAGAGAGAGAGAGAGAGAGAGAGAGAGAGAGAGAGAGAGAGAGAGAGAGAGAGAGAGAGAGAAAGAGAGAAAGAGAAAGAGAGAGAGAGAGAGAGAGAGAGCAGACGTGATATATGTAGACCAAGACGTGTCTTGAAGCATGTTCAGTCAGAATTTACTTTGATCTTTATTCTGGGGAAGAGCAGTAAACATGATGATGGTGTCAAGGAGACTCGAGACCTTGATGTCTCTCCTGCAATCTACGGGACAAGCAACTAATAAATATAAAACTATTGTGCAATGTTTTACTTTTTAATTAAACCCAAAACCCTGGTTGTAGCCGAGATCTTTACGTCAAAAAAGTAATATTTTGGTTTAAAAACGCAGGTAGAGCATTCTTAACTAACATGAAATAATGAATTTGTTAATATCGAATGTTGGTTACAAGGTTAATTAACACTAGGAATAAATCGAGTATATAAATTAACTTATTTTTTTTCATTTGTTATATTAAGAAAGTCCCAGATAAATGGTATTTTAGTGATTTTTTTTTTTTATATAGGAAGAAAATCAACAAGACTGGGACAAGTGAGTCAAGTTCAACCATAGTTCTTTTTCTCAATCTCAATATTTTGGCGGGTTTTTTTCTATCTCTGATTTTTTTTATTTTTTCCATTTCTCTGATTTTTTTCCATTTCTGTTTTTTTATTTCACCGATTTTTTTTCTATTTCTCTGATTTTTTTTCCATTTCTGTTTTTTTTCTGTTTATCTGATTTTTTTTCTATTTATCTGATATTTTTTCTATTTATCTGATTTTTTTTCTATTTCTCTGATTTTTTTTCCATTTCCCTGTTTTTTTCCGATTTTTTCCACTTCTCTGATGTTTTCTATGTGTCAGTGAACATCAATGTTTGTCAGTTCTCCTTATCTTCCTACTTCCTTTTTTAGTATATATCTTAAATATCTTGTTTCTCATCTACCTTTCACATCCTCTTCCCCATCGTTGTTGTCTTCCGTCCTTTCTTTTTTCTCTCTTAGCCATCCTCTTTTCTCCCCTTGCTCTTCTTTCTAGTCCTTCTTACCAGACCCTGGCCAGTCTTGGTCAACCAGACTCTCGCTGCTGGCGGAGGCCCGCTGGCCCACATATACATCACAGACTGGTTGATCAGGTACTTGACGGAGGTACCTTGAAAAGTTGCCTCTTCTGGGAATATTTTAATGCAATGGACAAGGAGACAAATACAGCATAATTATGCTATTCTTTATTGATAACGTTTCACCCACATATATATGTTTGTGACGTGATAAAGCCCACTGTGTGGGCGAAACGTTGTCAATAAAGGATCGCATTATACTGCACTGGTGTCTCCTTGTTCATCGTGTAGGTATTTTTTTTACCATTTCTCTCCATATTCATACAATATTCTATTATTGTGCCCACGTCACTCCTGCTTCTCAGGTTACATTTTCTTTCATATCTTTCACTCTAATTTTTGACAGTAGCGTGAAGATTTGGGATTAGGCCCTTAATTACCTTCCATGCATACATTATCATACGTGTCTCAATCATTCAAGAGAGTATAGTAACTAAAATTCCCAATAATTTCAGTATATTATTGACTCTATGCAACCCGTAAATAATCTTTATCTGCTCCAGCAGAAGCGGAGCTCTGAACAGTACTTTAAGCACTTGCTTAAAACACAATCTATTTGAACAGTATCACCACCGGCAGTATTTTGAATGTTCTCATTTGTCCACCTCGTCATTTTCTTGGATGTATTGACATTCGCCTTCATGTGTTGTTTAAAAAAACATAGGTCAGCTGACATTACCCCCAGGACCTTCACTTTGACGATCCTCTTGCGCTTCCCAAAGTAGATGAAACTTTTCACTACTGAACGTCATGTTATTCTCCATTGCCCACTGGAAGATTTTGCTTATATCTTCTTGCAATTTTCTGTCTTCTACCAAAATGATTTTCATGCCTATTTTGGTAACATCTGCAGAGTGCAACAAGATCTATGTGGGAGAAACAGGGAGGATTCTATCTAGTATCTGAGAACACAAAAATGAATGCAATCGAGATACCAGAAATGCTTTTGTCTTACACAGATCCAGAGAGGAACATCTCATGAGCTGGAACACAGCAGAGCTGATCTACACAGAATCCAACAGTGATAGGCACCACTGTATTGAATCATCCTTAACTGATATTACCACTACCATAGAACAAACATCTGGCAAGTACACCATCTCAACCATCCTTGCCCACGATACTACTCCACACTGATCCTTGCTGCCACATGACACTCATATTAGATGACCTGACGCCTTCACCTGATCTTCACCAGTCACCTGTTTCCTCTACTATATACATTGTATTCTCTCATTCTCTTGTATCATTTGGGGTGAACAATATACAAGGACAAACGTTTCTAATAAATGTGTTAATGTACGCAACTTGTGCTCTTTCGGCCATTATTGACCATTAAACAGCTTCGACCAGACATAATAGAAAAGCAGTAGGCCTACCCAAGTAAGGTAGGTCTTTCTTGAATCCAACCTCTTCTTATTATAAATTAGACACATATGCAACGCTTGGGTATCTTTATTGAGGAAACGTTTCGCCACACAGTGGCTTCATCAGTCCAATACAAAGCAGAAAGGTGTAAGGAGAGGGAGGGCCTGAGGTTATCAGTCCCATCGGCCAGTTAGCAGCAGCGAGAGGTGCTTCTAGTCCAGGTGAGATTACCTGATTACAGCATATGCTTCACCTAAGGCCTGTGCTACATCTAACAGATGATGGATGAACCTGATCAGGCCGAGGGACTGATAACCTCAAACCCTCTCTCCTACACCTTCTGCTATGATTGATGATGAAGCCACTGTGGCGAACGTTTCAATAGATACCCAAGGTCATATGTCTAATTTATAACTTGTCGGTTCTATGAACCATTCATCTACAACCTCTTCTTAGCTATATATTTGTCAAGAAGTCAGCTTCAACGTACCTCACCTCGACTCCAGGCTTCATGACTCGTGTGTCGACAGGCTTTATGCAGCCTATATGCGAATAAGCTCTAGGCCTGTGAGGGGCCCCTCAGCACTGTAAGCTAAGTGTGCTTTCGTTATAAGATATGGCGGTGGAGGGCCCGTATACACGTGAGAGTAGAAAGTCATAGGTCATATAATAGGTCAGTTTCAGCTAAAAAAGTCAGAGTGTGCATTAAAGGTGAGACTGAGTGAGTGAGAGAATAAGTGAGAGTGAGAATGAGAGTGAGTGAGTGAGAGAGAGAGAGAGAGAGAGAGAGAGAGAGAGAGAGAGAGAGAGAGAGAGAGAGAGAGAGAGAGAGAGAGGTTGTGAGTTAAAGGAAGAAGGACTAGTAGAGTGAGAACGGCTGAGGTAGCAGAGTCAGCCTTTCTGTTAGACGTAGCAGAGCCAGTCTTTCTGTTAGACGTAGCAGAACCAGTCTTTCTTTTAGACGTAGCAGAACCAGTCTTTCTGTTAGACGCAGCAGAGCCAGTCTTTCTGTTAGACGTAGCAGAGCCAATCTTTCTGTTAGACGTAGCAGAGCCAGTCTTTTTGTTAGACGTAGCAGAGTCAGTCTTTCTGTTAGACGTAGCAGAGTCAGTCTTTCTGTTAGACGTAGCAGAGCCAGTCTTTCTGTTAGACGTAGCAGAGCCAGTCTTTCTGTTAGACGTAGCAGAACCAGTCTTTCTGTTAGACGTAGCAGAGCCAGTCTTTCTGTTAGACGTAGCAGAACCAGTCTTTCTGTTAGACGTAGCAGAGCCAGTCTTTCTGTAATACGTAGCAGAACCAGTCTTTCTGTTAGACGTAACAGAACCAGTCTTTCTGTTAGACGTAGCAGAACCAGTCTTTCTGTTAGACGTAGCAGAGCCAGTCTTTCTGTTAGACGTAACAGAACCAGTCTTTCTGTTAGACGTAGCAGAACCAGTCTTTCTGTTAGACGTAGCAGAGCCAGTCTTTCTGTTAGACGTAGCAGAGTAAGTCTTTCTGTAAAATAAAGCACAATTAAGAGGAAACGTGGCACAATTATCCATAAATATTCAATTATAAATTGCTTAAAATCAGATGAATTTCAATATTGTGAAGGTAAGCCGTTTTTTGCCTTAATGAAGCCTCTCTTGTTATGTTGTTTGAAGCTTAACAGACACAACACACAGCTGATAATGCCTAAACACAAGTAACATTTCGTTGAACTTTAAAATATATAATACACAATGTGTAACATTCATATGATGAATGTTACACATTGTGTTAGGAGTCGTGAGGACCCAACCTGTCTTATGTATTTAGTCCTCACCGTCGTTCTCCTCCTCTTCCCCCCCCTCCTCCTCTTCCTCTTCCCCCCTCCTCCTCTTCCCCCCTCCTCCTCTTCCTCCTGTCCTTTTCATATATCTGAATATTTCTTCATAGCGTCACTCCCACTTATTATTCTCTACTCCTCTCCCACCATTTACATATTCGTCATCCACAGTGCTATTCCTCCTATTCTTCTTCTATACTACAACTTCCCCTCAGCTCCTCCCTCCTTCACTCCCTCCCTCCCTCACTCTCCTCTCTCCCTCACTCTCCCGCCCTTCCCCACTCTCCTCTCTCCGCCCTCCCTCACTCTCCTCTCTCCCGCCCTCCCTCACTCTCCCGCCCTCCCTCACTCTCCTCTCTCCCTCACTCTCCCGCCCTCCATCACTCTCCTCTCTCCCGCCCTCCATCACTCTCCTCTCTCCCGCCCGCCCTCACTCTCCTCTCTCCCGCCCTCCCTCACTCTCCTCGCTCCCTCCCTCCCTCACACTTCCTCATCTGCCGCTCCCTTACTGTGCCAAGGCCAGTACGTGACCGTGACACGCCAGACTCGCCCTTACCTCACACCTCATTTAAGGGTGTTATTCCTGAGCACCTGTTAACCCCACCTTTGATGTCACCCGCTATTAAAACTCACCATCACCGTCAATTAATCTTACCCGAAAAATATGGCGGGTTAGCGTGTCTGAGAGGGAGCGCGTGCGCGCGCTCACACCTGCACCAACTGAACACGCGGACACACACCTGCACCAACTGAACACGCGGACACACACCTGCACGAACTGCGCATGCGAGCACACACGCACATGTACAACCTTTAAAAAAACAAAGATTTGCAACCAGACTAGTCCTAAAACTGAGAGAAACACACAGTGAGAAGAACTTGAAGGAACAACCCCAGACCACTTTACTGGATTGCTAATATTTACTGAAGCCTCAGCACCGAGTTCGGGTAACACATCGTCAGGATGGATGGAGCATATGAGAGGCTCAAACCCCAGGAGTCTGAACTGTCTGCCGGAATTTTAAATGATATTTTAAGACGTTATACACGACGTATGTCAGAGCAATCATGCAATATGCAGCCCCCAGCCCCCTACCCCAGACCAGTCTGGTTTGCAAGCTTACTGGTCCCGGAACTAAAGGTCATCACATTGGTGATTAGACACTAAGGCGTGGTGCTGGAACACTTGGACAACACAGGATGTGTTAGGGAAAAACCAACACGGCGTTGGGAATGAGAAATCGTGTTTCCCTGCCAGCCCGGGTAAAATACACAAGTTACATATGATAATGGACAGGATTATGTCCAGCATCGTACTGGACTGCAAGTTATCGAGAGGTTACTCTAAAGTAAAGGTGACACACTAAGATAACAGAATCAATAAAGTGTTCCAGAGATGAGGTGTAACTAACCCACAGAGGCCAGAGTAACAGCAACAGACATCAGAATTAGCGAAGGTAATAAGTTAGTTTTCTGTGATAAATTAATGAGAAAGATAAAAACATAAAAGGAGAGAGAAAGGCTCCAAGGAGGACAAACAAATGCAAGGTCATGTGGAGGAAAAACAATAGATGTACATCATAAGAGAGTAGCGAGTTATGGGGGTTAACAGGACGACAAATATATCACTGGACGTGAATATATAGCTTTAGTAACACACCTAACAAACTTCAACACAATCTTGAAAAACTTAAAACTGAGATTTTTTTTTTAAAACACACTACTTTTTTTTCAGGCCCATCATGTTGTACCTGGTGTCAGAGTCCAGCACCACCTGATCAAGTACCTGGTGTCAGAGTCCAGCACCACCTGATCAAGTACCTGGTGTCAGAGTCCAGCACCACCTGATCAAGTACCTGGTGTCAGAGTCCAGCACCACCTGATCAAGTACCTGGTGTCTGAGTCCAGCACCACCTGATCAAGTACCTGGTGTCAGAGTCCAGCACCACCTGATCAAGTACCTGGTGTCAGAGTCCAGCACCACCTGATCACGCACACGCAGAAACGGTTCAGCAGTTTGCATCAGATTAGTTCCAACGCAGAATGACTTGAATATGTCTACCTAGAGTTTATCTGAAGTAAATTAAGTGGATCATCGCCCCCGCTGCCTCATCAGAACCTGACAGATTTTGAGACAGTAAAGGGAAGACATGAAGTCATACAAAATACAAAGAAACTGACATGACGAATAGGAACAGATTAAAATCGGAAGACTAGGGACAAGAGTGGAGGAGGCGCAAGCGCTCACTCTCGATAAAATATTAAATTTGACAACGCTTGAAGTTCCTAAACCTGTACTCTCTAGAACGCAGGCGGGAGAGATACATTATTATATACACATGGAAAATTCTCGAGGGCTTAGTACCAAACTTGCACACAAAAATCACTCCCTACGAAAGCAAAAGACTCGGCAGGCGATGTAACATCCCCCCAATGAAGAGCAGGGGTGCCACTAGCACGTTGAAGGACAACACAATAAGTGTGAGAGGCCCAAGATTGTTCAACTGCCTCCCAGCATACATCAGGGGGATTACCAACAAGCCCCTGGCTGTCTTCAAGCAGGCACTGGACAGGCACCTCAAGTCGGTACCGGATCAGCCGGGCTGTGGTTCGTACGTTGGACTGCGTGCGGCCAGCAGTAACAGCCTGGTTGATCAGGCTCTGGTCCAACAGGAGGCCTGGTCACAGACCGGGCCGCGGGGGCGTTGACCCCTGGAATTCTCTCCAGGTAGACTCCAGGTAAGTCTCCACATAGCAATGTTCTGTGTAGATCACACAAGCCTCTCGCCTCCGCGAGTCTTCACTCACTTTAGCAAAGAAAAAGTTGCCTTCGTTCATTAGTGTTTAGTGACTGCTTACATTATGAACAGTTTTTTATGAAATATCGCTTCAACTAGCTCACCAGGTTTGCTGACACAAAGTTATTACCCTCTTTGTATGTCTGTAAACATTGCTGACTAAACCTTTTTGTTTAGGCTTGTTTACTGGTTCCACATTTCGGTCAGGGACCATCTTCGTGCCCTCGTTAGCGTTTGCAAGCTGAGTATTGAGATGGCTGGCCACTTCTGACTCCTTGCGCAAGGTCGTGACCGCTTACTGATGATGCTTTTGGTTTATACCAGCGCCATGCGCCAGGATACGCTTATAGACATGTATTTTTGCATAAATTCCCTCAAACACTTGCATCACGCCTCAGTATGTCCTCCCTACCTGCTTCTCTCCCTGTATGCCTGTCACTATCCTGTGTGCAAGTCAATCTGACAGTCTTCACGCCTCCCTGTTTATAAGTCTACTTGTACGTATATATACTTACTTGCCTGCCAATCTGCATGTCAATGTCAGGCTGCCTGCCTGTATGCATCACTATTTATTTCCTTGCTTGCCTGCCTCTCTATTTGTATATGTTTGCCTGCTTGCTTGCCTGCCTGCCAGTTATCGCCGAACAGAAGTTATTACTATGCTTGCATGGGTCACGTCACATCTCCAGACTCCCCGTCTTAAATTATCTATAATAAAGTACTGGATTCTGGTCTGGCGGACCTTGTCATACCAACACTTTAAACTGGGTATGGAATTTATCTCCATTTCCTCGTGTAGCTCAGTCAACCTGTCTGCTAAAGATATCCTTAACATTCCCTAGGACCGTCAAACAATGAAAACGTCATTATTTGACGGTCCTCTGAGAGGGTCAACTTCTCTGTTTGTGCTTCTAAAGTTTTAATCGTATGAGTATTGTGATTACACTGGCATTTGGTATGCTACAATTAGCTATTTTATGCTAAGTATACAATATAACCTAACTAAACCTTATCTAAATATCATATATGGAGAAATTTGCTTAAAATATGTAATAAATCTACATAGAATGGGTTCTTAATTTTCCACCTGAGGCTCGTTTTCTGTGGCATCTTTCACTCTTCCTGTGTTATGTAGATGGCGCTCAGAATTGTATATATCGCATTCGTGCTACACTTCTTACCCTACTCTCCTTCAGGGTCGACAGGTTTACTTCCTAGAGTCTAATGTTACATTCCCTTTAACTCATGGTAGAGTCTTGTAATACTTTGCATACTTTTTTTTTCGTGCGAGCTATAAGGTGGGGACTAAATGTTGGAAGTGCGGGACACGATTAGCCTCGCATAGGTAGTGTATACTGCTACCTTAAAGGAATCTTTGTTTAGGTTTTCCTGAATGATGTGCAGCACTAGTAACTTTACTGAGGATATATTTCGCCTGATCTGCAGGCCTCATCAGTCAAGTACAAGGACGAATTACAATCCTGACAACAGTAGATTATGTAGAGGTAATTTGAGTCCTTTTGTCTTTGTGGAAGACGATCAGTGTCTAAGCCTACAGCAAATGCATGAGCCCTGTGATAGAGGCTTTATGCCTGTATCGCAGGCATGAATTATAATCCTGGAGACAACAGACAAACTATCTCCAGGATTTCTTTCATCAAGGCTGGGGGACTGATTATCTCAAACTACTTCACTTCGTCTACTGTCTCTGGGAGTGTAATTCATCCTTATATTCGACTGATGAAGCCTACAACACAGGTTCAGTATTTCTTCAATAAAGTAGTGTTGTCTTATTCTTCAACTTGTAGGTATTATATACCATTCATAAGTTCCTGAATGCTCTTTTGATTGTTGTCAGTCTCTCATCTCCAGTCACTGATACATAGTTTATGAGCAGCTCTGCTAATATGTTTGTTATGATGATTACTCAGATATTTTGCCTCCACAAACATGTGTTTCTTTCTCATTTCTTTCCTTCAGGTTATACTGTTCTTGGTCTTTCTCGTTCCTCTCCAGTCTTATTAGTTTACGTTTGTTCTTCAATTCTTTCTGGAAGATTAAGTTACTAAAATCAGAAACAGTGAAGGCCCCAATATAGAATCTTGTGGTACCCCACTTATGATAGCCTTTGTCATGCTTCCCTTTTAATTACTGTTTCATATTCACTCTGTAATCCCTCTATCCACTTAAGAATTTTATCTTTAACTCCTGCCAGTTTTTCTAATTTGTGGTTTAACCTCCCGTGGTGTTGCTATAGTATCTGTTGACTCTTGCAGTCCAGGAACATGCAGTCCATCCTACTTCACCTCCTTTTTATTTCATCTCTAACTGTAATATATTGTCTTCATAAGCGGCGTTGCTTAACAAATTTGACCATCGGGGTAAAATCTAAAAAAAAAAATCTGTTATTGAACTTTATAATATAGCTAGGCAAAATTTCCTGTCTCTAAATCCGTGTTTTTTTTTTTTTTTGACAAAAACCTTTCCTTTTACCCTGTATATACTCCACTAGCCTTTCTCCAGTCTTTTCCAAAATGTTACACGTTATACATGTGCATGGCATTGATCTCCAGAGTAGAGCATCTTATCTATTCAATAGCTTAAACACGAAGCCAACATAAACCTTTCAAAATTTCTGGCAGTTTCCACATCTAATGGCCCGTTTGAGAGCTCACTGTGTCCACACATTGTGGGTGTCATATTCCATTAACGAGTACGTTGCTGCACTGGTGTCCACACTTGTTCAGCACAGTGAAAGCTCTTCCTCCGGCCTTTCCCTGTCTTAACACCCAAGTCTAATAGCTATGAAGCAGATTTTTCAAGAGCTGTCGTTTGTTTCTTTGTTTACTGTGGGGTCCTGTGCTCCGTCTTTCTGCTGCACTGTTGGGGGTTGCATCCTGGGGAAAGAGGTGGGGGTGGAGGGAGATACATTCTTAAGATATGAAAGGGTTTTGAAATTCACTGAAACAGTAGGACAACAACATCCCTTAGGTTGTAAATACAAGTAAAAATATATATTAAGCAGCACATGTGTGTGTGTGTGTGTGTGTGTTTGCGCGTGCGTGCGTATTTTTTCAATGCACCGGCCGTCTCCCACCGAGGCAGGGTGACCTAAAAAGATTTTACGTTTAGTAATGTATACAGGAGAAGGAGTTACTAGCCTCTTGCTCCCGGCATTTTAGTCGCCTCTTACGACACGCATGGCTTACGGAGGAAGAATTCTGTTCCACTTCCCCATGGAGGTAAGAGGAAATAAACAAGAAACTATTAAGAAAATAGAAGAAAACCTAGATGGGTGCGTAAATATATATGCTTGCCCATGTATGTGTAGTGTGACCTAAATGTAAGTAGAAGTAGCAAGACATACCTGGTATCCCGCGTGTTTATGAGACAGAAAAAAGACACCAGCAATCCTACCATCATGTAAAACAATTAATAGTTTTCCGTTTTACTCTCACTTGGCAGGTCGGTAGTACCTCCCTGGGTGGTTGCTGTCTACCAACCTGCTACCACAGGTCGGTAGTACCTCCCTGGGTGGTTGCTGTCTACCAACCTGCTACCACAGGACGGTAGTACCACCCTGGGTGGTTGCTGTCTACCAACCTGCTACCACAGGAGGGTAGTACCTCCCTGGGTGGTTGCTGTCTACCAACCTGCTACCACAGGAGGGTAGTACCTCCCTGGGTGGTTGCTGTCTACCAACCTGCTACCCAGAAGGTAATATATGAATAACTAAAGAAAGTGTAATGAACACTTGTCATTGCTCAATAACAACCCATGTGAGACAGAAACAGAGAGAATTAATTGATCTGAAGAGAACCTCAACAGGGGGTCGAAATAAACAGATGAATTCATTCTCTGAGCTTCCGTCTTCATATGGGTTAATACTGAGCATAAACAAGTGTTCATTACATTTGTTTATATATAAAAAAAGGCAAATTACCGGTAACTAATCAGGCGTTGATTAATTACTGGTAATACTAGCAGAATATTTCAGAAACACTGCTGGAACAAGTATTGAAACTTTCACAAGGAAACTCGACAAGTACCTCCGCCAAGTGCCAGATCAACCAGAATGTGATAGATAAGTAAGCCAACGAGCTACCAACAACAACAGCCTGGTTGACCACGCAAGCACCAGACAAGCCTGACCCATGGCCAGGCTGCAGGATTAGGGAAAACTCTCGAAGCTGGTCACAGGTATATCATAGGTCACAAGAATTCATGGCACTCCTTTGTACTGAGCTATTTTCGCCGCCTTCCTCTCAGAGTCACTTCCTTGTGCAGATTTGAGGCAAATCCTTCCAGAATTCTTCAGTTTTTTTTTATGTATGTTTCTCGCCTAATTTATAGGTAGTACAGTTCAAGAGACTTTAGGCATTGCAGTCTAGATAACACAGGGAACTTAAAGATTATCATCACTAGCTTAGTATCTTTTGTTTAGAAGATTGTAGTTACACAGCCTATCAGTTATCTTGCTTGCGTAATAACTATACTTCAGTGATCCTTGAACATAAATTCTTCTAACATGATCACTCTTAAGTCCCTCACATTCTTCTTCCATTCTATTGAGTGTTTAAGTTTGTTTTATATTTCGTCCTAGTTTTTAATTCTTTATTTTTTTCCAATGGGGAGTAACTGAAATTTGTCCTCAAAGAACTTATTGTTTTCTGTTGCTGACTGGAACTCCTGCTGTGTCCTCAATGGATGCCACTTTCGTTCATACACTAGTATCGTCTGCTAAGAATGGTACGATGCTACGATATTTATCTCTGTAGGATATGAGATCTGGGGCGAGTATTGTGCATTGAAGAACTGAGTTTTTCACTGTGGCAGAGTTTATGTTTACTTTATTGACCACTACTCGTTGAATCCGTTTTCTTAGAAAATCAGAAAGCCATGTGCCTACCTGTGCAGTTATTTTTGGTCTTCCAGTAAATACAAGACATTTCGTAATGACACATTTATTGCAAGAGACAGTAGCGAATTACTGTGAACCTCTGGGTTGTGTGCAATTGTTGTGAGTGCGTGTATGAGAAGCTGATCTCTAACTTACTGATTACTTGTCATTGATTACTTACTGATTGATTGATTACTTGTCATTGCTCAATAATAACCCACGTGAGACAGAAACACAGAGAATTAATTGATCTGAAGGAAACCTCAACAGGGGGTCGAAATAAACAGATGAATGCATTCTCTGAGCCTCCGTCTTCATATGGGTTATTTTAGAGGTTCTGATGGTGTAGAATGTCAATGCTATCGGCCTCTAGTTTTATTGCCACCTTTGTTGAGTAATGATATGTCAATGGTTTTCAATGATTGTGGGATGACATGCGTGTTCTTCCATAGAATTTTTTTTTTAAGTTTTTGGTGAAGATGGAGATCCATGAGACATTTGCCTGGGTCAGAGTGACTGACCATATTATGAGGTGTTTCTTGGAAGGTGACTGGGGTTAGTGATATGTCAAAATATTAGAGATGTTGGGGAGAATTTTCAGTCATATTCATGAGAAATTCATTAAATTGATAATCGAAATGAATTTCTCATGAACACAGACATATTATTCCAAGGATATGGAGTAACCTTTTTCCTTCCTGTAATCAATCCTGATTACCTTCCTTATATAGGTGCTACTTGACACGAGCTTAGCGCTTCCCCATGAGTATACATATATTTATTATAACAAAATTATAACAGTAGCTAATAACAACTCTGCAGTAGTAGTTGGAGACTTTAACAACCTCACTGTCAACTACAACAGTGTACGAGGCGACAAAGCAGCCAGAGTAATCAGTAAGTTAGAGATCAGCTTCTTATCACAGGCTGTCACGATCACTACACGAGGCGATAATATATATCTGGTCCTGTTCTCACCACGGACACCAACTTTATATATTCACGTGAGGTGGGCGAAAAACCAGTAAACTGAGACCACAACATTATCAGAGTCAAAGTAAAAACAAACCTGGAAATAGGAACCAATATTACGGTTTCTCAGTCGATATATCATTGAAGTGGGTCGAATAGGTTTGTATAAACTACGTAGAATTATAGCACAAATATAACAACAAAGTTCTGAATCTGGAAAGGGGGCAACAAAAATAAAAAGCAATAAATGCAAGTGCCCAAAAATGTGGTATGCCTTGATGCCCAGCAGATCTTCGACAAGATGCCACATCGAAGACTGTGGGGTCGAAATAAAGGCTGGCACTGAAGGTCAACATGAGTTCCTCTTAAAAAAAATTATTTAATCATGAATGATGTCAAAACAGTAGACTACTAACACAGGAGAGTACTAATATAGGAGAGTACCAACACAGGAGAGTACTAACACGGGAGAGTACTAACACAGACGAGTACTAACACAGGAGAGTACTAACACGGGACATGACTAACACCTTTGATATACCTTTGATGAGTTTCGAGAGTCTTACAACTCTGAGCCCGGCCATGGGCCAGCCTCGTCTGGTGTTAGCCCGGTCAACCAGACTGTTTCTGCTGGAGGCCCGCTCCCCCACATATCCTGGTTGATCTAGCACCTGGTGAAGATACTTGTCCAGTTTTCTCTTGAAGACTTTTACACTTGTTCCAGCAGTGTTTCTGATATCTTCTGGTAAGATGTTGAATAATCTGGGGCCACGAATGTTGATACAGTGTTCCCTTAGTATGCCCACCACACCCCTGCTTTTCACTGGGTTTATTTTGCACTTCCTTTCATATCTCTCGGTCCCGTTATGGCAGTGTGCAGATTTGGGACCAGGCCCTCGAGAACTTTCCAGGTATATATTATCAAGTATCTCTCCTCCGCTCCACTGAGTACGAATTGAAGACTTTAAGGTGTTCCTATTAATTTAAATGCTTTACTGGCTCTATGAGAGCCGTGAACGATCTCTGTATTTGTTCATGCTCTGATATTTCTCCTGCCTTGAACGGGGCCGACAACACTGAACAATATTCCAAATGAGGGAGCACTAGCGATTTGAAAAGTGTCACCACTGGCATTATTCCCCTTGTTTTTTGAAAGTTCTCATTACCCACCCCGTCATCTCTTGGATGTCGTGATCTTTGTCTTATTATGTTCTTTGAACGAAAGGTCAGCTGACATAATTATTCTCAAGTCTTTCACGTGTTCCTTTTGTTATGTTTGATAATTCTCTTGAGTTTAGTATACGGTGTTCCTTCTGAGTTCTTCATTCTTTCCAGACCTCAGCAGCTGGAACTTACCACCACTGAACGTCATGTTGTCCTCCACTGCCCACTGGAAAACACTACTTACATTTTCCTGTAATTTTTCAGTGTCTTCAGTGACTTTTATGTTCATTTTAGTAGTAATACAGGAGAGTATTAGCACGGGAGAGTACTAACACAGGAGAGTACTAACACAGGAGAGTACTAACACAGGAGAATAATAACACATGAGAATAATAACACAGGAGAGTACTAACACAGGAGAGTACTAACACAGGAGAGTACTAACACGGGAGAGTACTAATACAGGAGAGTACTAACATCAACAGTACTGAGAGGTACCTGGGGAGACTGAGGAAGTAATCCGAGACGCAGAAAACGAGTCTTAATGTATACAAGTGTAAAGTAATTCATTATGGCAATAACAGTGTCAAACTTGAACATAAAATAACTGGAAACCCACTGGCAAACAAGGAAAAAAATGGATCTGCAGGTTAATTTACAATGACCTCAAGTATAAGTATTATCTTATTACGAACAATATATGCAACGGAATGCTAAGTATTTTTAGTTACATATTTTGAGTATAAAGCGACAGAAAAACATACTGATAGCCTATAACTTTTAACATTTTTTTTCAGTTATGCATTAGAGTGAAGAGTGATAAACCTTGGAATGAGATCTCAAAAATTTTCTTAAGAGCTGTAGCTAGAAGATTTGACACTCAAACAGTGGTGAAAGCTGTCTATCACCAAACAATGTCCTGAAACTCCAAGACAAGAGTTGCAACACCCAAGGTGAAAAATCAAGGTAAAACTATATAACAAAAACTGAAAATTACTAGCAATCACATTAAGCTGAACTATCCACCTCAGTTAAAAAACCATTAGTCTAAATGTCAACATCAGAAGACTGGAAATTTCCATGAGATTCCTACAAGTGCTCCAATAATTCTAAAATCTACATCTTATACAAAAAAGACTAAAGCTGTAGACACAATTCAAGTTTGACAATGTTATCCTCAGAAGCACCTGAAAGCAGGAGGCTGCGTGAAGCACCTGCAACCAGGAGGCTGCGTGAAGCACCTGCAAGCAGGAGGCTGCGTGAAGCACCTGCAACCAGGAGGCTGCGTGAAGCACCTGCAACCAGGAGGCTGCGTGAAGCACCTGCAAGCAGGAGGCTGAGTGAAGCACCTGCAAGCAGGAGGCTGAGTGAAGCACCTGCAAGCAGGAGGCTGAGTGAAGCACCTGAAAGCAGGAGGCTGCGTGAAGCACCTGCAAGCAGGAGGCTGCGTGAAGCACCTGCAAGCAGGAGGCTGAGTGAAGCACCTGCAAACAGGAGGCTGAGTGAAGCACCTGAAAGCAGGAGGCTGAGTGAAGCACCTGAAAGCAGGAGGCTGAGTGAAGCACCTGAAAGCAGGAGGCTGCGTGAAGCACCTGCAAGCAGGAGGCTGCGTGAAGCACCTGCAAGCAGGAGGCTGAGTGAAGCACCTGAAAGCAGGAGGCTGAGTGAAGCACCTGAAAGCAGGAGGCTGCGTGAAGCACCTGCAAGCAGGAGGCTGCGTGAAGCACCTGCAAGCAGGAGGCTGAGTGAAGCACCTGCAAGCAGGAGGCTGAGTGAAGCACCTGAAAGCAGGAGGCTGAGTGAAGCACCTGAAAGCAGGAGGCTGAGTGAAGCACCTGAAAGCAGGAGGCTGCGTGAAGCACCTGCAAGCAGGAGGCTGCGTGAAGCACCTGCAAGCAGGAGGTTGAGTGAAATACCTGAAAGCAGGAGGCTGAGTGAAGCACCTGAAAGCAGGAGGCTGCGTGAAGCACCTGCAAGCAGGAGGCTGAGTGAAGCACCTGCAAGCAGGAGGCTGAGTGAAGCACCTGCAAGCAGGAGGCTGAGTGAAGCACCTGCAAGCAGGTTGAGTGAAGCACATGCAAGCAGGAGGCTGAGTGAAGCACCTGCAAGCAGGAGGCTGCGTGAAGCACCTGCAAGCAGGAGGCTGCGTGAAGCACCTGCAAGCAGGAGGCTGCGTGAAGCACCTGCAAGCAGGAGGCTGCGTGAAGCACCTGCAAGCAGGAGGCTGAGTGAAGCACCTGCAAGCAGGAGGCTGCGTGAAGCACCTGCAAGCAGGAGGCTGAGTGAAGCACCTGCAAGCAGGAGGCTGAGTGAAGCACCTGCAAGCAGGAGGCTGAGTGAAGCACCTGCAAGCAGGAGGTTGAGTGAAGCACCTGCAAGCAGGAGGCTGAGTGAAGCACCTGCAAGCAGGAGGCTGCGTGAAGCACCTGCAAGCAGGAGGCTGCGTGAAGCACCTGTAAGCAGGAGGCTGCGTGAAGCACCTGCAAGCAGGAGGCTGAGTGAAGCACCTGCAAGCAGGAGGCTGAGTGAAGCACCTGCAAGCAGGAGGTTGAGTGAAGCACCTGCAAGCAGGAGGCTGAGTGAAGCACTTGCAAGCAGGAGGCTGCGTGAAGCACCTGCAAGCAGGAGGCTGCGTGAAGCACCTGCAAGCAGGAGGCTGCGTGAACCACCTGCAAGCAGGAGGCTGAGTGAAGCACCTGCAAGCAGGAGGCTGCGTGAAGCACCTGCAAGCAGGAGGCTGAGTGAAGCACCTGCAAGCAGGAGGCTGAGTGAAGCACCTGCAAGCAGGAGGTTGAGTGAAGCACCTGCAAGCAGGAGGTTGAGTGAAGCACCTGCAAGCAGGAGGCTGAGTGAAGCACCTGCAAGCAGGAGGCTGAGTGAAGCACCTGCAAGCAGGAGGCTGAGTGAAGCACCTGCAAGCAGGAGGTTGAGTGAAGCACCTGCAAGCAGGAGGTTGAGTGAAGCACCTGCAAGCAGGAGGCTGAGTGAAGCACCTGCAAGCAGGAGGCTGAGTGAAGCACCTGCAAGCAGGAGGTTGAGTGAAGCACCTGCAAGCAGGAGGCTGAGTGAAGCACCTGCAAGCAGGAGGCTGAGTGAAGCACCTGCAAGCAGGAGGCTGAGTGAAGTGTTTGTGTTTGTGTGTGTGTGTGTGTGTGTGTGTGTATGTACTCACCTAGTTGTACTCACCTAGTTGTGGTTGCAGGGGTCGAGTCAAAGCTCCTGGCCCCGCCTCTTCACTGGCCGCTACTGGGTCACTCTCCCTGCGCCATGAGCTTTATCATACCTCTGCTTAAAGCTATGTATAGAGCCTGCCTCCACTACATCGCTTCCTAAACTATTCCACTTCCCGACAACTCTGTGACTGAAGAAATACTTCCTAACATCTCTGTGATTCATCTGAGTCTTCAACTTCCATCTGTGTCCCCTTGTTGTTGTGTCCCATCTCTGGAACATTCTGTCTCTGTCCACTTTGTCAATTCCTCTCAGTATCTTATATGTTGTTATCATGTCTCCCCTACCTCTCCTGTCCTCCAGTGTCGTCAGGTCGATTTCCCTTAACCTCCCCTCGTAGGACATACCCTTTAGCTCCGGGACTAGTCTTGTTGCAAACCTTTGCACTTTCTCGAGCTTCTTCACATGCTCGACTAGGTGTGGGTTCCAAACTGGTGCTGCATACTCCAATATGGGCCTAACGTACACAGTGTACAGGGTCCTGAACGATTCTTTATTAAGATGTCGGAATGCTGTTCTTAGGTTTGCTAGGCGCCCATATGCTGCAGCAGTTATTTGGTTGATGTGCGCCTCAGGAGATGTGCCTGGTGTTATACTCACCCCAAGATCTTTTCCTTGATTGAGGTTTGCAGTCTCTGGCCCCTAGGCTGTACTCCGTCTGCGGTCTTCTTTGCCCTTCCCCAATCTTCATGACTTTGCACTTGGTGGGGTTGAACTCCAGGAGCCAGTTGCTGGACCAGGCTTGCAGGCTGTCCAGATCCCTTTGTAGTTCTGCCTGGTCCTCGTCCGATTGAATTCTTCTCATCAACTTCACATCATCTGCAAACAGGGACACTTCGGAGTCTATTCCTTCCGTCATGTCGTTCACAAATACCAGAAACAGCACTGGTCCAGGACTGACCCCTGTGGAACCCCGCTCGTCACCGGCGCCCACTCTGACACCTCGCCACGTACCATGACTCGCTGCTGTCTTCCTGACAGGTATTCCCTGATCCAATGTAGTGCCTTCCCTGTTACCCCTGCCTGGTCCTCCAGCTTCTGCACTAATCTCTTGTGTGGAACTGTGTCAAACGCCTTCTTACAATCCAAGAATATGCAATCTACCCACCCCTCTCTCTCTTGCCTTATTGCTGTCACCCTGTCGTAGAACTCCAGTAGGTTTGTGAACAGGATTTCCCGTCCCTGAAACCGTGTTGGCCGTCGTTGATAAGCTCATTCCTTTCTAGGTGCTCAACCACCCTTCTCCTGACTATCTTCTCCATGACCTTGCATACAATACATGTCAGTGACACTGGTCTGTAGTTTAGTGCTACGTTCCTGTCTCCTTTTTTAAAAATTGGAACTACATTTGCTGTCTTCCAAACCTCAGGTAGTTGCCCTGTTTCGATAGATGTGTTGAAGATCGTTGTTAGGGGTACACATAGCTCCTCTGCTCCTCTCTCAGGACCCATGGAGAGATGTTATCTGGCCCCATCGCCTTTGAAGTATCTAGCTCGCTTAGTAGCCTCTTCACTTCCTCCTCATTTGTGTGTATTGTGTCCAGCACTTGATGGTGTACCCTACCTCTCCTCCTTTCTGGAGGCCCTTCTATCTCCTCTGTGAACACCTCTTTGAATCTCATGTTGAGCTCCTCACACACTTCGTGGTCATTTCTTGTGACCTCCCCTCCTACCTTCCTCAGCCTGATCACCTGGTCCTTGACTGTTGTTCTCCTCCTGATGTGGCTGTACAGCAGCTTTGGGTCAGATTTGGCTTTCGCTGCTATGTCATTCTCGTACTGTCTTTGGGCCTCCCTTCTGATCTGTGCATATTCATTTCTGGCTCTACGACTGCTCTCCTTATTCTCCGGGGTTCTTTGCCTTCTGTACCTCTTCCATTCCCTTGCACACTTGGTTTTGGCTTCCCTGCACCTTTGGGTGAACCATGGGCTCATCCTGTCTTTTTCGCTTCTCCTGTTACCCTTGGGTATAAACCTCTCCTCAGCTTCCTTGCAAATTGTTGTCATATATTCCATCATCTCGTCTACTGACTTCTCTGCCATCTCTCTGTCCCACTGAACTCTGTGCAGGAAGTTCCTCATGCCCACATAGTCACCTTTCTTGTAGTTTGGCTTCATTTGTGCAGCCCTTCCTGCTTCCCCCTCCACTTGTAACTCTACTATGTATTCGAAACTTAGAACCATATGATCACTGGCCCCAAGGGGGCTTTCATGTGTGATGTCCTCAATATCTGCACTACTCAGGGTGAATACTAGGTCCAGTCTCGCTGGTTCGTCATTTCCTCTCTCTCTGGTAGTGTCCCTTACGTGTTGGTACATGAGATTTTCCAGTACCACCTCCAGCATCTTAGCCCTCCACGTTTCTTGGCCCCCATGTGGCTCCAAGTTCTCCCAATCAATTTCCTTATGGTTGAAGTCACCCATGATCAGTAGCTTCGCTACTGTGTGACAGAGACAGAGGCAGCAGACAGAGATACAATCTACAGAGAAAAGTCATCATGACTTATTTTTGAAGGAGAGTTTAACACCCATGTCTTATTGAGCCAGCCCTATATAACTCGTTGCTTATCTACAGGGCCCACCGGCCTTGTCACTTCCAGAGGATATATATTATAGCCAATGAAAACACTGAGTCAGAAGTCTATTATAGAACAAGTTCTAAATATCAACCTTCGCCTAAACATGTACTTCTTAATTTCCAGGAACCTCAATATCGCTTGGGCAACAACAGAACTCTTTTGGTCAGCAGGGTGGACAGAAGTACATTGGATTACGGCCAACATAACGCACTAGGAATCAAAGTAAACAATGAACTGGGATCCATGTAAGCTGGCTCTCTGTATGAAGTAACGAAGATTATGGTGAACACAGAGAATTCACTTAATAGTTCAACACACTACGAGTCCTCACACTTCGTCCTGTCGTAAACACCTTGATCCAAGAAGCATGAACACAATCATGCTCAAGGGCCAGAGGGCCGCCAGCACCAAATTCATCCAAGTTATATTAAAGGTAGGGGAATTATCTAAGGTGATCATCAGAGCTCGGCACCTAGGGTCACCCATCAACCACCTAGAAAGAGGTGCTTCAGAAACTGTCTAGAGAGGGCAGGGGAAGAACCTCACTTCAGACTGCAAAAACGTCTAGGACGTACACAAGAGGGCTGGCATAATTATGCTGGGTTGCCAGATCAAAGCCATATCCAAAAGTGTTTAGTCATAAGTCACAGAATGTACACATGAGGGGCACCACAGGCGGCCTCGTAAATCTGTTAACTATAGTTCATACCGCATCCCTAATCTCTTCTAAGCCATGGATAACAAGCCATAGAAAATTTTGACGAAAGGGTAAATTTTCCGAGTTGTTGGGCCGAAAAAAATGAAGGGAGGTGAATAAAGTACTCAGTTCTTAGTCAGCCATTATTACTATTATTATAATGGAGAAGCACTACACCCGTAGGGTCATATAGTGCCTAGGGGAATGGGAGACATTCAGGCTCGATCCAACTACAGCAAGTGAACTAGCTATTGTTGTGCAGTAGGGACACAGACTACCATCTGAAGTGGCAGTTGCAAAAGCAACAGTCTTTTAAGAACCAGTTGGACACATAGTTTACAAATATCTAATTTAAATATTATTATTAATATTTTATTTGTCAGGTAAAGATCTTCTGACAGGAGTCCTGGTTAAGAGTTATCATATGACCGAGTCCTTCCGCTGGCTTGCTGTCCACCCCTTCAAAAATCAATATTATATAAGCTTCTCCATTTAAAAATAAAGGAACACTTACTGTAACCTAATAAATTATCTTCTTCAACAATAAAGAGACTGGCTGTGGTTACTGCAAGGTACTTACAAAATTTATAGACACCTTTTACTTTAAGAGTCATGCAGCACTATCATCAATAAAAAAGTATATACACTAATGCAAACCAAAAAGCACAAAGTATATACACTCAGGCACACAAAAATATAACTAATCACACTACAAACAGTAAGAATTCTTAGTCTAACTCTGTAAACCATCCAGTGTTAAAAGTAATACTATCTCGTTAAGTTTAAATAACCTGAATCACTTAAAAAAATACGTGTTTATCATAAAAAAATCCAAAAATTCCCCCCACACCTCCTACAGACATCTTGTAATTATAAAAATATGCATTAGGTGAAAAGGCCAAAGCCGCGAGCGAGGCTAAATTGTGCCTGCTGCAAGTTACACGGGGGGGGGGGGGAGGGGGTTAAGAGCACCGGCAATCAGCTGACTTTCAGTGAGATGGAAGTAGCCTATCCTAAATTTAGAGATAATTGTCTCAGTGAATGTTCTTGCTGAACGGGGACACTGAAAGCCCACGTTCTCTTGAGCCCTGTATAACTTGCTCCAGATCTGCGAGGCCCTCCAGATCAACAACTAACAAAGAACATATCAAGAGATGTAACCCATGAAATCTATGAGGTAAAAGTCTCCAATAGCAGGAGCTCTACACAGCAGCCTTCGCCTCGGCATCCGCCCGTCCATTACCTGGGACGTGTTTCCACCAAAAAAAAAAACCACGCCATGTCCTTGAGCAGGACATGGATACTGTGACCACTGGCACTGTGACTTTAGTTCAAGGGCTACCAAAGACGACTCGTTGGTCATGGATTGCCTACGGCACAGTGGTAGGCGAGCTAATATAAGTAGTTGTTGTAGTAGCAGCAGTTGTTGTAGTAGGTGTTGTTGTAGTAGTAGTAGTTGTAGTAGTAGTAGTTGTAATAGTAGTAGTAGTAGTTGTAGCAATAGTAGTAGTAAGAGTAGTAGTTGTAGTAATAGTAGTAGTAGAACTATCCGTGTATCCATTTCAATACTACTTGGTAATTTTCCGAGCCATTAGTGTGACCAGGAATGTAGGATGAGGAGAGAGCCTTCTGCTATACTATTCTAGTCTCAATCGTATAGACAAAATTAGGGACAGCTAAACTATATGTAGTCTTTTCTCTGCAGATAGCAAAGACCTAACAGTATAAATCAAGACTACATGAATTACTCATGTACTGTAGCTCTCACCCACCCTCTCTCTCTCTCTCTCTCTCTCTCTCTTTCTTCCCCCTCCTCTTCCTCCGTCTCTCATCTTAATCTACTCAATTTGTGGCGGATACAGCTTATCTGTTTTTGTATAGAGTTGACGATTTCTTATCATTATCAGGGAGAAGTGTAACTATGGAGACTCTTATAACGTACTTCCTGTGCAGGTGAAGCTTTGAATTATAAGCAACGATAACAAAGGTATTTTTTTATAAGTGACGTGATGTGGGTGAGTCGTGGTGGGTGGCTGGGAAGGACAGGCCAGCATCCCCCAGGTGGGTGGCAGGGAAGGACAGGCCAGCGCCCAGGTGGGTGGCAGGGAAGGACAGGCCAGCAGCCCCCAGGTGGGTGGCAGGGAAGGACAGGCCAGCACCCAGGTGGTGGCAGGAAGGACAGGCAGCACCCCAGGTGGTGGCTGGGAAGGACAGGCCAGCAGCCCAGGTGGTGGCTGGAAGGGACAGCCAGCAGCCCAGGTGGTGGCGGAGGACAGGCCAGCCCCAGGTGGTGGCTGGGAAGGACAGGCCAGCAGCCCAGGTGGTGGCTGGGAAGCGCCATCAGGCCAGCAGCCCCCAGGTGGTGGCTGGGAAGGACAGGCCAGCAGCCCCCAGGTGGTGGCTGGGAAGGAAGGCAGCAGCCCCAGGTGGTGGCGGAAGGACAGAGCCCAGCAGCACCCCCAGGTGGTGGCTGGGAAGGACAGGCCAGCAGCCCCAGGTGGGTGGCAGGGAAGGACAGGCCAGCAGCCCCCAGGTGGTGGCTGGGAAGGACAGGCCAGCAGCCCCCAGGTGGTGGCTGGGAAGGACAGGCCAGCAGCCCCAGGTGGTGGCTGGGAAGGACAGGCCAGCAGCCCCAGGTGGTGGCTGGGAAGGACAGGCCAGCAGCCCCAGGTGGTGGCTGGGAAGGACAGGCCAGCAGCCCCAGGTGGTGGCTGGGAAGGACAGGGCAGCAGCCCCAGGTAGGTGGCTGGGAAGGACAGGCCAGCAGCTCCCAGGTGGGTTTCCACCGTTGCACATAATGTATCTGAACGCCTTCATGGCAGTCAGCCTGCTTGTGTACTTAATGTCACTTGATCACCTCCTCCAACACCGCCACCATCATATCCTCCTCCAACACCACCACCATCATATCCTACTCCACCGCCACCACCATCATATCCTCCTCCAACACCACCACCATCATATCCTCCTCCAACACCACCACCATCATATCCTCCTCCAACACCACCACCATCATATCCTCCTCCAACACCACCACCACAATCTCCTCCACTACAATCACTATCCACTCTCTATCTCCTCTTCCTTCTACGGCATCACCAGTGACAATCTTAGTAGTTGTATAAATATCACAACTACAAGAACATCTGTCGTTCACATGACACTACAAGAACGACATCTGTCGTTCACTTGACATTACAAGAACGACATCTGTCGTTCACTTGACATTACAAGAACGACATCTGTCGTTCACTTGACATTACAAGAACGACATCTGTCGTTCACTTGACATTACAAGAACATCTGTCGTTCACTTGACATTACAAGAACGACATCTGTCGTTCACTTGACACTACAAGATCGACATCTGTCGTTCACTTGACACTACAAGATCGACATCTGTCGTTCACTTGACATTACAAGAACGATATCTGTCGTTCACATGACACTACAAAAACGACATCTGTCGTTCACTTGACATTAAAAGAACGACATCTGTCGTTCACTTGACACTACAAGATCGACATCTGTCGTTCACTTGACATTACAAGAACGATATCTGTCGTTCACATGACACTACAAACCGACATCTGTCGTTCACTTGACACTACAAGAACGACATCTGGTTCTCACTCGACATAAAATATTTGGAGCCTAAGTTCTGACACCAATAATGTGGACAGTTTCTAGTTGAACATGTAGTTCAGGGCCCACACGGAGGAGAGAATTGCTCTCACGTCGTTCACTGCTGCGGGTCGACGACACAATTAATAAAACTGCAGCACCAAGGCTGAGTTTCACCCAGATGGTGGCTAACACAGCAGACACCTGGGTGATGGCTAACATAGCAGACACCTGGGTGATGGCTAACATAGCAGACACAGCAGCAGACACCTGGGTGATGGCTAACACAGCAGACACCTGGGTGATGGCTAACATAGCAGACACCTGGGTGATGGCTAACATAGCAGACAGCAGCAGCAGACACCTGGGTGATGGCACACACCATGACCGTCCACAATGTTTCATAAGCGTCACAACTGAGGGAGCACAGGCGACCGACTAGTCCAGGAAAAACAGCAATGGTTTTCCTCCTACTGCCATAGTTAGCGAACTGGAAAACAAACTCACTCCCTCCCTCTCACGTGTGTGTGTGTGTGTGTGTGTGTGTGTGTGTGTGTGTGTGTGTGTGTGTGTGGCTAAGATGTGGCTCTCTCAGGGGCCAAGTTTTAGTATACAGCTGGTTCCTCTCTTCCCCCACCTTCCATCACTCTCTCCCTCCCTCCCTTCTAGATATCTCCCTCTCACCTAGATATCTCACTCCCACCTAGGGGTCTCTACCTCCCCAGATCCTCTTCCCTCCCTCCCACAAAAACTTTTCTCAGGATCCAGTTTTACCAGTTGGTACCAGCAGAACTCCGTCTGCTCAGTGGCATAATTAAAGAAGGGAAGGTTGGCGTATACTGCCCTCCAGGCTGCCACTATATATGAACTTCCCACTGACGGTAAGCAACGCTGCGTCTGCCCAGTAACTGGATGGGTGACCTTACCTTTACATAGAGCATATACCAGCAATACAAATCACAATATTATTAGATATCTTCAAAGGAGGACCTTTAAGAGGTTACCACAATTCTTTTTCTTCCTCCAATTTCTCGATTTATTTTGCTCCTAACTAGATAACGCCTTATCCGATCGGATTCAAATTCTAAAAGCTTATGTACAGTAACGAGGACTAGATTCTAACACCAAATGTCATGTGCAGGTGCTCCCTGACTAGAGTTATCGGAAAAAGTCCTAACATACATTCCTGGAATGACAGGGATACCTTCCAAAATCCTCAGTGGCGGAGCTTCAAACGTTCATACAATGTACAATGTACTTCCTACTTCCACAATAGCAGTGAAATTCAGGAAGGTAGGGGCAGATTTGGCCATTTTGTGTGTAAAATTATGTGAAATTTTGATTCCCGATTAATCATCACAATCAAAACACATGCGTGTACCTCTTCTAGATGGCTACATTATTTAATGGCCAGGATAGTATCAATACAGTCTAGTTTTTGTTGAAAAATTTGTTGATACACTAAATTGAAATTTACATAAAACTGTACAGAATTTTAAAATTAATATAACTACAAGAAAATGGAAAATATTAAAAACACATTTTTACAGTTTTTTTTTTTTTTAAATTTCACAAGTTGAGTTAACCCTTCAATACTGCACGACCTGATGTCGGAGCCGTCCATGTGTCAGCTACAGTTTTACCATCCTAAGATTTCAGTTTATAACTTCAGAACGCCATATCCAATCAGTATAAATTTCAAACCCTGATCAGCTATTACTAGATGAAGGTTGGTAGAGCAACTGACATGTGCAGGGGATTTCTGCTCAGTTGTACAAACCATTCCTGAAGTTGATTTCCACGGAACTGCTTTAAAGATCTTTTGATCGGCTTCACAGTTGCAGGTATCACCGAGAGACTGACTTACATTGTTATAGGTTATAGATTCACATATATACACAGTCACATGATAGTTACGATTTCGACCTGGAGTCTTTTCATGAGGTCATCGCCCCCACGGTCCAGTTCCAAACCAGGCCTCCTGGTTGCTGGCCTGATCGATCAAGCTGTTAGTGCCCGCCGGTTGATCAGGAACTATTTTAAGGAATCTGTCAAGTTCCCTCTTGAAGACAGCCAGGGGTTTGTTGGTAATTCCCCTTACACATGAAGGGAGTGTGGTGAAGAGTCGAGATCCCTCGACACTTATTAAGTTTTCTCTCAGTATACTCATCGCTCTCCTGCTTTTCATTGGAGGTATCCTTCACCGTCTGCCAAGCCTCTTGTGTTCATAAGTAGTACTTTCGGTGTGCAGGTTTGGAACTAATCCCTACAGTATCTTCCATGTCTAAATTATGATGCATCTTTCTCGCCTTCACTCTAAGGATTACAGTTCTAGGGACTTCAAGCGCTTCCAGTAATTTAGGTTCCTGACTAAATTTGTACGAGCTGCGAAAGTCCTCTACATTTTTCCAGCTCAGCAATTTTGTCTGCCTTGAAGGGGGCCGTTAGTACACAGCAATATTTTCGGCCTAGATAGAACGAGTAACCTGAGGAGTAACACCATTAGCTTGGTATCTCTTATTTTGAAGGTTCTAGTTATCTAATTTATCATTTTTCTTGCATTGTGCTAATACCTTTGATATGACTCTTGAACGTGAGATCTTCCGAAATTATCACTAAGTTGTGGTGCACCTAATTTACTTTAATAATAAGACTGATTACGACATAATTCTGATTTTTCATCAGGTGGGTTAATAACCCAGACTAACACCAAGGAAGCCAAGTTAACGTTCTGTTAACGGATGCGACCTGCAACAGTCAGCTAACATGTACCTATTTACTGATAGGTGAACACGGGCAGTAGGTGTCAGTAAACTTGCCTGAACGTCTTATCAATCCTGGGATTGAACTCGGGCTCTTTCTGTTGTGAGCCAAACATTCTACCAATTTAGCTACGAGGAACTCTTCCAGATAAACTTTATTCATGAAACCTGTATTATATTTTAGAGTTAGAGATCTATAAAATGGTTGTACTAGGCAGTAACTTGTGGTAAGCTTGCGCTGGTGGTTTGTTAGGCAGATTTAATGTAATATCTGACGAGGTAATCCAAGCAACGTCAATAATAATTCACTGACCTAAATTACGGTCTGATTTATATATAGATAATGTGTTGACCGTGTTGAAGCAGTCCAGCCTTGATTCATCTACATGTTTATCCACTCACTCAAGACTCATTCCCTCACATTCATTCACTCACAGACTCACTCAGCAATTCACTACGACATGCATAAACAAAATTACCTTCAGTTTTTCTGTATCGTTACATAAGAGTACACAAAAAACTGGTATTTCCCTCTCACTAATTAAGTAATAATATGTACTTTTTAACGGTGATAGTCCTGAGCAGCCACACTATGGTTCATACAACGGACTGCATGCAGCTAGCACCAACAGCCTGGCTGAACAGGTCATTAACCAGGATGCCTGGTCTGGGACCGAGGTACGGGGGCGGTGACCTCCAGAATCGTCTTCAGGTAAACTTCAGTTAACCTGTGACCGGTTTTAAGAATTTTCTACCCTCGTAACTTGGCTAGTGTCTAGATTTATTGACTGTGTGATCCACCAGGCTGTTGATGCTAGCGTCCACACGCCAGCATAGCCATCACAACCTGGCAAATTAGGCATTTGTAGCAGGTAGTGGCCCAATTTCTTTTTGCAGATTACTACCTTTGTTCGGGTAATATTATTTCTTCTGGTAGAATGTTTGAGTCAGTCCACGGACGTTGATACGGTGTTCTCCTATTGTGCCCACGGCGCCCCTGCTCTTCTCAAGGATAATTTTGCACCTCCTTTCATATATCTCACTCCAATATGTTTAGACTGTGTGGTTTGAGACTATCTCTCAAGTATCTTCCATATATATGTAATCAAGTATTTCTCCTGTTCCAAAGGAAGGCGCAAGAGAAAACATTCCAGTGCTGGAAGGCGCAAGAGAAAACATTCTAAATGCTTGAAGGCGCAAGAGAAAACATTCCAGCGCTGGAAGGCGCAAGAGAAAACATTCCAGTGCTTGAAGGCGCAAGAGAAAACATTCTAGTGCTGGAAGGCGCAAGAGAAAACATTCCAGTGCTGGAAGGCGCAAGAGAAAACATTCCAGTGCTGGAAGGCGCAAGGGAAAACATTCCAGTGCTGGAAAGCGAAAGAGAAAATTTTCTAAGTGCTGGAAGGCGCAAGAGAAAACATTCCAGTGCTGGAAGGCGCAAGAGAAAACTTTCTAAATACTGGAAGGCTCAAAAGAAAACTTTCTAAATGCTGGAAGTCGCAAGAGAAAACATTCCAGTGCTGGAAGGCGCAAGAGAAAACATTCCAGTGCTGGAAGGCGCAAGAGAAAACATTCCAATGCTGGAAGGCGCAAGAGAAAACTTTCTAAATGCTGGAAGGCGCAAGGGAAAACTTTCTAAATGCTGGAAGGCGCAAGAGAAAACATTCCAGTGCTGGAAGGCGCAAGAGAAAACTTTCTAAATGCTGGAAGGCGCAAGAGAAAACATTCCAATGCTGGAAGGCGCAAGGGAAAACATTCCAATGCTGGAAGGCGCAAGAGAAAACTTTCTAAATGCTGGAAGGCGCAAGGGAAAACTTTCTAAATGCTGGAAGGCGCAAGAGAAAACATTCTAAATACTGGAAGGCTCAAAAGAAAACTTTCTAAATGCTGGAAGTCGCAAGAGAAAACATTCCAGTGCTGGAAGGCGCAAGAAAACATTCCAGTGCTGGAAGGCGCAAGAGAAAACATTCCAATGCTGGAAGGCGCAAGAAAACTTTCTAAATGCTGGAAGGCGCAAGGGAAAACTTTCTAAATGCTGGAAGGCGCAAGAAAACATTCCAGTGCTGGAAGGCGCAAGAGAAACTTTCTAAATGCTGGAAGGCGCAAGAGAAAACATTCCAATGCTGGAAGGCGCAAGGAAAACATTCCAATGCAGGAAGGCGCAAGAGAAAACTTTCTAAATGCTGGAAGGCGCAAGGAAAACTTTCTAAATGCTGGAAGGCGCAAGAGAAAACATTCTAAATACTGGAAGGCTCAAAAGAAAACTTTCTAAATGCTGGAAGTCGTAAGAGAAAACATTCCAGTGCTGGAAGGCGCAAGAGAAAACATTCCAGTGCTGGAAGGCGCAAGAGAAAACATTCCAATGCTGGAAGGCGCAAGAGAAAACTTTCTAAATGCTGGAAGGCGCAAGGGAAAACTTTCTAAATGCTGGAAGGCGCAAGAGAAAACATTCCAGTGCTGGAAGTCGCAAGAGAAAACTTTCTAAATGCTGGAAGGCGCAAGAGAAAACATTCCAATGCTGGAAGGCGCAAGGGAAAACATTCCAATGCTGGAAGGCGCAAGAGAAAACTTTCTAAATGCTGGAAGGCGCAAGGGAAAACTTTCTAAATGCTGGAAGGCGCAAGAGAAAACATTCCAGTGCTGGAAGGCGCAAGAGAAAACATTCCAATGCTGGAAGGCGCAAGAGAAAACTTTCCAAGTGATGGTAGGCGCAAGAGAGAGAGAGAGAGAGAGAGAGAGAGAGAGAGAGAGAGAGAGAGAGAGAGAGAGAGAGAGAGAGAGAGAGAGAGAGAAACAGAGTATAAACCTTGATAATTAATACCTACAATTTGTTTAAAAAGACAGGTGAGCAAACACTAGGACATATTTATTAGTAAACTTTTGATCCTGGGAGACAAATGGTTTTTATGACTTGACGTGCTGTTGGGGTGTGAGCAAAGTAACATTAATGAAGGGATTCAAGGAATCCGGTTAGCCGCCTGACTTGAGTCCTGGAGGTGGGAAGTACAGTGCCTGCACTCTGAAGGAAGGGTGTTGATATGCTACAGATTTTTAACTGTAGTGTAGGCGCTCCTCTGGCAAGACAGTGATGGAGTGAAATATGATGAAAATGTTCTTGTTTTTTGGGTCACTCTGCCTTGGTGGGAAACGGCCGATATGTTGATAAAAAAAATGTTAAAAAAAAAATGTTCGAGTGTTTGCTCACAATCTTTTTATACCAGAGAACATTGCAGACGTTGCAATTGTTCCAGAGAGTACATAACAGTGTTCCAGAGTACATACCAGTGTTCCAGAGAGTACATACCAGTGTTCCAGAATACATAACAGTGTTCCAGAGTACATATCCGTGTTCCAGAGAGTACATACCAGTGTTCCAGAGAGTACATACCAGTGTTCCAGAGAGTACATAACAGTGTTCCAGAGTACATACCAGTGTTCCAGAGAGTACATACCAGTGTTCCAGAATACATAACAGTGTTCCAGAGTACATATCCGTGTTCCAGAGAGTACATACCAGTGTTCCAGAGAGTACATACCAGTGTTCCAGAGAGTACATAACAGTGTTCCAGAGTACATATCAGTGTTCCAGAGAGTACATACCAGTGTTCCAGAGAGTACATACCAGTGTTCCAGAATACATAACAGTGTTCCAGAGTACATATCCGTGTTCCAGAGAGTACATACCAGTGTTCCAGAGAGTACATACCAGTGTTCCAGAGAGTACATAACAGTGTTCCAGAGTACATATCAGTGTTCCAGAGAGTACATACCACTGTTCCAGAGTACATACCAGTGTTCCACAGAGTACATACCAGAGTTCCACAGAGTACATACCAAGTGTCAGTAGTTTAAAAGAGAGGTATACAGGTTAGGTTAGGAAAGATTAGTCAGGAAACAGGACAAGTGTTTACTGAAGTGGGTCTCAGTCACCTGATGGCCCGCACTGGAGCTTTCGGTTATGTGACCGAGGCCTTCCACTGGCCTACCAGTTCACCCCTTGTTTTTTTTTTGTTATTTTTCATAAGGCTGAACTTACTTGAGAACTATCTCCCACCCCTGACTGTCTCCCATTCCTGACTGTCTCCCACCCCTGACTGTCTCCCATCCCTGACTGTCTCCCACCCCTGACTGTCTCCCACCCCTGACTGTCTCCCATCCCTGACTGGCTCCCACCCCTGACTGGCTCCCACCCCTGACTGGCTCCCACCCCTGACTGGCTCCCACCCCTGACTGGCTCCCACCCCTGACTGGCTCCCACCCCTGACTGGCTCCCACCCTTGGCTCTGTGCCAACTTGCTCCTTTACCTTCTCAACACCTTCTACGTCACTTCCCCTAACCACTTCCCTATCCCACCCTACCTATCCACTCTCTAACCTCCCTCCCTCCCTTTAAACCCCTTCCCCAAGAATCCTCCACCGAGCACTACATGGAGAGCGCTTACGTATATACCTCCATATATACTTCCACATATACCTCCCCATCCCATATATCCACTCTTCCCCAATCACTTCCACAGCTTCCCCTCCCCTATCTATTCCCATACCTCACCCCCTTTACCACTCATACCTCCCCCTCTAGGTCACTCATACCTGCCCCCTCCTAGCCACTCATACCTCCCCCTCCAAGCCACTCATACCTCCCCCCTCCAAGCCACTCATACCTCCCCCCTCCTAGCCACTCATACCTCCCCCTGCCAAGCCACTCATACCTACCCCTCCTAGCCACTCATACCTCCCCGCCAAGCCACTCATACCTACCCTCCTAGCCACTCATACCTCCCCGCCAAGCCACTCATACCTACCCCTCCTAGCAACTCATACCTCCCCTCCTAGCCACTCATACCTCCCCTCCTAGCCACTCATACCTCCCCCTGCCAAGCCACTCATACCTACCCCTCCTAGCCACTCATACCTCCCCCCGCCAAGCCACTCATACCTACCCCTCCTAGCAACTCATACCTCCCCCTCCTAGCCACTCATACCTCCCCCCTCCCACGCGTGTCAACCTGACACCCACGCCGTAAAAAAAATGATCCAGGTGTTCACACGGATTAGTCATGCAAATCCAGTCATATTTGTACCAGCTGGCAGCAGAGGTGGTAAGTGGGGGGAGGGGAGGGGGAGGGAGAAGGACGGGTGGAAAGGTAAGATTGGTGGATGTAGAGAGGCCTGGAGAGAAGGATGAAATAAAACGTCCAATATATATATATATATATATATATATATATATATATATATATATATATATATACTGCGACTGCGCGGGGATCGAACCCGTGATATTTACCCAGCCTCCCGGGATACTAGGTAAATTTCTCGACGAGAGGAGAATGTAATTAGTCGTGTAGTATCCACGACCCCGAATGTGCTGGCATCAGGAGGCAGACCCAGTGATATACTTACTGGGTCCATGATGTTTGTAGCATGGTGGCCTAGTGGATAAAGGCGTCGATAAATTTACCTGATGTCCGGGAGACTGGCTAAAATTATCGAGGGTTTGATCCCCGGCCAGTCGCAGTACTGTATTTAAAACCACTTTGTTTTGTGGACGCCTCGTTTAAACATTAGTATAAAAAAAATGAATACAAATATCAAGAGATAAACAACATGGATGACCCGAGGAGAGAAAATGTTGAAAATTTTATTGATCAACAACAAGGTTGTTGAAGGTCAAACTATTTCATTTTTGTTCATGAGACTGCATGATGCATCCTAGTAACGCACTAGTAACGCACTAGTAACGCACTCGTTAGTGTCTTTAGTAAGTGATTATGAAGCAGTAACGTGTTGGGAATGTGAGACAGTATAGTAATACCTGTTTGTGAGTCATGTTGAACATGAACCTTGATGTTGAACATGAACCTTTGATGTTGAACATGAACCTTTGATGTTGAACATGAACCTTTGATGTTGAACATGAACCTTTGATGTTGAATATGAACCTTTGATGTTGAATATGAACCTTTGATGTTGAACATGAACCTTTGATGTTGAACATGAATCTTTGATGTTGAACATGAATCTTTGATGTTGAACATGAACCCTTGATGTTGAACATGAACCTTTGATGTTGAACATGAACCTTTGATGTTGAACATGAACCTTTGATGTTGAACATGAACCTTTGATGTTGAACATGAACCTTTGATGTTGAACATGAACCTTTGATGTTGAATATGAACCTTTGATGTTGAACATGAACCTTTGATGTTGAACATGAACCTTTGATGTTGAATATGAACCTTTGATGTTGAATATGAACCTTTGATGTTGAACATGAACCTTTGATGTTGAACATGAACCTTTGATGTTGAACATGAACCTTTGATGTTGAACATGAACCTTTGATGTTGAATATGAACCTTTGATGTTGAACATGAACCTTTGATGTTGAATATGAACCTTTGATGTTGAACATGAACCTTTGATGTTGAATATGAACCTTTGATGTTGAACATGAACCTTTGATGTTGAATATGAACCTTTGATGTTGAATATGAACCTTTGATGTTGAACATGAACCTTTGATGTTGAACCTTTGATGTTGAACATGAACCTTGAATTACCGCTGCGTCAACTTGCTCTCAGTGGGCGGTGTTCTCGCCTAACAAATTCATTGACTACCATAAAATGTTTGAAGTTATGTGTCTGGACTCCAGTAATTTATACTGACACTTAGACCACTGAGGCCACCACGAGTAAGCCAGTGGTCACTGCTGCCGTGGTCCCCTGTAGTGACACTTAGACCACTGAGGCCACCACGAGTAAGCCAGTGGTCACTGCTGCCGTGGTCCCCTGTAGTGACACTTAGACCACTGAGGCCACCACGAGTAAGCCAGTGGTCACTGCTGCCGTGGTCCACCACTGCATCACTACACAGTTTATCTAAACCACTTAGATGAGGTAAAAAAAAATGGGCCAGAAATAATTTTTATGGACACGAAGTTACAGCTCCCGGATATCTGAAGATAATGTTGTGGTTGAAAAAAAGTGGTAGACGCATTTTAACATGTACCAATGAAAGGTTTTTGATCTGGCAAGAAAAATAGCTCCATCTCACTGCCATGGCTTCATAAGTGTTTGTAAAAAAAAACTAATATATTATTACGTAGCTTAATGTTATGAAATATAATATGAAGCTAAGTGGGTCAGGCCATATATTACAACTGCCTAGCGTGGGTTACACCTTATACTACAACTGCCTAGCCTGGGTTACACCTTATACTACAACTGCCTAGCGTGGGTTACACCTTATACTACAACTGCCTAGCCTGGGTTACATCTTATACTACAACTGCCTAGCCTGGGTTACACCTTATACTACAACTGCCTAGCCTGGGTTACACCTTATACTACAACTGCCTAGCCTGGGTTACACCTTATACTACAACTGCCTAGCCTAGGTTACACCTTATACTACAACTGCCTAGCCTGGGTTACACCTTATACTACAACTGCCTAGCGTGGGTTACACCTTATACTACAAATGCCTAGCGTGGGTTACACCTTATACTACAACTGCCTAGCGTGGGTTACACCTTATACTACAACTGCCTAGCGTGGGTTAAACCTTATACTACAAATGCCTAGCGTGGGTCACACCTTATACTACAAATGCCTAGTGTGGGTTACCTTATACTACAAATGCCTAGCGTGGGTCACACCTTATACTACATAAGCGCTCCGGAATCTGTAGAGAATTTTACTGTGAATACATTAAACATTGCACGTCTGCCAAAGATTGTTTTATTGGGAAATCGGGACTAAAATGGAAGATATTGAGCTCAATTTTTTTTTTAATTTCTAAGTGTTCCTGTTAAAATTGTAAACCTTTTTTTTTCTTTTTTTCTTTTTTGTAAGCTGGTGAAAATACATATATACTCAAGCGTGAGGCTAAGTAAATCTGTTCTCAATTATTCGTAAGAAATGAAAGACTAGTCTAAGAAAACTGGCTGTAAAAAAAATCTCTGGGGGCGTAATTTTCACAATGTGCAGACAACAGCAGGTGCTATGCAACACCTGCATGACAGATGTTGCGACGCTCCGCATATTCCTTGAGTCTAACATTCGGCGCTGCAAAATTCAATAACAATAATAATAATTTGCAATTATGAAAATGGTGATGCTGTGTTGACATTGTTTTGTTGAGTATTAAACTTGAGTTAGAAGCTTAAAGTTTCAGTTGAAGGCTCATTCTAAAGTTCTACTGAGTAAGTTACTGAAAACGTCTGGTCTCCTGCAGTTGGGTCGCTCACTATGCTTCAAACTCACCGAGTCTCCGTGCGTGTCTAATGTGTCGTTGAGTGTTATGAAGTAAATCAATAACGCCTGATAACCACAGTTTCTGAATCGAGTTTGCTACAACACACAACCAGCGCCACAGCTGTGGCTCTTGATTCACAACTACAAAGATACTTTTGAAGAGCCTCATACAAGACATCCTCAACCTTCACGAAAAGGTCGGGAAGATACTAAAATAATATGGCATCGATAAGCAATTTCTGCACCTTATTTCTAATAATCCAGACCGCCCATTACATGTCTTCCAACAACCACATGAATCTATTGTTTACCAGTGGCTTATCACCTTCCATATGTGCAGTGTCCCTCAGGTTTATCTATTTGCAGTGTCCCTCAGGTTTATCTATTTGCAGTGTCCCTCAGGTTTATCTATTTGCAGTGTCCCTCAGGTTTATCTGGTAGTGATTCCAGGACCATCGTTCCAGCTCCCAGGTCTCGGACCAGACCTCCTCAATTAGAAATGAAATATTACATGAGTGAGAATTATTAAGAAACAAAAAATTTACGTACAAGTTTTGTAGGATTTACTTGTTATGTTACATGAGTGAAAGAAATGGTAAACAACTCTGCCAGTCAGAGTGCAGAACGTTCGTCTTCTGGTAAGAGGACGGTGGCACCTTTCTCGATGCTGTCTACTAACTTATTACTAGATAATAGGAGTGAAGCACATCTTAGATACTCTGACACCTTATTAGATATGGTAAAAGTTAATGTGAATAAGAAGCTGTCTAAGTTCCTTGCGACACAACATGAGATAGACACGACACTCTAGTGAAAAACCTTGAGACAACTTGAACCTAAACTCCAACATCGACCTAGCAGCAACGATTTCATCGACCTCTCTGTACTCAGCTGCTGCTTCTGTTGCTATTGCTGCTGATGCTGCTGTTGTTGTTGCTGCTGCTGCTGCAGGTGCTGCTGCTGGTGCTACTCTTACCAAAGAATAGCTTTACTGTGTCCACGTTATTCTGGTCACCATCACAAAAACTTGTCGACCTTATAAAGTTTTAAGAACAGACAGAATGAAGGACCTACTTAACAGTTTACCACAGATACATTAATTCTAGGGAAGTTGGCAGCACGATAAAAAAAACTCATAAAAGTAACTTACGTTCAGTATCGTTCTCACGATTATAATACGACAAAGAGGTAGTGATGGGATTCTGTCTGGTTAGGTTAGGTAAGATTCGTCAGGAAACAGGACAAGTGTCTAATGAAGCGGGTCTTGGTCATATGATGACCCACTACTGGAGGTTTTGGTCATCTGACAGAGGCCTTCCATTGGCTTACAGCCATTCCAGTATATATAGTTCTCACTGGTGATCTTTGGTATTCTATAATCTATTGTTTCTCAAACAATGGGTCGCGGCCCCTCCAGTGGTGCCGTGAGTGGGTTTCAAAAGTATTAAATTTAGTAACTTTGTTATGCTGATTGTCTTCCCCATAATTTAATAACCAGAATATCCATATAAAGACAAATGAAGCAGAATAAAAACAATCTAAATATTGCTTTTATTTTTACTTCTCTGTGGATGACATGGGTCGTGATCTAGACCATCTGAGAAATTACCTCGAAGACAACTGCCAACACATCATGAATCCTTTACAATACCTTAAGTAAATAACTATTAAAAGAGAGGAATGAAGATAAATAGTAACAGCCCCACAGAAGCGGAAAGCGGAACAAACACGATCAGCAACACCTGCAGTACACAATGTGCAACAATCAATAACCTCGTCAGAAGAACAACGGGATCACCACAACAAGATGCACACGACACCGTACATTGACTGCGACAGTATACGTGGGAGAACGTCTAAAAATACATGTATGCATGTGGCGTCCACAACACAACGATTTCACCATACATAAATACGTACATATACATAACATTCAAACTGAACACCACGTAACAGTGCGCTGGAAGGACGCTAAACGCACCACACATAAAACAGTGGTAGAAGGAAGTATGTCCAAGGTACAAGCACTACTACAACGTGGAGCTCTGGTTATAGCCTCCTCGAGGACATCTCTTCATCAGCAGTCATTTCTTCACTCACTGATTCACATCTGGAACAGCCTCTCTCAACATGGATATTACATATACTATCAAAAGTCAGGTGAGCAGCTGAGTGCCGTGGTACCCAGCAAGCTAAAGCCTCACTTCTCTTCTATTATGGGTGTAGCATAGTGCTAAATAAAGCTCACACCTGTAAATTAACAATAATAAGATACATTGCTAAGAGCCAGGATCTGAAATTAGCCGAGGCAGAATAACAACTCTCAGCTTGTAGAAAATGTTGGGGATGTTCTCCCAGCCCTTATAGAACCCTTATATAAGTCCACCCCTTGTACAACCCTTATATAAGCCCACCCCATGTACAACCCTTATATAAGCCCACCCCATGTACAACCCTTATATAAGCCCACCCCTTGTACAACCCTTATATAAGCCCAGCCATTGTAGAACCCTTATATAAACCCAGCCCTTGTACAACCCTTATATAAGCCCAGCCCTTGTAGAACTCTTATATAAACCCAGCCCTTGTACAACCCTTATATAAGCCCAGCCTTTCAGAACCCTCATAAAAGTTCAGCCCCGGTAGAACTTTTGTGTAAGTCAAGCCTCTGTAGAACTCCTACATGAATGTAACCTTGTAGAAACCACTGCACAAACAAAAACTGAGTCAAGAGTGTCAACTCAGCATCACCATTTTCATGCTTGTAAATTATTATTAGTTATTAAATATAAATTATGGAAATTTCCCCTACACAAGGAATAATTTGATATGTGCTTCAAATAACATGCTCCACGTGCTGTTAGCTTCCAGCTCTTTCCTTCCAGACTGTATTTTGTGGACGGTTTCTGCATCTCTTCCCTAGTCTAATAACATGGCACGTATCAAAAGTAAATTTTAGCTCCCATCTTCATGACCATGTCTACACTCTGTTGCAATTCGTCTCTCTCTCTCTCTCTCTCTCTTTATCTCTCTCTCTCTCTCTCTCTCTCTTTATCCTCTTCAGTTCTTTCTCATTAGTTCCACATCAGCAGTCACATGTAAGGTTCTCTTTTTGCCAGCGAGTTATTTATCCAACTTGTTCTTCAGTTACAGAATATATTATTTGATGAGTTGTTCTTTGTGCATTTCTGCCAGCTCGAAATTCTTTATGATTTAACATTTGATATTCTAGGTTAAATTTGTTTAGGTTAAGATACATTAACCCTTATTTTAGTATAATTGTAAAACAAAGAAAACTGAAAACTAAAAGGCTGCGTACGTCTGTCAGCGCCGGGAGCCTTGTAAAACCTCAAACTTGCATTTTCTCACGAGCAATAAGTTACAGACTGGGCTGGGCTGGGCTAGGCTGGGCTGGGCTGGGTTGGGCTGGGCTGGGTTGGGTTGGGCTGGGCTGAGCTAGGTTGGGCTAGTCTGGGCTGGGCTGGCCTTCTATGTACTAGGCGTTCCTTTGCCTCTTTCTATACATTTCGCTTAGTTAACCCTTTATGTGCCTCTAAAATTTCAAATTATCTTTTTAATTTCCAGTTAGTCGGACTTGAGCCCTGAAGGTGGAAGGTACAGTGTCTGCTCTCTGGGGGGAGGAGGGAGGATATAGCAGTTTGGAGGGGTATCTAAAGTGTGATGTTGACACGACTCTGGTAAGAGTGTGATGGAGAAATTCTTTTTCGGGTCACCCTGGCTCAGTGGGAGACAGCCGACGTTTAAAAAAAAAATTAATTTCCTTTCCAGGCAGTCAATCAGTCAGTCATGTAACGAGAAATGTCGTCACCGTTATCTCTACTTCACCTTATGGTCATTGATTAAAGTAAGTCAAAGTTCACCTATCATGTAGAATCTAATCTTGATTTACTAATGCAGTTATCAGGTGTTTCAAACAGCACCTTTCCCAGGCGGGGAGCAGCGGTTACTTCCGTTGCTCTGAAGGATACAACTGCAATTATCATACTAAACTGCACCGCTAGTCACTTGTGGAGGCGTCTGCGTGTTGCCTTGTAGAGTTATTTTGGTTGTCAGGAAAAAAATACCTCCTGATGTGGGTGTTAATGCTCAGCTGTGTTGAGCTTCCATCACAGGACCCAGGTCCTCGGGTGACTTACCAGTCTACCCCATGAAACAACTATCACTATGCATACTGTTGCCTTCAATGGTGCAAAATTTCATCACCTGAGGTGCCCCAACTCTCACCCCACCTTTCACTCCCTCTCACCCTTCCTCTCATCCCCTCTCCCAAAGAAAATCTGTGAAATATAGCAACGTAAATACTTAGCTAGCTGAGATCAGACTAGTTTATTTAGTAAATCTTGCAAAGTTAGGTTTCTGTGTTTTTCTTGGGAGAGGAGGGATGGGGTGGAGAGAAAAGGGGAGGATAGGAATGGAGGGGAGAGGATAGTAGAGGGGGAGGGGAGAGAAGACAGGAATGGAGGGGAGGGGAGAGAATAGGAGGGGAGGGGAGATATGAGGGGAGGGGAGAGAATAGGAGGGGAGGGGAGATATGAGGGGAGGGGGAAATGACAGGAGGGAGATGATAGAAGTGGAGGGGAGGGGATATGATAGGAGGGGAAGTGAGAGAACAGGAGGGAAGGGAAAGGGGAAGAGGCAAATTCTTCAGATTTACAAAAACTCTAATAATAATTTAACATTAGGAAGGTTATGTTGCGAGATATAAACACGATGGTGAGATATATCCACACGATGATGCAAGATATACACGCAATGTTGCGAGATATCCACACAATGGTGTGCAAGATATCCACACAATGGTGTGCAAGATATCCACACTTGGGTTCCCCCACACAGTGAGATTCATCTGAATGTGACTTGATGAATCCCACTAGATGGGCCAAACTTCTCAATATAAGTTCCATATTATCTGTTTTTTGTATCTGTTAACGTAAAGTAACATTGAAGAACAAAACTCGCAATACCTTGGCTGGAACAATTAAAAAACGAGTAACACTTTCGAAAAGAAACTCGGGAAGACGTTTTGGTCCGTCCTCGACCATTATGAAGTCTCAATTTAGCGTCGCTTGACGTTACCTGAAGGACGCTTCCGGGAGTCAACGCCCCCACGGCCCGGTCCTAGACCAGACTTCACGGCGTACAGCCGGACTGTTACTGCCGGCTGCACGCCATGCAACGTACGACCCGTTTAGGGAAATTTTTCTGAATGAACCCTGAGCGTGACTCTGCAGCTAACAAAGCAACTTTGAATAGAGTTTCAGAAATTATTATTCTTACGCGTACACACTGAAGACGCCGCTGTGAGGATATGTGGCAACAACTTAACTAAATCACTCTTCCTCAGACGATATTTTAGCGAGGATCGCATACCCTGAATACTTATGTGAAGACAACACTGGCTTATAAATAACCCACACCAGCCTTCACATATGAATTTATACATGCCTCTGCAATTACCTCCACACCTGTACTTGTACTTACTATGTAATTTTTATCCTTTGTCATCTCTTAAAGACAAGTGACACAACACCTGCTAGCATGGTAATGTGCTAGCATGGTAATGTGTGGAATGAAGGATAGTTGTGGTGGGAAATAAGTGAGGTACCGCTGGAAGGGAGGAAGTTACTGTTGAGGTACCACAAGATTACCAGAGGTACCGCAGGGGGGTGAGCTAGGCGCCAAGGATATTGGAACTCAGAATACTAAACAATAATTTTTCCTCATGAACATTAACTTGTTATTCTAGTCCAACCTTCACTTTCCTGTACACAGTGTATTGCAAAACTTCAAAGATGAGTTTTATAATACCAATTTAAAAAAAATCGGGATATTACTATAGAAATTTAGTATTACTAAGAACTCAGCTCCACAAACTAAATTAAAAATTTATTCAGACAAGATTGCACAAAAACAATTGAATTTACTCACGCTGTTTGAAGAGTGGAAAAAGTGTCGTACGGGAAAAGTTCGCAAGCATTAATTTGTCCAAGAAAAACAAAACCTAAGCAGTTGATGGAAGAGCAAAGCGCATTTGAGTTTGGGAAAAACATTCTAGAGAATATGAAATACCGTAAGGCGTGAGGGAAAATCAAACAAAGTATAAGCGAGGAAGCAAGAGGAAGAATAAATAAATATACTCAGATATGCATTGATAACTCCATTACCAGGGCCGGCGCCACTGGTTGTTGTTGTACTGCAGATTCCAGATACGAGTCTATGTATTTAGATCGATGTTGAGAACCAGTTTGCAAAAAGTGGTCCAAAACCAGTGTGGGAGACGGGGGTTACGTGAAGTAAATGACTGAGGGAGGATCGGGAGAAGAATGACAGCAAGAGCTACACTATAAGGTTTATGGTAGCAGGCGGCGCCACGGAGGTTTAACACTGAACTTTGGCATGTTGTGCAAGAAAGCTGTCTGCAACCGTAGCAACACCCAGTCTGTTGCAACTGTGCAGTCACTCATCAGGCTGCAGCTGATCCTCCCACTGTTACAACTGTACAGTCAGTCATCACGGGGCAGCTGGACCTCACACAGCTGTACAGTTATCACATTGCAGCTGCCATATCTGTGATATACCTCTGACCGGTCATAAGTTTTTCCTACTTTCGCAGCATGCATGGTCAAGGCTTATCTGGTGCTTGCCTGATGAGTCAGGGTGTTGCTGCTGGCGTCCAACACAGTGTGGTTGATCTGGCAACTGGTGGAGATATCGATCGAGTTTCCTGAGTTTCCTCTTCAAGACTTCTACACTTGTTCCGGCAGGGTTTCTGATATCTTCCGGTAGAATGTTAAATAGTCTGGGTCCTCGAATACTGATAACATATTTTGTGTGTCCTTGGCTCCCCTTCCTCTCAATTGGTTTGTTTTACACTTCCGTGTTTCTCACTCCAGTACGTTGTTATGGTACTTGGGACAAGGCCCTTATCTTCCATGTGCATATTATTATCTATTTTTCTGTCTGGAGCAGAGAGAGTACAGAGAGAGTAGGGAGAGACAGAGTACATATTCAAAACGTTTAAAAGCTCCCGGTAGTTTAAATGCATTATGGGATCTATGCAGGTCGTAAGAGATCTCTGTATCTGTTCCATCTTTCACATCATGTCCCCTGTTCTGAATGATGCCGTCAACACCGAACAGTACACCAAGTCAGAGAGCACAAGCGATTTGAATATCTTCGTAATTGGCAACATTGCTGGTCTTGATCATTCTCATTACCCACCCGGACATTTGTATATTATTTTTATAATAAAAAAGAAGAGCTAAACCTACAAGGGTCGGACATTTGTATAGCTTTCACAACATTTGCCCGTGTTTGAGTTCTTTAAACGACAGGTAAGCTGACACTATTACACCCAGGTCCTTCACATATTATGTTTGGTGACCATCCTGCATTTTGCATATCTCGTTTCTTCATATCTGATCAACTAGAATTTGTCACCACTGAACACCATATTATTTTCTACTGGCTACTAGAAGAATTTGCCTATATTCTCTTGCATTTTTTTCCTCGCCTTCTGTTAAGGATACTTTCATACTTATTTTCATATCATCTGCAAATGATGATATGAGGTTGTAGCGAGTATTTTTTTTTATCTAAATCTGTTATGAGGATGAGAAACAGAGAAGGCGGCAGGACTGTGCCTTGGGGCACTGAGCTTTACCAAGGCAGTAGAGAATACATGATAAAGAAGTACATACACAGGTGTAGGCAATGGAAGGTGAGGCTCATGGGAGTATCACAGAGCGAGGGATCACTACAAAATGGTATGGTAATACCGAAAAGCTGTAAACAAGAACATTTATGTACAGTACAAGACTATTATGGTGGCTCCCGGGCGCCTAGATAACTTGCTAGTATGATGTAAGCTACCATGGCTCTGGGTAATAGTGTCAGAGTTGCTGATAAAAGCAGATTCTAGACATCATTTTCTATCTCTGTCTGTATTCATTCTTTGATAACTAGTCTAGCATCTGCACAGTTGAGGAGTTCATTGTCAGTGTGCCGATGTATAACACGTGCACTGTTTGTTATGAATTCTGCATTCATACTGGCATTCTTTGAATCAAATAACTCAGTAGAACATATAACTAATGTAAGAGACCTGAGAGTGATCATTTCAAAAGACCTCACCACCTCACCTTGTAAGAAAAATGATAGACTGGATAACTAGAACCTTCTAAATAAGTGATGCCAAGTCACTTGTTCTCTCTAGACTGGAGTACTGCTGTACTTTGACAGCTCTGCTCAAAGTAGGCGAAATTGCAGACCTGGAGACTGTGCAGAGAATTCTCAGTGCTCGTATAAACTCATTCATGCACCTAAATTACTGGGAACGTTTGAAGTTCCTCAATTTGTACTCCTTGGAACGTAGGTGAGAGAGATACATTATAATCTATTACTGAACAATTCTTGGACTGGTCCCAAATCTGTACACACAAATCACTCCATATGAAAGCAAGAGTCTTGGCAGACGGTGTAAAATACCCCCAATGAATACATTAATGGACCAAGACTTCTTATTGCTCTCCTTTCATGCATAAGGGGGATTACCAATAGACAACCCCCGACAGTCTTCAAAAGAGACCTTGACAAGTTACTTAAGTCGTTCCTGATCATCCAGGCTGTGGTGTTTATATTGGACTTCGTACGAGTAGCACCAACAACCTGGTTGATCAGGGAGGCCTGGTCCGAGACCAGGCCGCGAGGTTGTAGACCTTCAGAGAACTCTCCAGAAAGTCTCCATGAAGGTAAGTGACCATGACCTGTGAAGTTACCTTATGCAACGTGTGTATCATACAGTGCTGGGAGCAATACAACATAACCCGCGCGTAGGAGACAAACTTAAGTCGATATTTCGGTCCATTAACTTTGACTAGTTACTGGTTAATAGGACCGAAACGTCAACAGTTTCATTACCTATGTACAGGTTGTTTGTGTATTGTTCCAGTCACGATATTGTGACTTTTTGTTCCTTAGTGCAAGGAACAATATGGATCCTACTTATTCTACATCTGGTGGAAGTGATGACTGACATGTTGTCACTTCTGAACACTGTGTTGGTGAGGTTCATGGGAACACTACATGTGTGATGACTTCTGGACACTGTGTTGGCGAGGTTCATGGGAACACTACATGTGTGATGACTTCTGGACACTGTGTTGGCGAGGTTCATGGGAACACTACATGTGTGATGACTTCTGGACACTGTGTTGGCGAGGTTCATGGGAACACTACATGTGTGATGACTTCTGGACACTGTGTTGGCGAGGTTCATGGGAACACTACATGTGTGATGACTTCTGGACACTGTGTTGGCGAGGTTCATGGGAACACTACATGTGTGATGACTTCTGGACACTGTGTTGGCGAGGTTCATGGGAACACTACATGTGTGATGACTTCTGGACACTGTGTTGGGAGGTTCATGGGAACACTACAGGTGTGATGACTTCTGGACACTGTGTTGGCGAGGTTCATGGGAACACTACAGGTGTGATGACTTCTGGACACTGTGTTGGCGAGGTTCATGGGAACACTACAGGTGTGATGACTTCTGGACACTGTGTTGGGGAGGTTCATGGGAACACTACATGTGTGATGACTTCTGGACACTGTGTTGGCGAGGTTCATGGGAACACTACATGTGTGATGACTTCTGGACACTGTGTTGGGGAGGTTCATGGGAACACTACATGTGTGATGACTTCTGGACACTGTGTTGGCGAGGTTCATGGGAACACTACATGTGTGATGACTTCTGAACACTGTGTTGGCGAGGTTCATGGGAACACTACATGTGTGATGACTTCTGGACACTGTGTTGGCGAGGTTCATGGGAACACTACAGGTGTGATGACTTCTGGACACTGTGTTGGCGAGGTTCATGGGAACACTACAGGTGTGATGACTTCTGGACACTGTGTTGGCGAGGTTCATGGGAACACTACATGTGTGATGACTTCTGGACACTGTGTTGGCGAGGTTCATGGGAACACTACATGTGTGATGACTTCTGGACACTGTGTTGGCGAGGTTCATGGGAACACTACATGTGTGATGACTTCTGGACACTGTGTTGGCGGGTTCATGGAACACTACATGTGTGATGACTTGGACACTGTGTTGAGGTTCATGGGAACACTACATGTGTGATGACTTCTGGACACTGTGTTGGCGAGGTTCATGGGAACACTACATGTGTGATGACTTCTGGACACTGTGTTGGCGAGGTTCATGGGAACACTACATGTGTGATGACTTCTGGACACTGTGTTGGCGAGGTTCATGGGAACACTACATGTGTGATGACTTCTGGACAGTGTTGGCGAGGTTCATGGGAACACTACATGTGTGATGACTTCTGGACAGTGTTGGGGAGGTTCATGGGAACACTACAGGTGTGATGACTTCTGGACACTGTGTTGGCGAGGTTCATGGGAACACTACATGTGTGATGACTTCTGGACATTGTGTTGGCGAGGTTCATGGGAACACTACAGGTGTGATGACTTCTGGACACTGTGTTGGCGAGGTTCATGGGAACACTACATGTGTGATGACTTCTGGACACTGTGTTGGCGAGGTTCATGGGAACACTACAGGTGTGATGACTTCTGGACAGTGTTGGCGAGGTTCATGGGAACACTACAGGTGTGATGACTTCTGGACAGTGTTGGCGAGGTTCATGGGAACACTACAGGTGGCAATATTGATATATATCTCAGTCTACATTTCGCTCTCAGGTGTAGTCAAATTTTAAGTGCTCTTCCTTTGGCTTCACCTATATAAAACAACTGTCTCATTATTTCCATACTTAATTAAGTATCAGTGTTACCAGACTTAGTAAATCCCATCTCTGTTGTTTTCTCCCACACAGGCTCCCACGCCAGACCCGTAGGGGCATGAAGCACCTGGGAAATGAAAGGTAATCAGGTTTGTTCCGAGGAAGGGGTAAACAAATTTTATCGCGCACTGCTTATATCAGCATACTATGATAGTATTTGAATGTGTACAGAAAAGTTTACTGATCCTGTGTAACGAGTCTGTAGAGCTGGACCTGTGGGACTGATCCTGTGTAACGAGACTGTAGACCTGGACCTGTGGGACTGATCCTGTGTAACGAGACTGTAGACCTGGACCTGTGGGACTGATCCTGTGTAACGAGACTGTAGACCTGGACCTGTGGGACTGATCCTGTGTAACGAGACTGTAGACCTGGACCTGTGGGACTGATCCTGTGTAACGAGACTGTAGACCTGGACCTGTGGGACTGATCCTGTGTAACGAGACTCTAAACCAGGAAAGAGTAAAGTGTGTCACTACATATCTGGTTGCCAAGGGTCGCCATAGCATTGAATACACAGCCATCTTTGTTACATATATTCATAGGGAAGCGCTAAACCAGGAGGGGTCAAACAGTACCAGAGAAATTTTACTAGAAGATATCAGAAACACTGCCGGAACAAGTGTGGAATTCTTCAAGAGGAAACCCGACAATTTCCTCCTTAATCTGCTGGATCAACCAGACTGTGATGTGTGGGCCAGCGGGTCACTATCAGCAACAGCCTGGTTAGTCAAGCAAGCACCGGACAAGCCTGGCCTAGGACCGGGATGCAGGAGTAGGAAAGCCTGGCCTAGGACCGGGATGCAGGAGTAGGAAAGCCTGGCCTAGGGCCGGGATGCAGGAGTATGAAAGCCTGGCCTAGGGCAGGGATGCAGGAGTAGGAAAGCCTGGCCTAGGACCGGGATGCAGGAGTAGGAAAGCCTGGCCTAGGACCGGGATGCAGGAGTATGAAAGCCTGGCCTAGGACCGGAATGCAGGAGTAGGAAAGCCTGGCCTAGGACCGGAATGCAGGAGTAGGAAAGCCTGGCCTAGGACCGGGATGCAGGAGTATGAAAGCCTGGCCTAGGACCGGAATGGAGTAGGAAAGCCTGGCCTAGGACCGGGATGCAGGAGTATGAAAGCCTGGTCTAGGACCGGGATGCAGGAGTAGGAAAGCCTGGCCTAGGACCGGAATGCAGGAGTAGGAAAGCCTGGCCTAGGACCGGAATGCAGGAATAGGAAAGCCTGGCCTAGGACCGGAATGGAGTATGAAAGCCTGGCCTAGGACCGGAATGCAGGAGTATGAAAGCCTGGCCTAGGACCGGAATGCAGGAGTAGGAAAGCCTGGCCTAGGACCGGAATGCAGGAGTATGAAAGCCTGGCCTAGGACCGGAATGCAGGAGTAGGAAAGCCTGGCCTAGGACCGGGATGCAGGAGTAGGAAAGCCTGGCCTAGGACCGGAATGCAGGAGTATGAAAGCCTGGCCTAGGACCGGAATGGAGTATGAAAGCCTGGCCTAGGACCGGGATGCAGGAGTAGGAAAGCCTGGCCTAGGACCGGGATGCAGGAGAATGAAAGCCTGGCCTAGGACCGGAATGCAGGAGTAGGAAAGCCTGGCCTAGGACCGGGATGCAGGAGTATGAAAGCCTGGCCTAGGACCGGAATGCAGGAGTAGGAAAGCCTGGCCTAGGACCGGGATGCAGGAGTAGGAAAGCCTGGCCTAGGACCGGGATGCAGGAGTATGAAAGCCTGGCCTAGGACCGGGATACAGGAGTAGGAAAGCCTGGCCTAGGACCGGGATGCAGTAGTATGAAAGCCTGGCCTAGGACCGGAATGGAGTAGGAAAGCCTGGCCTAGGACCGGAATGCAGGAGTAGGAAAGCCTGGCCTAGGACCGGGATGCAGGAGTAGGAAAGCCTGGCCTAGGACCGGAATGCAGGAGTAGGAAAGCCTGGCCTAGGACCGGGATACAGGAGTAGGAAAGCCTGGCCTAGGACCGGGATGCAGGAGTATGAAAGCCTGGTCTAGGACCGGGATGCAGGAGTAGGAAAGCCTGGCCTAGGACCGGAATGCAGGAGTAGGAAAGCCTGGCCTAGGACCGGGATGCAGGAGTAGGAAAGCCTGGCCTAGGACCGGAATGCAGGAGTAGGAAAGCCTGGCCTAGGACCGGGATGCAGGAGTAGGAAAGCCTGGTCTAGGACCGGGATGCAGGAGTAGGAAAGCCTGGCCTAGGACCGGGATGCACGAGTAGGAAAGCCTGGCCTAGGACCGGAATGCAGGAGTAGGAAAGCCTGGCCTAGGACCGGGATGCAGGAGTAGGAAAGCCTGGCCTAGGAAAGCTTTCGAAGTGTATCTGAGACAAGGGGCTCTTAACCGTGTCTTGACTTTTACAAGGAAAAAAAGGTTCAGTCATCAGGAGAACTTAAACATTCTCAGGGTTAATTTAGCATAGATAAGCAAAGACAACGTCAGGTTCACTGTTGTGATTACACCTCCTCCTGCCCATGTATATTACACCTTCTGACCATGTATATTACACCTCCTCCTGCCCACGTATAGCAAACTGATAACGCTGAACTGTTATTACTTTAAGTGTTGCAGTAAGCAACTTTCAAGCAGCAGCAGCAGGTATTTAGAAAGATGCAACACCAGCAGCAGGGTGTATCTTTACCTTTGATGAGTTTCGAGAGTCTTTCTACTCCCGGAACCCGGCCATAGGCCAAGCTCGTCTGGTGGTCAACCAGGTTGTTGCTGAAGGAGGCCCGCCGCCCCACATATCCATCACAGTCTGGTTTACCTGGCACCTGGTGAAGATACTTGTCCAGTTTCCTCTTGAAGACTTCTACACTTGTTCCAGCAGTGTTTCTAATATCTTCTGGTAAGATGTTGAATAAACTGGGGCCACGGATGTTGATCCAGTATTCTCTCATTGTCCCCACCGCACCCCTGCTTTTCATTGGGTTTATTTTGCACTTCCGCTCATATCTCTCGCTCCAGTATATTGTTATGACAGTGTGCAGATTTGGGACCAGGTTCTCGAGTACTTTCCAGGTAGATGTTATCATGTATCACTCCTCCGCTCTAGTGAGTAGATATTTAAGACTTTAAGGCGTTCCCAGTAATTTAAATTCTTTACTAGCTCTATGCGGGCCCTAAGCGATCTCTGTATTTGCTCAAGATCTGATATTCCTCCTGCCTTGAACGGGGCCGTGAACACTGAACAATATTCCAGGTGAGGGACCACTAGCGATTTAAAATGTGTCACCATTGGCATTATTTTCCCTTGTTTTGAAAGTTCTCATTACCAACGCCGTTTCCCCTGGCTGTTGTGACCTTGTCTTATTGTGTTCTTTGAAAAATAGGTCAGATGACATAAATATTCCCAAGTCTTCATGTGTTCCTCTCGTTCTATTTGACGATCCTCTTGGGTTTTGTATACAGTGTTCCTTTTGAGTTCTTCATTCTTTCCCATGCCAAGATTATTCCTGCTGTGAGAGTAGTCACTGCTATACAGTAACTCCTTTTGTACTGTATATAAATAATTAAACCATTTTAATATTAAGATCGCTGCAAGATCCCCAGAAAGGTATTCTTGTATCCCATACGCCCAGCCTCCTCTACCTCAGAGATCCCAGAGAGGTATTCCTGTATCTCTTAAGCCCAGCCACTTCTACCTCAGTGATCCCAAAGAAGTATTCCCGTATCCCTTAAGCCCAGTCATATCTATACCCATGAATATATTATAATTCTAATAATAATAATAATTATTTTCTTTGATAATTATTGATTTTTTTTTAGGTCAATGTAACAGTCTTAAAATAACTTTCAGATGTGACGTTATGGAGAAGAAACAAGAAGCATGAATCCCAGTGATGTAAACAGTGTGATATCTGAAACTAAAATGAAAATATAATGACTACAAGGGAGGACGCAAGTGTGTTTGTCCCGTGAGTGAAGTGCACCGTCTCAGACAGAAGACAGGTACTATGGGAGGAGACAGGATCAGAAGAGATATACTAATTTTAACTGTAGAGACAGAAGAAAAACAGGTACTATAGGAGAAGACAGAAAAGAGACAGGTACCATGGGAGAAGACAGGGTCAGACCAGACATAAACTCAATGGCAGAAGACAGAAAAGAGACAGGTACTTTAGGGAGAGACAGAAAGGATAGTTTGATACTATCGAAGGCAGCAATGAGACAGAGGAATTGGAGGTAATCAGGTATGATCCGAGGAAGGAGAGCTCCAACGTTCTTCAATGGTAGGAAAGCCCCTTCCTCTGCTCCTTTGTGAGGACGTTATCACTGGTACCAGCTGGATGGTTGGCTGGTCCACCTGAACACCCTCACGTCCACACTATCTGTATGTAGTTCTGCTTCTCTATTCTCTTCTGCTACTATTAAACAAAAATGGATACAAGAGCAGTGGTATAATACTCTGTTATGAGACTTACACTGTGGGAATACCAGCTAGGGTGTTTCTTTCTCTCTCTCTCTCTCTCTCTCTCTCTCTCTCTCTCTCTCTCTCTCTCTCTCTCTCTCTCTCTCTCTCTCTCTCTCTCTCTCTGCTCTACTCTCTCTCTCTCTCTCTCTCTCTCTCTCTCATATCTCTCTCTCTCCTCTCTCTCTCTCTTCTCTGCTCTCTCTCTACTGCTAGCTCTCTCTCTCTTCTCTCTCTAACTCTCTCTCTCTCTCTCTCCTCCTCTACCTCTCCTTGTCTGCTTCCACCTGAACACTCTTCACGTCCACACTATCTTTGTGTTCTGCTTCTCTATTCTCTTCTGCTCTCTTAAACTGTCTCTCTATACTCTTCTACTACTTACACTGTGGAATACACTGTCTTCTTCTCTCTCTCTCTCTCTCTCTCTCTCTCTCTCTCTCTCTCTCTCTCTCTATCTCTCTATGTTGCATCACACAGGATGGCTTGCATACATGAGGAATTGAAGTCTGTCAACCTGAGCTTGGAGTCTTCAGTATATCAATAAGGACATCGTCAAGCATTCCATTACGGTGATGGTGGTGGTTATTGTGAATGGAATGAGAGGTGGTGAGTGGTTTAGTTAATTTAATATCTTTATTATGTACCTCATACCCATCCTGTGGGTAGTAGTCAGAAGATTACAAAGGTACACAATGGGTCGTGGAACTGGGCCGCAAAGTTTCTATAGCTATACAAGTTACAGTGGTAATGAACTGTTTATGTGCTAATATCTGGTTACAGTCGTAATGAGTTTTTTATACAGTCATGAATTAGGTCACAAGAATATTACAGTCTGTGGTGATGGCGGGGAATGAAAGGAATGATATAAGGTTGTTAATGTTTAGCGAAACTTCAAATAAGAATGTATTGGTGTGTTAAGCTGCGCGCCTGCGCTGATGCGCAAAAACCAGTGAAGTACCTGGCACTGATGACTGGGGTGGCGCTCGTTATCACTGATGATAACTATAGTTAAGTCTGTGACTTGCTTATATGTTAATAAGCAAATATTTCCATGATACACATTTGTTCTCGGATGCAAGGGGGTCCATGGTGACTATAAACACTACGTTAATACTAACAACAGTGCAAGCTGCTACTCGTAGTACGCATGTGCACACCACACTCATCCACACCACACTCAAACACACCACACTCAAACACACCACACTCAAACACACCACACTCAAACACACCACACTCATCCACACCACACCCAAACACACCACACTCAAACACACCACACCCATCCACACCACACCCAAACACACATGATAACACCCACCCACACTTAACCGTATAAAAAAAAAACCCAACGAAATAGATGAAGATATGTTGGGTAGTGAGTAATCAAGACCAAGTCGACATATAACTGAGTGGTCGTACCCCGGACCAACAAACTCTGAAAGACAGCCACAACAATTTTCCACACTAGTCAGGTGGAACCAACAATCTTGGGGACCCAGACAGCCGCCAGAATCTTCCGGACTAGTCAGCCAGCCAAGGTAAACACTTGATTTAACAATCTTTGAAGTAAAGTAAACAAGACGCTGGCAGCGGGGAGGAGACAGCGGATGTGGCTCTCGTGGAATAGGAGGGGAGGGGGAGAGAACCTATCTCACCCCACTAGGGGGAGCGGATGCAGCTCTAGTAGAGAACGGGGGGTTGGGGAGGGAAGGGGTGAGGGAGGGCGGCAAGTCATATTTCCAGAAACCTTGACTCAGGATCACGTCAGTCAACTTAACTGGGACTAACAACTGAATCTCCGTACTGGAACATGCATAGCCAGAGAGAAGGGAAGCGACCCAGGAGACGACGACGGTTATTGCTACATAATGATGTAGGAAGCGAAAAAAAAAACACTGGGTTGGTACTGTATTTGTCAGGGATAAATAAGCTGATTCTTATAGTTACAATGAACACAAACTGACTATGATCAATACTATTTACAGCGACACTCAACTCTTCCCTAAAGAGAAGAAGCTGTGCATAATATGAGACCGCTTATTTTATATATATATATATATATATATATATATATATATATATATATATATATATATATATATATATATTAATCACGTGGAAACCAAGCGGATATTAACGGAGTATCATGCCAGTAACAGAATAAAATAGAATAAGCAAATATGAGTGGGAATGTGAGTGTGAGAATAGGACCTACCTCGTATGGGCAAGTAGCCATAAGGACTATTACGTCCTTATGCTAATTGTACGTAAATGCAATGATCATCCTGTGATGCTTGCAAATACACTATAGTACTGTTAACCTGCTCCCGGTATCTGCGCAGGTGGGAGGAGAGATGTACTGTGTGTGGGTGGGGGAGGAAGGTCATCCTTGACAGCCAACTGTCAAAAGTGAGCCCAGTCCACCACAGCCAGCTGTCAAGGGTGAGCCCAGTCCACCACAGCCAGCTGTCAAGGGTGAGCCCAGTCCACCAAAGCCAGCTGTCAAGGGTGAGCCCAGTCCACCACAGCCAGCTGTCAAGGGTGAGCCCAGTCCACCACAGCCAGCTGTCAAGGTGAGCCCAGTCCACCACAGCCAGCTGTCAAGGGTGAGCCCAGTCCACCACAGCCAGCTGTCAAGGGTGAGCCCAGTCCACCACAGCCAGCTGTCAAGGGTGAGCCCAGTCCACCAAAGCCAGCTGTCAAGGGTGAGCCCAGTCCACCACAGCCAGCTGTCAAGGGTGAGCCCAGTCCACCACAGCCAGCTGTCAAGGGTGAGCCCAGTCCACCACAGCCAGCTGTCAAAGTGAGCTCTTGACAAGTAATAACATTAGCAGTATTCTACCACATCGGCAATGACCTGTATTTTATACACCTAAACAATTGTACAATATATTCCATTAAGAGGAAGCAAAGTAAATAACCCGATGAGGGTCAGTAAATTCCCAGGAGCTGATAATGTGGCACTTGGGTCTTCCTGGGCCAAGTAGGTGACAGTGATCATACAGCCACTTAAGAGGGAGCACAGTGCCAAGAGAGAGCACAGCTTCGTACAAAAAAAAGTGGAGAGGGAGATGCTGCTCCCTAAGAAAAGGTTAGTACTGTTTAGTGCCAGCTAAGAAAGTATAGTGCCAGCTAAGAAAGTATAGTGCCAGCTAAGAAAGTATAGTGCCAGCTAAGAAAGTATAGTGCCAGCTAAGAAAGTATAGTGCCAGCTAAGAAAGTATAGTGCCAGCTAATAAAGTATAGTGCCACCTAAGAAAGTATAGTGCCACCTAAGAAAGCATAATGCCAACTTAGAAAGCATAGTGCCAGCTTATAAAGTATAGTGCTAACCAAGAATACATAGTGCTAGCTAAGAAAGTAAAGTGCCAGCTAACGTTAGTAAAGTGTTTGTGGTAAATAAAGAAAAGCCAGATTTAGCACACGAGACCTGCAGCAGATACCAATGCAGCAGATACTAATGCAGCAGATACCAATGCACCAGAGATACCAATGCACCAGAGATACCAATGCACCAGAGATGGCAATGCACCAGAGATACCAATGCAGCAGATACCAATGCAGCAGAGATACCAATGCAGCAGATATAAAAATGCAGCAGATATACCAATGCAGCAGAGATACCAATGCAGTAGAGATACCAATGCAGCAGACACCAATGCACCAGAGATACCAATGCAGCAGAGATACCAATGCAGCAGACACCAATGCACCAGACACCAATGCAACAGAGATACCAATGCAGCAGAGACACCAATGCAGCAGATACCAATGCAGCAGAGATACCAATGCAGCAGAGATACCAATGCAGCAGAGACACCAATGCAGCAGAGATACCAGCGCAGACAGTAAACCTGGCAATAGTTACAGTGGCCAGTATGTATGAAAACAAATGCAGTATAATGCGATTCTTTATTGACAACGTTTCCTGTGGATGGATATAAACTATGGATATGGATACACAAAAGGCCTAGGAACTAGGCCCCAAAAGCGTTAACATGAGTACATTTGGGGTGTATATCTACAATTATCTTATCTGTTGCAAGCATTTTTGGGATATATGTTTAACTGTCTGGTATTTTATTTTCATTAATAACATACCCTGACGTGTCACATACTTCTCAAGTGACCATAAGGCCAATAGCAGCCAGGCTTAGGCTCGCACCAAGCCTAGGCCTGTTCGCATTGCAAATTGCTCCGTAGACATGCTTATCTACGCTCATGTTATCATCTACTCAGGCTTCTAACTACATTCCTATGTCATCCACTTTTATTAGTCACTTAAATCTCCCCTTACATTATTACTAATTCTAGAAACAGATATAAAAAAATATATATTTTATATTTTCCTTTTTTGGTTTACATAATCAAAGCAAATCTAACCCACCATACCTTAACTGAAAGAAAATAATATACTTAGAACTGCAGAGAAAATTAAGAAATTTACGTTGGAAATTGCTAAAGAAAATTGAAGTGGTGATACGAGGACTGATTAGCATATCTTGAGAACCTTTATCATCTCGTCCTCATTTTCTTGTAGTAAGAGGCTACACAATCTAGGTTGTACACCAGCCTAGAAAATTTCAAGTCTATGAACATAAGAAAGAAGGAACACTGCAGCAGGCCTACTGGCCCATGCGAGGCAGGTCCAATTCTCCCACCGGTTTAAGCCAATGCTTTAACCTAGTCAGGTCATGTCACATTCACTTAAGGAAGGAGCACGGCATCTGACCTAGTAGCACAAGCTAGTCAGGTCCAACTCACACCCACCCACACCCACTCATGTATTTATCTAACCTATTTTTAAAACTACACAACGTCTTAGCTTCTATGACGGTACTCGGGAGTTTGTTCCACTCATCCACAACTCTATTACCAAACCAATGCTTTCCTATATCCTTCCTGAATCTGATTTTTTCCAACTTAAAGGCATTGCTGCGAGTCCTGCCTAGGCTAGATATTTTTAGCACGCTATTTACATCCCCTTTATTAATTCCTGTTTTTCCATTTATACACCTCAATCATATCCCCCCTAATTCTACGCCTTTCTAGAGAGTGCAGATTCAGGGCCCTCAGTCTGTCCTCATAGAGACGATTTCTGATACATGGGATCAAATTTGTCATCCTCCTTTGTACGTTTTCCAGTGCATTTATATACATTCTGAAATAGGTGACCTGAACTGCGCAGCATAATCTAAATGAGGTCTAACCAAAGATATATAGAGTTGAAGAACAACCTGAGGACTTCTATTATTTATACTTCTTGATATGAAGCCAAGGATTCTGTTAGCTTTATTGCGAACACTTATGCACTGTTGTCTTGGTTTCAGATTACTGCTAACCCGAACTCCTAAATCCTTTTCGCAATCAGTAATATTAAGATCTACATTATTTAGTTTATATGTGGCATGGTTATTTTCCTGTCCAACATTTAGAACCAAAGTTCTAAACTTTGTCTATTTTAAACTGCATCTGCCACTTCTCCGACCACTGCATCTGTCTATTCAAATCATCCATGAGTGCTCTAATGTCCTCATTAGAATGAATTGGACGGCCTTTTTTGGTGTCATCAGCAAATTTGCTTATGTCGCTATTTATTCCCTCATCTATGTCGTTTATATAAATTGTGAACAACAAGGGGCCCAACACTGACCCCTGTGGAACACCGCTTGTGACGTGCCCCCATTCTGATTTCTCCCCATTTATGCAAACTCTCTGCTGCCTATTTGTCAACCATGCCTCTACCCAGGAAAAAAATTTTCCTCCTATTCCGTGTGCCTTAAGTTTCCTCAATAGCCTCTGATGTGGAACTATCGAAAGCCTTACTGAAGTTCATATACACACTATCATATTCAATACTATGATCTACCTCCTCAAATATCTTAGTGAAAAAAATTAGTAAATTTGTAAGACAGGAACGCCCCTTAGTAAAACCGTGTTGAGATTCATTAATCAAGATGGCTACGAATTGCCTCGGCAATTATTGATTCCATAAATTTTCCCACTATGGAGGTAAGGCTTATTGGTCTATAGTTCGAAGCTAAGGACCTGTCACCTGCCTTGTAAATAGGTATTACATTTGCCATTTTCCACTTGTCTGGCACTATGCCAGTTTGTAGTGATATATTGAAAAAAATAGCCAAAGGTATGCTAAGTTCCTCTTTACATTCCTTTAAAACCCTTGCAAACAGTTCAACAGGGCTTGGGGATTTGTTAGATTTTAATTTCTCTATTTGTCTGAGGACCATGTCACTAGTTACCCCAATAGTGCATAGTTTATTATCGTCCTGTTCCACATAATTTATTATTTCTGGAATTTTTCTAGTATCTTCCTAAGTAAAAACTGAGAGGAAGTAAGTGTTGAAAAGTTCACACATATCCTTGTCACTGTCAGTGATCTGACCTGAGTTACTCTTAAGTGGGCCTATCTTGTCCCTAATCTTACTTCTACATACCTGAAAGAACCCTTTTGGGTTATTCTTCGAATCCCTTGCGACTTTAGCCTCATAATCTCTTTTTGCTTTTCTTATTCCTCTTTTTATCTCTTTAATTTAATATATTGATTTCTTAACTGCCCATTCCCTCATTTGATACGCCTATATATGCCTCTCTTTTGACCAATGAGATGTTTTAATCTATTGTTTATCCATTTGGGATCATTTCACTATGCTCTGAAACACGTCATATTGGCAAGCAACACCACCTACCTGACCTTCAAAAGTTGTCTTATTCACACTGGTTCTTATGTTTTGAGCAAGATGGAATATAACAGCAGTGTGCACCTGGCCTAGTCTATGTTAGCTGCAAGGTAGAAACATCCGCAGTGTGTACCTGACCTAGTCTATGTTAGCTGCAAGGTAGGAACATCCGCAGTGTGTACCTGACCTAGTCTATGTTAGCTGCAAGGTAGAAACATCCGCAGTGTGTACCTGACCTAGTCTATGTTAGTTACATGGTGGGAACACCCGCAATGTGTGGCTACACTACACTATATGAATTACATGGTGAGAACTAAGATTATAAGAAATTAGAAGTGGCTGGAAAAAAAAAAAGAAGTGGCTGGAAGTGAATGAGGGATGGAACTGAAAAAAATGAAAGACACTTGGAATTTCAAAAGCAAAAATGAAGGTTATCTGGGTTTGTAATCTCTCGTCTCATTCTTCCTCTAATCTTACCTCTTCCCCATCACCACTCCATCAACCCCCATCCCCACAATCCCGCCTCCACCCCTCCATCAACACCCCCAGAATAGCATTTGCGATGGAAAGAAATGGTTGAAATCGGTACGAAAACAAAATCAACAAAGCCATTAGACGAGGAAAAGTAATCAGCAGAGAAATAGTAATCTCTGGGCGACCTTGTCTCCAGGAGAGAGAGACCATCAAGAAGACATTAACCAGGAGATGCAGTCACTGCCTACCTCTCCCTGGGATCATTAGAAAAGAAGATTATTCAAGAAGCTTCGCGTTACGGTAGCCCGGCGTATCAGACGCGGGTGTGGCCGCACCCTGTTACGGTAGCCCGGCGTATCAGACGTGGGTGTGGCCGCCGCACCCTCAGTCAAGCTCTGAGAACCATAGGATACTGTGGGAAAGCTTTGATAAGGTGTGAATGTAGCAAGTCAGCCGGAAAGAGGATGAGAGGGAACAAGCCAGGAGGCGAGAGAATAAGCCAAGAGGCAAGAAGATGAGAGAACAAGCCAGGAGGCGAGAGATGACAGAACAAGCCAGGAGGCGAGAGGATGAGAGAACAAGCCAGGAGGCGAGAGATGAGAGAACAAGCCAGGAGGTGAGAGGATGAAATAAGCCAGGAGGCGAGAGGATGAGAGAACAAGCCAAGAGGCGAGAGATGACAGAACAAGCCAGGAGGCGAGAGGATGAGAGAACAAGCCAGGAGGCGAGAGGATGAGAGAACAAGCCAGGAGGTGAGAGATGACAGAACAAGCCAGGAGGCGAGAGGATGAGAGAACAAACCAGAAGGCGAGAGATGACAGAACAAGCCAGGAGGTGAGAGATCAGAACAAGCCAGGAGGTGAGAGGATGAGAGAACAAACCAGAAGGCGAGAGATGACAGAACAAGCCAGGAGGTGAGAGATCAGAGAACAAGCCAGGAGGTGAGAGGATGAGAGAACAATCCAGGAGGTGAGAGGATGAGAGAACAAGCCAGGAGGTGAGAGGATGAGAAAACAAGCCAGGAGGTGAGCGGATGAGACAACAAGCCAGGAGGCGACAGGATGAGAGAACAAGCCAGGAGGTGAGAGAATGACACAACAAGCCAGGAGGGGGAGACGGATAGACCAGAGCAAGCCAGGAGAGTTTCAGGATGAGAGGAACAAGCCAGGAGGTGAGGAGAATGACACGAGACAGCCAGGCAACACTGATGAATTATACAGCCAACACTCATAAATACAGACACCAACACAGTCAGAACCAACATTAATTACAGACACAGCACTAATTGACTAAACTCATAATTATGCGACACAATTATAACACACCCACTCTAGATCAGACACCAACACTCATAATTATACAGACACCAACACTCATAATTATACAGACACCAACACTCATAATTATACAGACACCAACACTCATAATTATACAGACACCAACACTCATAATTATACAGACACCAACACTCATAATTATACAGACACCAACACTCATAATTATACAGACACCAACACTCATAATTATACAGACACCAACACTCATAATTATACAGACACAACACTCATAATTATACAGACACCAACACTCATAATTATACAGACACCAACACTCATAATTATACAGACACCAACACTCATAATTATACAGACACCAACACTCATAATTATACAGACACCAACACTCATAATTATACAGACACCAACACTCATAATTATACAGACACCAACACTCATAATTATACAGACACCAACACTCATAATTATACAGACACCAACACTCATAATTATACAGACACCAACACTCATAATTATACAGACACCAACACTCATAATTATACAGACACCAACACTCATAATTATACAGACACCAACACTCATAATTATACAGACACCAACACTCATAATTATACAGACACCAACACTCATAATTATACAGACACCAACACTCATAATTATACAGACACCAACACTCATAATTATACAGACACCAACACTCATAATTACTACAGACACCAACACTCATAATTATACAGACACCAACACTCATAATTATACAGACACCAACACTCATAATTATACAGACACCAACACTCATAATTATACAGACACCAACACTCATAATTATACAGACACCAACACTCATAATTATACAGACACCAACACTCATAATTATACAGACACCAACACTCATAATTATACAGACACCAACACTCATAATTATACAGACAACAACACTCATAATTATACAGACAACAACACTCATAATTATACAGACACCAACACTCATAATTATACAGACACCAACACTCATAATTATACAGACACAGTCATAATAATTATACAAGCACCAACAGTTATGATTATACAGACACCAACATTCATAATAATTATACAAGCACCAACAGTCATGATTATACAGACACTGTCATAATAATTATACAAGCACCAACAGTCATAATTATACAGACACCAACAGTCGTAATAATTATACAAGCACCAACAGTCATGATTATACAGACACCAACAGTCGTAATAATTATACAAGTACCAACAGTCATGATTATACAGACACATTCATAATAATTATACAAGCACCAACAGTCATAATTATACAGATCTAAAAGTGTCTTGCTTATTTTCGAGGACATTGTTGCCAGACGTAGCGCTATCTTTATAGGTTCGTTTAGCCTAAATTAACTGCAAATGAAGAACACACCTTCTGTATGTTTAAGTGAAGCGTTAAAAAAAAATGACGTTTGGAAGCTCGCAGTAAAACAAGGATTTACTGAGGTACACGAAACGGCATCCGTAAACCAGGCATCATGGAAATAAATAGACCGGCTTCAAGTAAATAGACCGGGTTCAAGTGATCTGTCCAAAGGAAAAGTTTACAAGGCAAGAGTGACGCCACTAGTGGCCCGGCCCAGCTGACGACTGATGGGAATTACGCCAAGGATGAGGAGACTGGAAAAGGCTGGGAATATACATGTGACCAGTTTGGAGTACTTCCCTTATCTCACAGCCCGGCCTGGGCCAGGCTCTTCTGTTGATTTATGAGACACACGTGCAACATTTGGGTATCTTTATTCTGGAAAGGTTTCGCCAGCTAGTGCCTTCTTCAGTTCAATGCAGAGAACGGTGGAAGACGAGGAGTTTGAGGTAATCAGTCCCTCGGCCTGGAGTCGATGTGTTCAGTCCATCAGTCATGATAAAAGTGCAGCATATTGATTTTGATTGATTGATTCGTCAGTGCAGCATATTCGTGGAGATGGGGTTTATATACTGTAGACAGGTGAGGTGGAGCAGTGGTTGTTGGTGTTGGTGACCCGCTGGCCCACATGGCCATCACAGACAGATTGATCTGGCATCTGGCGGTGGTAGTTATCCAATTTCCTCTTCAAAACTGTTTGTGACTTTATAAAGCCAACTGTGTGGGCGAAATGTAGTCAATAAAGGATCGCATTTATGTCTATTTTTCCAGAGAAGAATGACAAATTCACTACATAAAGTATCTCTCATAGGAGAACAGACTGAGAACCTTGAACCTTCAGAATGAGAGATACCAGTGAAGAATACACGGGGATGACGGCCATAAACAAAAGTGATATAAATAAAGTACTGAAGATACTGAACGAAGTGAAACTAGAAATAGCGGATTTAAATTAGATAAATTTAGATTTAAAAAGGATGTAGGTAAGCAATGTTGTTGTTTCTTTCAGAGAAAGTTGTCGATGCGTGGAACAATGTTCCAAGTAGGGCAGACCTCCTCCTGTAGTTTCTTCACTACAGAGAAACTTTTAATGCAACATCGAGGTCGAAAACTCTTTTGTCAATAGTAACTCGCAAAAAAATTACGTTGTTATCAGTAAAGTAATTTATTCTCCAATCCTTAAAAAGGATCATCAACTCAAATATTTCTGTATTAAGTGAAACTAATGTGACAGTTTATTGTGGCAAAGTTTCGCTCTCCAGGAGCTTCGTCAAGCTGTTACAAATAATACATTGACACAGAGGGTAAATATAGGCTTAGAGTGAGGTGTAGTGGTGGTAGTGAAGTGTTGTGGTGGTAGTGAGGTGTAGTGGTGGTAGTGAAGTGTTGTGGTGGTAGTGAGGTGTAGTGGTGGTAGTGAGGTGTAGTGGTGGTAGTGAAGTGTTGTGGTGGTAGTGAGGTGTAGTGGTGGTAGTGAGGTGTAGTGGTGGTAGTGAAGTGTTGTGGTGGTAGTGAAGTGTTGTGGTGGTAGTGAAGTGTTGTGGTGGTAGTGAAGTGTTGTGGTGGTAGTGAGGTGTAGTGGTGGTAGTGAGGTGTAGTGGTGGTAGTGAGGTGTAGTGGTGGTAGTGAGTGTAGTGGTGGTAGTGAAGTGTAGTGGTGGTAGTGAGGTGTAGTGGTGGTAGTGAAGTGTTGTGGTGGTAGTGAAGTGTTGTGGTGGTAGTGAAGTGTTGTGGTGGTAGTGAAGTGTTGTGGTGGTAGTGAGTGTTGTGGTGGTAGTGAGGTGTAGTGGTGGTAGTGAGGTGTAGTGGTGGTAGTGAAGTGTGTGGTGGTAGTGAGTGTAGTGGTGGTAGGTGTAGTGGGGTAGTGAGTGGGTGGTAGTGAAGTGTGTGGTGGTAGTGAAGTGTTGTGGTGGTAGTGAGTGTAGTGGTGGTAGTGAAGTGTAGTGGTGGTAGTGAAGTGTTGTGGTGGTAGTGAGGTGTTGTGGTGGTAGTGAAGTGTAGTGGTGGTAGTGAAGTGTTGTGGTGGTAGTGAAGTGTTGTGGTGGTAGTGAAGTGTTGTGGTGGTAGTGAAGTGTTGTGGTGGTAGTGAAGTGTGTGGTGGTAGTGAAGTGTGTGGTGGTAGTGAAGTGTGTGGTGGTAGTGAAGTGTGTGTGGTGGTAGTGAGGTGTGTAGTGGTGGTGTAGTGAGGTGTAGTGGTGGTAGTGAAGTGTAGTGGTGGTAGTGAAGTGTTGTGGTGGTAGTGAAGTGTAGTGGTGGTGAGTGAAGTGGTGTGTGGTGGTAGTGAAGTGTAGTGGTGGTAGTAAAGTGTTGTGGTGGTAGTGAAGTGTTGTGGTGGTAGTGAAGGTGTAGTGGTGGTAGTGAAGTGTGTGTGGTGGTGAGTAAAGTGTTGTGGTGGTAGTGAGGTGTAGTGGTGGTAGTGAGGTGTATGTGGTGGTAGTGAAGTGTAGTGGTGGTAGTGAAGTGTTGTGGTGGAGTGAGGTGTTGTGGTGAGTGAGTGTAGGTGTAGTGAGTGTAGGTGGGTGGTGTGGTGGTAGTGAAGTGTAGTGGTGGTAGAGTGTAGTGAGTGTAGTGGTGGTAGTGAAGGGGGTAGTGGTGGTAGTGAAGTGTTGTGGTGGTAGTGAGGTGTAGTGGTGGTAGTGAGGTGTAGTGGTGGTAGTGAGGTGTAGTGGTGGTAGTGAAGTGTTGTGGTGGTAGTGAGGTGTTGTGGTGGTAGTGAGGTGTAGTGGTGGTAGTGAGGTGTAGTGGTGGTAGTGAAGTGTTGTGGTGGTAGTGAAGTGTAGTGGTGGTAGTGAAGTGTAGTGGTGGTAGTGAAGTGTAGTGGTGGTAGTGAGGTGTAGTGGTGGTAGTGAGGTGTTGTGGTGGTAGTGAGGTGTAGTGGTGGTAGTGAGGTGTAGTGGTGGTGGTAGTAATAGTAGTAGAAATAGTAGTAGTAGTACATATGGTAGAAAAAGTCGACTTACTACCACTAGTATAACACCTCACTGTGTCCATGTATTGATAAAGCTCCTGGAGAGCGAAACGTTGCCACATTGGTTGCACTTGTGTCCTTTTACCTAACATATTGTCAGTAATTGTACCAACATTAATACGGAGAAGAACCTGCCTAGCATGGACCAGTAGATCTGCAGTGTTCCTCCATCCTTATGTTTTCATGAGGCTGAGCAGGCAACGTACCTGTGACTGCTTTCACGAGTCGTTCTCTCTCTCAAGGTGGCCTTACTCCAGACTTGTTTGCTATCTGATCTATCAAGCTGTTAGTATTCAAGAAGGGGTGGAGAGGCACTAGTTTCCCGTTACCCTCCCTTCTCCCCACTCCCTCCCTTCCTTGCTTCCCCTTCCCTCCTCCTGTTATCGTGAACATTATAAATGAGAGGGGCGGGATTTAAATTGAACTTTCAAATGAGTTAATAGAGTTATCAGAACTAATTCCTAGTGTCGCATTCAAAATAGGTTTGGCAAATATTTTTTGTTAGTAGATTTGGGTTTGAAAAGGACCTGCCTAGTATGGGCCAGTAGGTCTGCTGCAGTGTTCCTCCATTCTTATATTCTATTATGCATCTTAACCACCATAGATAAGTGAATAATTAGGCTGGCCTAGGCAGCCTCCTGTTTGTTATTACACCCAGAGAGGGCAACGCTAAACACATGAGCGCCTAGAAGAAAGGGAAGGGAACCAGGTTCGATACAAGGTAGGGGGAAGATCACAAGTCCGCCAGCAGCGTCAAAGAGCCTCGCCTGAGGGGCAGAACTGAGAGTTTCCCCGCAGATCAGCGGAGGGAAGAGTGAAGCTGCAGCTTAAAGGTGAGAGTGTTACAAGTGCAGCCAGGCGGCCCTTCAAGGTGCACTGCTCCACCAAATCCTCCCTTACACACTTTCAAGGTGCACTAGTGCACCAAACACCCTTTTACACACTTTCAAGGTGCAACAGTGCACCAAACACGCCCTTACACTCTTTCAAGGTGCACCAGTGCCCCAAACCTGACCTCATCCTAAAGGTGCACCTGTGCACCAAACCTGCCCTAGCACACCTGAAGGTAATAAGTGTGTAGCCACTAATATTTAATCACACTAGTGGTATTCATAATCTTACCCGGTGCATGTGTATGAATTAACAAACCAACTCAGCATTTACACATGTATGTGCGTGTGTATAGTATACATTATGTGTTGACTCCGCCACCTCCTGTTCAACTACGTGGGTCATTCTCCATCTTTAGTATGTGCGTACGTATGTATGGATGTATATATGTATATATATATATATATATATATATATATATATATATATATATATATATATATATATATATATATAGTGTGTGTATCTATGTCATGTATGTATGTTGGATAAGTCTGCATGCATGTATATATACATTTGTCAATAATATGACGGGCCTTACGTTGCATAATAAACTAAGCGCATGAGTGGTATTTTCCCATTAAGTTTCACCTGGACATGAGTTAAGAAATGGCTGGTGACGCAGGTCAACATTCTCAGAAGTCTAGAAGACGCTCAGGGCATCCTATAAGAGAAAAAACAAAAGCCAGTAAGCCTCGTGACGAGCACGTCACCGGAAGTATGTAACGGTACAGCCGGCGATGTGAAATTAGCTAGCTTACGAACTGCTTCTAGGTGCCTCGATACAAGTTTTTGAACTGCTTGTAGGTACCTAGACATAAGGTTTATTACCTGGACACAGTCTTACGTTACTGTACATTACATGCACAGGGCTTATACTCGAGTAGGCAGCACCAGCGTGGAGCCCACATCTGATAATATAAACAAGAATATGCAAAAGATTTACGATACATACATCAAGTTGTATATCTTGGAAGATACACGGGGTTTAATTCCTTTATTAAGTATTCGTGACTACAAGTGTACACGTTATATAAAGTTTCAACCTACGGTAGAAACATCTAAGAGAACAACCAGCAAAGTTTTGCAATGTGACTAATGCAGTGACTGAGGAAGATGGGAAAGGAGAGGAAAAATAGAAGGTGCGAGTATGAGCAGACTGGAGGAACTGAAGAATAGCCAGTAGAAGACTTGTTATTTTAGCCAAGGATGAGCTCTAAATCCTTAAGTTTCCTATAGTGTCGGGGGAACTGAAGATGATCAACTTTTATCCCAGTAAAGAGAAGGTAACTTCAGTTCATGTGATGAAGGGCTTCAAGGCACCTCCCTCCCTTGAAGGGTGGGAGCACCAGGACACCTCCCTCCCTTGAAGGGTGGGAGCACCAGGACACCTTTCTCCCTTGAAGGGTGGGAGCACCAGGACACCTCCCTCCCTTGAAGGGTGGGAGCACCAGGACACCTTTCTCCCTTGAAGGGTGGGAGCACCAGGACACCTTTCTCCCTTGAAGGGTGGGAGCACCAGGACACCTCCCTCCCTTGAAGGGTGGGAGCACCAGGACACCTTTCTCCCTTGAAGGGTGGGAGCACCAGGACACCTTTCTCCCTTGAAGGGTGGGAGCACCAGGACACCTCCCTCCCTTGAAGGGTGGGAACACCAGGACACCTCCCTCCCTTGAAGGGTGGGAGCACCAGGACACCTCCCTCCCTTGAAGGGTGGGAGCACCACGACACCTCCCTCCCTTGAAGGGTGGGAGCACCAGGACACAGTGTTGACGCACAACACACACGAGGCAGAGAGGACAATTGCTGACTGGTGCTGGAAGCAGCCAGGTGGAGGCAAGTATATACACGAGTATATACACGAGTATATACACAAGTATATACACGAGTATATACACGAGAGGGAGGCGGGGACAGAAGAGAGGAAGAAGGAATAACAATATGAAGGAAGTAGTAATAGTAGTGGTAGTAGCAATAGTAGTAAGTAGTTGGAGTATTGGTAATGACACAAGAGTCTGGTTGACCAGGCAAGCACCAGACGAGCTGGCCCAAGGCCGGGCTCTGGGAATAGAAAAACTCTCAGAAATCATCAAAGGTATATCGTGGTAGTGACACTAGTTAAGCTGGCAAACTCATGACTGTTAGCAGGCACGATACAGGGCCCCTGGAGGCCAGAAATCAGTAGAAAATGTAGGGGGCCAAGAGCCGTGCAACGCCCCTCCCACACACAACTACACCCACGCCACATACGGGTGAAAGCAACGTTCGTAATACTTACAATGAGTCGCTGATGTTCCAATACACGAGATCTTTTTTTTTCATCCTTCTTGCCAAACAGTAATTACTGAGTCAAGGACGCCTGCAGCAACAAAGATAACTTGTGCACACGCTGGTACACGCTGGGACACGCTGGAACACGCTGGGATACGCCGAGACACGTTGGGACACGCTGTACTCAGCCTCCTCACAGTTAAGGCTCCGCATATTGTCTTCTGTCCTTATTTTACTACCTTATTTCTTACATTATTCCTAGCGTCATTTTCGGAAAGCTTCCCGTAAATTTAATAATATTTTATGATATATAAATCTACAAACTCGAGTATCAAAACCACTAGAAACCACATTAAAACAAACTGCGGCAACGCAACCACATTAAAACAAACTGCGGCAACACAACCACATTAAAACAAACTGCGGCAACGCAACCACATTAAAACACAATTGCGGCAACGCAACCACATTAAAACAAACTGCGGCAACACAACCACATTAAAACAAACTGCGGCAACACAACCACATTAAAACAAACTGCGGCAACACAACCACATTAAAACAAACTGCGGCAACACAACCACATTAAAACAAACTGCGGCAACGCAACCACATTAAAACAAACTGCGGCAACACAACCACATTAAAACAAACTGCGGCAACACAACCACATTAAAACAAACTGCGGCAACACAACCACATTAAAACAAACTGCGGCAACGCAACCACATTAAAACAAACTGCGGCAACACAACCACATTAAAACACAATTGCGGCAACACAACCACATTAAAACAAACTGCGGCAACACAACCACATTAAAACAAACTGCGGCAACACAACCACATTAAAACAAACTGCGGCAACGCAACCACATTAAAACAAACTGCGGCAACACAACCACATTAAAACAAACTGCGGCAACACAACCACATTAAAACAAACTGCGGCAACACAACCACATTAAAACAAACTGCGGCAACACAACCACATTAAAACAAACTGCGGCAACACAACCACATTTAAACAAACTGCGGCAACACAACCACATTAAAACAAACTGCGGCAACACAACCACATTAAAACAAACTGCGGCAACACAACCAAGACTACCAAATAAATCTCGTAAAAACCTTGTCTGTTGACCCAATTTCTCCTCTCCCTCATTTTCAGACTTTTTCCCCATTTTGTTATTGAAAATTATTTTTTTGTTTTTATTGGTTGTATAATTAGACTTGTGGCATAATGAGTAAGTAATTCAATAAAATTGGTTTTATTGGCACCGGAATAAGTACTGGCTAAGCGGCGACCATTAGCTAGTTAATAATGACCTTAATTTATTAACTATAAAACTTTATTATTTTTAAAGCCGCAGTTAAATTTAACTAAACCATAAAAACAATACGAACAACTTTTTTTTTTTAAATAAATCCTATCTAAACATTTTTTGGGCAATTAATACATAATGACTGGATCAAGAGCCCCCATACACTATGTGAAATCTCCGCTATTATCACTCTTGGCTGCATATCCACGTCATTATAAAAAAAAAAAAAAACAATCATTTAACACAAATACGTATTATCTAAGTATTTCATCTCATCAGTAAAGAATATTCTGTGTCCTGGTTATTCTGATGGATCATGTTCATTTGTTGTCTCGTCAGAAAATATTAGTTAAATAAAAGAAGCAAGAATTTAGGGAAAAAAGTCTCTAACAAAAGAGTGGAAGAGGTTGGCAGGCAGCGCCATAGAAGAAAATATTTCATCAAGTATTAAGTTATTGAACAGATTAAATGAATGAATGATTTTTTTTTTTTGGGGGGGGGGGAGAGGGAGGGAGCAAAAAACGGCAGTGTTGCATGGACTACGTAAGTCTAGTGTGACATTCCTTGTGTTCTAATGTTCCCTTAAGGAGGTGTGGTCAGAGGAGGTGGTGACCTCTGTCACTGGTTGTGTCTGGTTAAGTTGATGAGTTAGCCAGTTGAAGCAAGCGAGGCACTACTGCCAGCGAGGTTCATCGGGGCCATGACACAGCTCTACAACCTTTCATTAATATAATGATACAATCTATCCAGAACTACATTTCGGCGGGGATAATACCAGTGATGAAAACAACGGTTAGTAGAAGCACTGAAGCAGGTGGGTGGGGTCCAATCCACACCCACTAGTGTACCTATCCAACCTATTTTTAAAGCTATCCAAACTTCCTCCTTGATCAACTTTATCTGGGAGTTCATTCCACTCATCAACAACTATTGGCAAAGCAGTCCTTACCTGTATCCTGTCTAATAAATATAGACTTACTCTTTCTAAATCTAAACTGTTCTGGAAAGCCAATCACGTAGCTGCCAGCTGCGCATTCGACAAATTCCGAAATTGTTTAAGCAAACATCCTAGAGTTCTTAGGGAATTATACGCTAGTACCACACTTTTTTTACCCTCTTTTGTCACTCAGGTTACCAGGTACATGGTAACGCACTCACTACCTTACCAGTAACTCAGGTATATGGTAACGCACCCACTACCTTACCAGTCACTCAGGTGCATGTAACGCACTCACAACCTTACTAGTCACTCAGATACATGGTAACGCACTCACAGCCTTACCAGTCACTCAGGTACATAGTAACGCACTCACAACCTTGCCACTTCGCTCAAACATTTATAACAACTAACCAAGACAGGAGACGATGGAAAACACGCACAGTTGACGAGAGGAAATTACAAGACCAGATGACTTTCAGATCTTGTTTCTTTTACAAGCTAGGCATTTTTTTCTCCTCACAGACATTATTTTTTTTATATCTTTTCGTTTATTTCTCTTGCTAATTCGTCTGTACTTCAGAAGCGGCCCCATCACACGTCTCCTGACTCCGTGTTGAAAATGGTATAACATACCGACTTAGCAGAGTTCTAGCACAGTTCCACACGAGAGATAAACAATGTAGCGACACATGGCAGTAGAGAGATAAAGCAGTTCATGGTATCTTGGCTAACATCATAGAAAGTGGGAGTTACCTTCTAAATAATAACTAAAAAAATGTCGTTAAGTAATTCATGAGTTTATCATCATCTGAGGACACTAGTAAGTAGTGATCCTATTCTTTTTAATGGGGCATAAAACCTTGCTGGAGTAAGCTAACGGATGCTTAGCCACTTAACGGGTCATTTAACTAAGACTGGTCTCAGGAAACTGTTTCCTGAGACCAGTCTTAGTCAAACAAACCACAATAACCGCTTCACAATTTCTCATAGCCCTCTTTCCTCACATTCCCTTCCTCTTCCGTGAAGTCAGCAGTGACAGTTATGCAAATTCTTAAGAGGTAAATAAAATTATTTATCCCATATTTTAACAAGGTTACGTTAGGTTACCATAATGTTAATGTTGGCGTAAAATAAATAACTGACAAATTTATATTTATTCAGATGATCCGATGGTAAAGACTATACCAGTTTTCAATCCCGAGGTATTTATGATATGTCAAAATTATATATGTGCGTAACATAAATATGAAAATTGAGTCATACCAGAGCCCTGCGGTACACCTCCTAAAACTGATCCTCATTTATATTTTACCTCTCGTGCTGTTTTTTTGTTTCAAAGCATGTCGTAACTCAGTTCAGCATTTCGCCTGCAAGGTCATGTACTGTAACTTTCCTGATCAACCATTCGTGTGCAACATTGCCAAACATTCGTGTGCAACATTGCCAAAATACCTTCGGACCGAAGATGAAATTAGTAACGCCAGTACGCTTGTACGCCCTCTATTAAATCCGTGCTGTCATTTTTTTATTAAGTCTGTTTCTCAAGGTTATTGCGAAAGGAATACAGTACTATTACAATGCCTCAAGTAACTCTGTCATGTGGATGATGCGAAAGGGGTGGACCGGTAAGCCAGCGGAAGGCCTCGGTCAGATGACCAAAAGCTCCAACGGCGGGTCATCATCTGACTAAGGCCAGCGTCAGGAAACACCTGTCCGGTGTCCTGACGAACCTATCCTACCTACTGGAGGAGAGTAAACTCCTGGGTACATCCATTCCTTAAAACCTCTCTTGCAGATATCATTGTCTAGAGACTTGGTACAATTTCTCTAAATATTTATAAAATGACTATCAAACATTTAGATAATTTCAATTTCTTTTCAGTGTTAGTACGTTTTCTTCAAAACTTCTGTTTGATGCAGATGAGAAATGTATTAAACTTAAGAGCATAAGGACATAAGAAAGAAGCCCCTTCTTTCTTATGTCCTTATGGACTACTGGCCCATGCGAGGCACGTCCAATTCACACCCTTCATATATTTATCTAACCTATTTTTAAAACTACACAACGTTTTAGCTTCAATAACTCTACTCGGGAGTTTGTTCCACTCATCGACAACTCTATTACCAAACCAGTGATTTCCTATATCCTTCCTGAATCTGAACTTTTCCAACTTAAAACCATTGCTGCGAGTCCTGTCTTGGTTAGATACTTTTAGCAGGTTATTTACATTCCCTTTATTTATTCCTGTTTTCCATTTATACACCTCAATCATATCCCCCCTAATTCTACGCCTTTCTAGAGAGTGCAGATTCAGGGCCCTCAGTCTATCCTCATAGGGAAGATTTCTGATACATGGGATCAACTTTGTCATCCTCCTTTGTAAGTTCTCAAACGCACTAAATCCGTTCTGTAATACAGCCACCAGAACTGTGCAACATAATCTAAATGAGTTGAAGAATAACCTGCGGACTCCTATTAGTTATACAAGTGTACTTCTTGATATGAAGCCAAGAATTATATTCGCTTTATTTCGAATATTTATGCACTGTTGTCTGGGCTTCAGATTACTGCTAACCAGAACTTCCAAATCTTTTCCGCAATCAGAGATATTAAGATCTACATTATTTAGTTTATAAGTATCATGGTTATTTACCTTTCCAACGCTTAGAATATTGCATTTGTCTATGTTAAACTGCATCTGCCACTTCACCGACCACTGCACTAGTCTATTCAGATCTTCCTGGAGCACTCTAGTGTCCTCGTCAAAATGAATTCGACGGCCTATTTTCGAGTCACCCGCAAACTTGCTTATGTCTCTATTTCTACCCTCATCTATATCGTTTATGTAAACTGTGAACAACAAGGGACCCAACACTGACCCCTGTGGAACACCGCTTGTGACGCTCCCCCACTCGGATTTCTCCCCGTTTATGCAAACTCTGTTGCATATCTGTCAGCCACGCCTCTATCCTGGAATATCTATTCCGTGAGCCTTGACTTTCCTCAATACTCTCCGAAAGCCTTACTGAAGTTCATATACACAATATCATATTCATTACCATGATCTACCTCCTCAAATACCTTAATGTAATAAGTTAGTAAGTTCGTAAGGCGAGAACGCCCTTTTGTAAATTATTATTATAATTAAAAGGACGCGCTAAAAATACCAGGGTGCCCTTTTGTAAAACCGTGCTGAGATTCATTAATCAATTTATGTCTTTCAAGGTGGCTACGAATAACCTCGGTAATTATAGATTCAATCAATTTTCCAACTATGGAGGTTTGATACATTTGAAAAAAAGCCATTAGATTTCTTCACTACTCTTTCATTATATATTTTTTTCGTGCTTAGTACTCATTAATATATATATATATATATATATATATATATATATATATATATATATATATTATGTTTTGTGTGTGTGTGTGTGTAGTGGTAGTGTGGCTACACGCCCTGCAGTGTAGGGTAGTGTGGCTACACGCCCTGCAGTGTAGCGGTAGTGTGGCTACACGCCCTGCAGTGTAGCGGTAGTGTGGCTACACGCCCTGCAGTGTAGCGGTAGTGTGGCTACACGCCCTGCAGTGTAGCGGTAGTGTGGCTACACGCCCTGCAGTGTAGCGGTAGTGTGGCTACACGCCCTGCAGTGTAGCGGGTAGTGTGGCTACACGCCCTGCAGTGTAGCGGTAGTGTGGCTACACGCCCGCAGTGTAGCGGTAGTGTGCTACACGCCTGCAGTGTAGCGGTAGTGTGGCTACACGCCCTGCAGTGTAGCGGTGTGCTACACGCCTGCAGTGTGGAGTGTGGCTACACGCCCTGCAGTGTAGCGGTAGTGTGGCTACACGCCCTGCAGTGTAGCGGTAGTGTGGCTACACGCCCTGCAGTGTAGCGGCAGTGTGGCTACACGCCCTGCAGTGTAGCGGCAGTGTGGCTACACGCCCTGCAGTGTAGCGGCAGTGTGGCTACACGCCCTGCAGTGTAGCGGCAGTGTGGCTACACGCCCTGCAGTGTAGCGGCCAGTGTGGCTACACGCCCTGCAGTGTAGCAGTGGCTACACGCTAGTGGCGTGCACACGCCCTGCAGTGTAGCGGTAGTGTGGCTACACGCCCTGCAGTGTAGCGGTAGTGTGGCTACACGCCCTGCAGTGTGCGGTAGTGTGGCTACACGCCCTGCAGTGTAGGGAGTGTGGCTACACGCCCTGCAGTGTAGCGGTAGTGTGGCTACACGCCCTGCAGTGTAGCGGTAGTGTGGCTACACGCCCTGCAGTGTAGCGGTAGTGTGGCTACACGCCCTGCAGTGTAGCGGTAGTGTGGCTACACGCCCTGCAGTGTAGCGGTAGTGTGGCTACACGCCCTGCAGTGTAGCGTAGTGTGGCTACACGCCCTGCAGTGTAGGGTAGTGTGGCTACACGCCCTGCAGTGTAGCGGTAGTGTGGCTACACGCCCTGCAGTGTAGCGGTAGTGTGGCTACACGCCCTGCAGTGTAGCGGTAGTGTGGCTACACGCCCTGCAGTGTAGCGGTAGTGTGGCTACACGCCCTGCAGTGTAGGCAGTGGCTCGCCAGCAGTGTAGTGTGGCTACACGCCCTGCAGTGTAGCGGTAGTGTGGCTACACGCCCTGCAGTGTAGCGGTAGTGTGGCTACACGCCCTGCAGTGTAGCGGTAGTGTGGCTACACGCCCTGCAGTGTAGCGGTAGTGTGGCTACACGCCCTGCAGTGTAGCGGTAGTGTGGCTACACGCCCTGCAGTGTGGTGTGCTACACGCCTGCAGTGTAGTAGTGGCTACACGCCCTGCAGTGTAGCGGTAGTGTGGCTACACGCCCTGCAGTGTAGCGGTAGTGTGGCTACACGCCCGTGACGAGTGGCTAACGCCGCAGTGCAGTGTGGCTACACGCCCTGCAGTGTAGCGGTAGTGTGGCTACACGCCCTGCAGTGTAGCGGTAGTGTGGCTACACGCCCTGCAGTGTAGCGGTAGTGTGGCTACACGCCCTGCAGTGTAGGGTAGTGTGGCTACACGCCCTGCAGTGTAGCGGTAGTGTGGCTACACGCCCTGCAGTGTAGCGGTAGTGTGGCTACACGCCCTGCAGTGTAGCGGTAGTGTGGCTACACGCCCTGCAGTGTAGCGGTAGTGTGGCTACACGCCCTGCAGTGTAGCGGTAGTGTGGCTACACGCCCTGCAGTGTAGCTGCAGTGGCCACACCCTCTGCAGTGCAGCAGGGGTGTGGCCACACGACCGGCAGTGTGTCAAAAACGGCGAGAAGCCTGCGAATGTGGTGGCACGCCCCGCAGCACGACAGAAGTGGAGACAAGCCTGGCAGCACGACAGAGGCAGCGAGGCGCCCGGCAGCACGGCAGAGATAGCAAGACGCCCGGCAGCACGGCAGAGGCAGCACAGACACGCCTGGCAGCGCGGTGAGAGACACGCACTCTTGTTGCTGTGAGAGGCAACGTTGGGTGGTACCTGAGTGAGCTGACCTTGTGATGCTATTCACGGAGTACTGGAACTTCCTCCCACCAACATCCACGGACAACCTTACTACCAGCCATTGTCCCTTCCTCTAAAACAATATTTATATCAGTATTGCTTTGTAGACACGTTTTAATATAATTTTTTATGTAATAACCGTGATTTCCTAATATAATGCTGAATTATTAAGTTCAAGTTGTCAGTAATATGATTCACAAGAAGTGCGTTGCCCATTTATCGGGGTTCGCGCGGTGACAACAAACATATATGTAAAATAGACGCATCCCAACCAAGACCAAACCATTTACGTTTATAGGTTAACCTTGGTCTTGGATGCTTGGTCTTGGATGCCGGTTTGCTGTGAAATACAGGAAACGCTGGCAAACTAAGTACAAAGTACAGTATTAAATTATGATAAATGACCCGGGTTCAATTCCGGGCTGGGTGAAGTAAGTCTCATAAGAGCGTAATATATTAATATGTATATGTACCGCATTTAATATATATGTTCCGAAATAGGCCTAATAATCTATGCTACATGCTAGGCAGGATATTCTCAACCCCACCTCTGCTGTTGTCCTGGAGAAAGCTGTAGTCTTAATCATCCCACTCAAACCAACTGCGTACTTATTCCCTCGTTCTCAGTAACTTCTAGTGCTGAAGTCAATGACTTATATGGCTTAATGAAAGCCATCAACCATTATGCTGAAAGCTCAGAGGGCGTATAAGAAGTCTCCACCAATGGCAGCTTTCCAATTAAGTTTCAGTCCAGTCAGCGACCGAGAAGCTGGCAGCTGACCCACATCCTAGACTCGTCATTGGTGGATGGTGAGGGAGTGGCTGTCGCGGATGGGGGGATAGACACGTGGTGTTGTCGTGGAGTCGGGTTCAGCCACCACGTGATCCTGCCGTAGGTCGGGTCCAGCGACCACGTGGTGCTATCGTGGGTACACTCCAGCCACCCAGCAGACGAGCCACTGGCTGCTTGAGCGCCTCTGCTGTTCAGGGAACTACTGCGTATTGCTGCTCGCAGATACCTTCAGTAAACCTTGAAATGCTCACCTGGTTTATGTTCAACCAACCGTTTTTGAAGTTCTCACATTAGAATCATGGGAGAGCGATAAACCGTAAGGGTCATACAGCCAGGGGAATGGAGCGATCGAAGGAGAGGGGTACCTCCAAGTTCTTGGATCAAAAAAGTCCGTCATCAGAATCTAGGCTTCCTCTCCCCCTCGAAGGATCGATATTTTTTTTAATTCAACAAAGCTGGATACATCAGTAGCGTGCGTCATATTAAAACATAGCAGCAGCACACTGCTGATTTATTTAATTATTAAAAAAAAAATCTTAAAAGTTTCGACTCATAAAGAAACTGTAGTATGACTGCTGGCAGGTCTTCGACTGCAGTTCTTCTCTCTCATATTCGTGCATGTAGAGCTCACATAGTGAACTAGAGTCCCGCATCAGGAAGAGTAGCCTTGAAAGTAGTAATAACATAGGGGTGATCTGTGTTGCTGGCTGGCCCGCCCAAACATAAGAACATGTGATAAATAGTTTTGAAAACAGACAAGTTGAAGATTGAGACACTTATGCAACATATAGGAATCTTTATTAAGGAAACGTAGGGCCACACAGTGGCTTCATCATGAAGCCACTGTGTGGCCCAACGTTTCCTTAATAAAGATACCCATATGTTGCATAAGTGTCTCAATCTTCAACATAAGAACAATTCATAGCATTGGAAATCTTCCGTATGAAGAAAGATTGAAGTCCCATAAATTACATTCACTTGTATTAATAAAGGAGATATAAATAAGGTCTTGAGGATATCTCTCCAAGAGAGAACACACAATAATGGATTCAAATTAGACAAGTTTAGATTTAGAAAGGATATAGGAAAGTATTGGTGTTGAACACCGAAATTCACACAACCATTTAATCAACTACATAAACGCAAGACTCATCGCCAGAGAAGACAACACTCAATACCGAAGAATCCTGGAATCATCACTTATCTGTATATCCAACAACTTCAACCAGAACAACGGCTTCTACAAAATAGCTGAACCTATTGCCAAGAAACTTCTTCATCGCTATCCCACATAGAACTTAAGAATGGAACACTGCAGGTCTGCCCATATACTTGTCCAGTCTCTTTTTGGAAAAATAAACATATAAGCAGTATAATGTGATCCTTTATTGACAACGTTTCGCCCACGCAGTGGGCTTTATTGAGTCACAAACAGATCTACCTGGATAAAAGAAACATGAGTATTTATAGGATTTAGTCAGGTGGAGAATGCTGCATGTGACAGTCTTCAGAGTAGTGTGATGGAGTCTTAAACCTTGGGTAACTTTAAAAAAGAGATTGGATAAGTATATGACAGTGTTCCATTCTTAAGTTCTATGTGGGATAACGTCTCTACCAGACATTATATTCGTGTGAAGCTTGACCCAGAGGGGAGAAAAGTTCAAATTTATTGGATCAAAGGCCTTTCACCAGCATTAAGGCTCTCTCAGTGATGGGCAGTGAACTGAAAAATTCCACTGTAGTAGCAAATTTTGTAAAGAGAACTGGGGTTAGAATCAGCGTCCTTGCAATTTTAAACCTTCCAATTTTAAACCTGGTCACAGACCGGGCCGCAGGGGCGTTGACCCCTGGAACTCTCTCCAGGTATACTTAGCTAGTACTAATCTTGCAATTTGTTACCCTCACGATGTTACGAAATTCATTGCAGTCTATGAAGTAAATTATATTATTGATCTGAAATATAATAGTCCAAGACAGATTGAAACTACTAGGTAAAAAAATTTAAGGAAACATTATCAACTCGCCCCAGGATCAAACCTAGGTCTTTCAGTTGTGAGCTGAAGGCGCTACCACCACTGAGCAAAGAGCCGTTTCTGTATCATAGTGTATTTATTTCTTAAATATTGTCCAAAATTAATAAGCTGAAAATCAGTTAGAACGATTCCTCAGGAAGTATGCAGTGTATTGTTCTTGGTTCTCACGGTGACATTGCAAACAGCGAGTACATATCAGCATGGGTCATTGACTTATTTATATCTATGAACCAACTAGTACACTTAGGAGACGACACCAGATAACAATTATTGAAGATCAGCAAAGTAGCAAGCAGGCATGAGAAAGTGCTAACTTAGGAGTGATAATATCAGAAGATCTCACTTTCAAGGATAACATTATCACAACCGAAAGGAAAATGATAGAATGTGTAACGAGAACCTTCAGAACAAGTGAAGCCAAGCCAGTGATGGTCCTCTTAAAGTCAATTGTTCCCTCTAGGCTGGGTTATTGTCCCTTTAAGAGCGAAGGAAATTGCAGATTTAGAGAATGTACAGGAAATCTTCACTGCACGTATAAGTTTAGTCCATTACCTGTACTCCCTGGAACGAAGGCGAGAAACATGTATAATAAATCTTAGATGGATTGGTCTCCAATCTACACACTGAAATCACTCCCTTTGAAAGCAAGAGGCTCGGAAAACGGTGCAACTGAATAGCTAGTCCCAAGAATATAATGAAATGTAAATGTTAAGGGCCCAAGACTATTCAACAGCTTCTCATCATACATAAGGGGAATTACCAACAGACCCCTTGCTGCCTTCAAGAGGGAACTGGATAAGTTCCTAAAGTCAGTTCCTGATCAGTCGGGCTTTGATTCGTACGCTGGACTGCGAGAGGCCAGCAATAACAGCCTGGCTGATCAGGCCTTGATCTACCAGGAAGCCTGGTCGGGGACCGCGCCGCGGGGGCGTTGACTCCCCTCTCTGAAGCATCTTCAGTTAACACGCTAGTATTAACTCCGCATAGGTACGTTTAGTGCGCCAGTTTCTGTCTCCACCTCACCTCTAAATGAGGTTATTAAACATACATGTGTAGAGTTTACATGCAAAAAATAGAAATACATTAACAGGAGAGTAACGTTTGGTAGCGGGGCGGTCACTGCTGCAGCGGGGCCGTCACTGCTGCAGCGGGGCCGTCACTGCTGCAGCGGGGCCGTCACTGCTGCAGCGAGGCCGTCACTGCTGCAGCGGGGCCGTCACTGCTGCAGCGGGGCCGTCACTGCTGCAGCGGGGCCGTCACTGCTGCAGCGGGGCGGTCACTGCTGCAGCGGGGCGGTCACTGCTGCAGCGGGGCCGTCACTGCTGCAGCGGGGCCGTCACTGCTGCAGCGGGGCCGTCACTGCTGCAGCGGGGCCGTCACTGCTGCAGCTAAGTATGACGTCACGAGTCCCGCTCATTTGAGCGGTTGGCCGCAGGCCTCCCTCTCACTTCCACACTAGGCATAGACAAGTCAAGGAGGCCTGGGCTTTTCCCTCAAGACTATCACAATATACGCCTCCTAGAACATCTGACGCGTGTATTCTTTTCACCTACATCTCCTTGACAAACCCCACGACACACCCATTCATGTATTTGTCTAACCCATTCTTAAAACCACACAACGTTTCAGCTTCTATGACGGTACTCGGGAGTTTGTTCCACTCACCCACAACTCTGTTACCAAACTAGTGCTTTCCTATGTCTTTTCTAAATCTAATCCTAATTTTTGTCCAGTCTTCACGATGTGATTGAGGACACTCAAGTGCACTACAAAGTGTTCATTAACAATATACATCTGGGTAAACGAAATGCATCGTAAAATATTTTAGTGCGCAAAAGGGGAGTGGGTGATTTGGGGGGGTTAAGAGCTGAGAGGGGTCGGTGAGAAGTGGGCCGAGCAGGTAAAGATGGGGTGACCGAGCACGCAAAGAGGAGGTGACTGAGCACATAAAGAAGGGGTGACCGAGCACGCAAAGAGGTGACCGAGCACATAAACAAGGGTGACCGAGCACATAAACAAGGGGTGACCGAGCACATAAACAAGGGGTGACCGAGCACGCAGAGGAGGTAACCTAGCAGGTAAACGGAGTGACGAGCAGGTAAAGAAGGGGGTGACCGAGCAGGTAAAGAAGGGGGTGACCGAGCAGGTAAAGAAGGGGGTGACCGAGCAGGTAAAGAAGGGGGTGACCGAGCAGGTAAAGAGAGGAATAACAGGTTGAGGGAAGCAAAGAAATAAAGAAAGGTGGGAGCAAGTGTCGGGAAGTACGTGAAGATGGGATTGAAGAGGGAGAGGAGACGCTAGGTGAGGAGTGAGGGAAGAGCTGAACAAGTGAGGAAGCGGTGAGTGAGGAGAGGATGGGTTGTGAGGGAGACTGGAAGGTGAGGGAGGGGGACGAGAGAAGGGGACAAGGGAGGGAGAGAAGGGAGAGGGACGAGGGAGGGGGACAAGAGAGGGGGACGAGAGAGGGGGAAGAGGGAGGGAGACAAGGGAGAGGGACGAGGGAAAGGGACGAGGGAGGGGTGACAAGGGAGGGAGACAAGCACAATGACGTCAGTAGGGGAGTCATGTATGTACCACCTTGACTTTTGTTCTTTAATTAAAGTGTTTACTACTCACTCCCACACCCAGGTATACCCTCTAGGTATACCCACAGCATTGCCTTACTACTCACTCCCACACCCAGGTTTACCCTCCAATAAATTACCAACTACCTTCCACACGATCTTCAAAGGTGAATAGACTGAGGGCCCCTTGTCAGTGGCCCACCTTCAGTGTGCCATGTGGGTCCCTCGTCAGTGGCCCATCTTGTCAGCTAGCCTCACAAATAATAAAAAAAAATCCTGATCCCCTTAACTGTTAAACAAGAGGCAATATGCTGCTTTGCAAAATGCGCTTAATGCCCAGCGAAAAAGCAGACAGCAAGAATCTCATTTTTTGCTTATCAAGATGTTCCTAACTGGTCTAGGAGAGCCTTGCCAAGACACCCATGACGGCCGTTAGAGGATACGCTATATATTTACTCTTGTCTAACAGTGAAGTGTTCACACATCAGTGTTCTCTCTCTTTACCGAGAATATTATGTTCACTATTATATTATTTTATTGCTTATGTCTTATGTTATTATCTTTTTACTGTTAAAACAAAATATGCAAGAATTTAATTTATACGTTTAATACAGGAAACATGTGAAATTATTTACGAGCATTATCTCTCAGTCCACAACAGGATTCGAACCTGCGAACTCAGCATCAGAGTACACAGTACTTTATTCACACAGCCAGACTCCAGACTGAGGAATAATGTTTGTTAATTTATGTGATACACAGGACGGACGTAAGTTCCAGCCTCCAAGATTTGTCGTGGGGTTCGTCAAGGAGATGCAGGTGAAAGAATACGCGCGTCGGATGTTCTAGGAGGCGTATATTGTGATAGTGTTGAGGGGAAAGCCCAGGCCTGCCTTGCCTAGTCTAAGGCTAGCTGGACACGAGGAAGCCTCTAGCTAGCCGGTCACATGTGAGGGGCTCGTGACGTCACAGCTAGCCAGGGAGCCTATCTATAATATAGCTGGGATTATCTAAGTATACTACGCAAGTATTCAGTAACACTACTGACAGATTAATATCGTGTTTATGCAGCACACTGCAACAACTGATATGTGGTTTAATATCATGTCTGAATTTAATATCATGTCTGAATTTAATATCATGTCTGAATTCAACGTATCGACTCCACGCTAAATCCGTAAGAATCCTTCAGTACCATTGTTCAAGACACCAACCAATAAAGTAGAGGGAGGGCAATGGCATTTTGTCAGAAATAAACATAGCGTCAAATATATGTGAAGAAAACCTAGTTATAGTGTGATTGTAGGACTTTAAAGCCTATTTTCATGTATAATTATGTAGACCCCCCCCCTAGCTTAAGACTTTATGGAAAAATAAACACATAAGCAGTATAATGTGATCCTTTATTGACAACGTTTCGCCCACGCAGTGGGCTTTATCGAGTCACAGACAGATCTACCTGGAAAATGAGCAACATGGAGATATATATAGGGTACAGTCAGGTGGAGAATGCTGGGTCAGGTGGAGAAAGCTGCATGTGAGTCTTAAAAGTAGTGTGATAGTTGAAAACATAGTGTGACTTAAAGGACCTGCAGTGTACCATTCTTGAGTTCTAGGTGGGATAGCGTTGAAGAAGTTTCTTGGCAATAGGTTCAGCTATGTTGTAGAAGCCGTTGTTCTGGTTGAAGTTGTTGGATATACAGATGAGTGATGATTCTAGGATTCTTCGGTATTGCGTGTTGTCTTCTCTGGCGATGAGTCTTGCGTTTCTGTAGTTGATTAAATGGTTGTGTAAATTTCGGTGTTGAACACAGGCATTTCTTGAGTCGTCAGATCTGCCTGCGTACTGGTGTTCTGAAATGCGTGTTTGTAGGTCTCTGGATGTTTCGCCAACGTATAATTTGCTGCAGCCATTACAAGGGATTGTGTATACCCCTGCCGTGGATTGAAGCTTTTCCTGTCTGTTACTGGTAATGTCCTTAATGGTGGTGGATGTGGAGGTGGATACTCGGAATGACGACTCAAGAAATGCCTGTGTTCAACACCGAAATTTACACAACCATTTAATCAACTACAGAAACGCAAGACTCATCGCCAGAGAAGACAACACGCAATACCGAAGAATCCTAGAATCATCACTCATCTGTATATCCAACAACTTCAACCAGAACAACGGCTTCTACAACATAGCTGAACCTATTGCCAAGAAACTTCTTCAACGCTATCCCACCTAGAACTCAAGAATGGTACACTGCAGGTCCTTTAAGTCACACTATGTTTTCAACTATCACACTACTTTTAAGACTCACATGCAGCTTTCTCCACCTGACCCAGCATTCTCCACCTGACTGTACCCTATATATATCTCCATGTTGCTCATTTTCCAGGTAGATCTGTCTGTGACTCGATAAAGCCCACTGCGTGGGCGAAACGTTGTCAATAAAGGATCACATTATACTGCTTATGTGTTTATTTTTCCATTGTGTCGGTATTTTATACCATTTATTTCCATTAAGACTTTATATTGATAGGATACAAGTTCAATGTTTTGCTCAGAGCGGTGCGCTAGCGGAAGGTAAACACTGCTGAAGAATAAGACATTTGTCTAACATCTGGGGATCTTTACTGAGGGAACGTTTCACCAGCCAGTGGCTTCTTCAGTTTAATACAGAGAAGAACGGTGAGAGATGCGGAAGAGTTTGAGGTAATCAGTCCCTCAGCCTGGAGTCGATGTTTTCGGACCATCAATCCTGAGAAAAGTGGACTGAAGAAGCCAATGGCTGGCGAAACGTTTCCTCAATAAAGATTCCCCAGTGTTGCACAAGTGTCTCACTCTCTAACTTGTCAATTTTCTAAACCACTTACATCACACATAACTAACACTTACATCACACATAACTAACACTTACATCACACATAACTAACACTTACATCACACATAACTAACACTTACATCACACATAACTAACATTTACATCACACATAACTAACACTTACATCACACATAACTAACACTTACATCAAACATAACTAACACTTACATCACACATAACTAACACTTACATCACACATAACTAACACTTACATCACACATAACTAACACTTACATCACACATAACTAACACTTACATCACACATAACTAACACTTACATCACACATAACTAACACTTACATCAAACATAACTAACACTTACATCAAACATAACTAACACTTACATCAAACATAACTAACACTTACATCACACATAACTAACACTTACATCACACATAACTAACACTTACATCAAACATAACTAACACTTACATCACACATAACTAACACTTACATCACACATAACTAACACTTACATCACACATAACTAACACTTACATCACACATAACTAACACTTACATCACACATAACTAACACTCGCGTCAGGAGAAATTTTCCCATTTCTCCTGACAAATAAAAAAACATGAATTATCACGAGGAACTTAACTTTTACGAAGCTATGGTCTTCAAAATACAAAAATATAATTACAGTAGATTTTACTTACTGCCAAACTGGCTGAGACTGAGAATCTCCAGTCTTACGACTTTCTAAATCTAGCAAGCTGCTGTGTTTCTTATATCATTATACAATTCACCAGATAAAGTGCCAAACTCATGTTTACTTTCTAGGGAAGCAAGGGAAACTGTGCAATGAAAAAAAAAAAGGACTGGCTTACCGTAAAGCATAACAAAAGTCCTATACATCGCTGTTCATGTTTCTTACTGATAATGCGACACACTTCTGGTTTTCATATTACAAAATGGGTATAAAAATGCTAGAAAATGTACGAGATGGGTAATGAAAGCTAGTCCCCGGTGCCACGAATATTTTCTACGATTCAAACTGAAAGTAGCAAACTTAGGTTTTTGTAAGACATAATGAGGAGGGCAAATAATTTGTGTAGTTTTAAAAATGAGATGAACAAGCACGAGTGGACATAGTTATAAGAGTAGACTCTACGCTGCATGAAGCCAGTAGGCCTACTGTTGTACTCATTTATTCAAGTTTAAAAAAAAGCATTGCACAAAATTGTGAAAGCATGAAGGTATTTTTTTTAATCAGGAGGAAGCATAGGGGTTATATGACGCCTGGGGAATGGGAGTCAATTAGGTTCGAAACAAGGAAAGGAAAAAAAAAATAGTCCAGTTCCGTAGATCAGTACCCCCTTGAGGGGACGAGAGGTGGGAATGGGCCACCTGCAGTATTTTTATATTCCTGATATTTATATATTTATGTGATGCAGTGCTTACCTTAGACTGTGTCTCGTCCACACACACACACGCCGCCCTTCTGATGAATCCCTCCTCGTCCACCACCCGTGGTCGAGGAGCTGAGTTCTTGGTCCGCTTTGTTCCCGTATAACTGTCACTAGGATTGTTGTTACTGACGTCTTCTTCAGTACCAGAATTATTATTTGCATTCCCATCGATGTCGTTGTTGTTGTTGGTGGTGTCTTTACTGCAGGTGGTGGTGGTGGTCCCACTGAGTCCCCCTAACTGCTCCACGCCAATGATGCTGTTATTGTTGTTATCGTCAACATCATCACTACAGATATCTTCGTAACTACTGCTGCTGCTGGTACTGCTACAGCTGATCCTACCAGGCCCACGCCTCCCGCTGCTCAAGCTGCCGTTTAAGTTACAATTTCTCCAGAATTCGGTGTCGTGGGTAGGCCAGATGGAGACGGGCCAGCAGGGACTGGTCGGGGATGCTGCTTCTCCATGAAGCATGGAGTAGTGAAGATGCTGTGGGCTGGGCCAACAAGCCTCACACTCGCTGGCTGGGGGACAGCTTCTGGGAAGAGACATAGACTGCATCTTGATCCACGAACTGGGATTTTACACTAAAAATATGAAGCACTGGGTTATTGGTCAAGTTTTTCGCTTTTTGTGGAATAATGTCCACTTGTTTTCATCTTCATACATGGGGAAAGTTTGTTGTGTTAAGACTTGAAATGAAGTGACCGAATCACCACCAGCTTGATGACTGAGTTGCTAACAGGAGAGTGGAAGACGTAAGTCACTGGACGAAGCAAGCACCACACAAGACACGAGACGACGACCGCAGGAACCAATGTTGATAATAAACCGTCACAGCCGTGTGCTTGGGCCAAACTGGTAAACAAGAGTGAGCGGCGGCCTCACCTCACTTCAGAGTGAGTCCCCCGTCACCCATCCCCTAACCCAAGCAACTCCCCTCCCCGCCCAACATCAGTATCCTACCCCCCAGGTCCAGACCCGTACCAAGAGCCCCTGCGGTTCTCCAAGCCCCTTCCTTCCCCTCCCTAAATAAAACCCCTCCCAGCGTCCACCCAGAACCCCCTCCCCTGTCGTCGTGACGTCATGGCCGCCACACACCTCCCGACACCCACAAACTTCTCGCCAGGGAACGTCGCAAATATTATTCTCGTTGACTGGCCTAGATGCACATTTTTATGATTAAATCTATGACATTATATAAATATTTATCTGTCAAGGACCATGAGGGTCTTGCAGACGTAAGCCTCCAGCGTGAGTGTTCCTCCTGCCATGTTTCAAGCGGCTTCTATATCAAGGCAGAGTCACTGATGTCAGCTAGGCAGGAGTAACACATACAGTGGTTCAAGGTCAGAGAGTCACTAGACCGTCGCGTAAGCTACGCGACGGTCCCGAGTTCTGAGATCCTGAGCTGGTTCAACGCACCGTGGATGGTTGTTGCAATCTGTCTTACGATTTCGTGAGTCATGTTGAGGACTGTATACCTTGTGCAGTTTTGTAGCTGTAGTGTAGCACGCTCTGGCAAGACAGTGATGGGTGAATGATGATGAAGTTTTCTGTCGGGCCACTCTGCCTTGGTAGGGGAAACGGCCGATGTGTTAATAAAAATAAATAAATATATTAATATCTCAACCGATTTTCAAATAGAAGACAGAGGTGTGAGACATAACCAAACACCTCACAACACGTGTGTATTGTGAGCGTGTATCACTTCAAGGCAGGGGAGGGGTGCACTGATGCTGGTCTTCAAGGCAGGGGAGGGTGCACTGATGCTGGTCTTCAAGGCAGGGAGGGTGCACTGATGCTGGTCTTCAAGGCAGGGAGGGTCCACTGATGCTGGTCTTCAAGGCAGGGAGGGTGCACTGATGCTGGTCTTCAAGGCAGGGAGGGTGCACTGATGCTGGTCTTCAAGGCAGTGGAGGGTGCACTGATGCTGGTCTTCAAGGCAGGGGAGGGTGCACTGATGCTGGTCTTCAAGGCAGTGGAGGGTGCACTGATGCTGGTCTTCAAGGCAGGGAGGGTGCACTGATGCTGGTCTTCAAGGCAGGGAGGGTGCACTGATGTTGGTCTTCAAGGCAGGGAGGGTGCACTGATGCTGGTCTTCAAGGCAGGGAGGGTGCACTGATGCTGGTCTTCAAGGCAGGGGAGGGTGCACTGATGCTGGTCTTCAAGGCAGGGGAGGGTGCACTGATGCTGGTCTTCAAGGCAGGGGAGGGTGCACTGATGCTGGTCTTCAAGGCAGGGGAGGGTGCACTGATGCTGGTCTTCAAGGCAGGGGAGGGTGCACTGATGCTGGTCTTCAAGGCAGGGGAGGGTGCACTGATGCTGGTCTTCAAGGCAGGGGAGGGTGCACTGATGTTGGTCTTCAAGGCAGGGGAGGGGTGCACTGATGCTGGTCTTCAAGGCAGGGGAGGGTGCACTGATGCTGGTCTTCAAGGCAGGGAGGGTGCACTGATGATGGTCTTCAAGGCAGGGAGGTGCACTGATGCTGGTCTTCAAGGCAGGGAAGGGTGCACTGATGCTGGTCTTCAAGGCAGGGGAGGGGTCCACTGATGCTGGTCTTCAAGGCAGGGAGGGTGCACTGATGCTGGTCTTCAAGGCAGTGGAGGGGTGCACTGATGTTGGTCTTCAAGGCATCGCCTGCCAAGTCTTTTGCTTTCGTAGGGAGTGATTTCTGGGTGCAGATTATGGATCAGTCCCTCTAGGATTTTCCAGGTGTAGATTATGATGTATCTCTCTCGCCTGCGCTCCAGTGACACAAGTCAAGTGCTTCTAAGTGTTCCCAGTATTTAAGGTGTTTGACGGAACTTATATGTGCAGTAAAGGTAGGGAGGACCTAAGGAACCCATTGGAAATAAACCAATTTGCTTGACACTTGTGTGCTATCCTCATCTCCTTACTCAAAGGAAGCAATGTGACCTTTAAAACGAGCTTAACAACTATAACTGATAAATAGGGAACAATATTCAGATTTTTAGCAACCAGATCATAAAACATAGCAAACGATATAGAACACAGTCTTATTTGCAAGGCGAGGTCCTGGCACCTCTTTTGTTTCTCGTCCTCATGGACAGTACTGCAAGGCACTGCCTAGGCATCGTCACTATTCCTCACAGCAGGCTCAGGCACAGCTTAACCACAGCTTTGTATCATCTCTTACAGATGCTAAAATATATATGAAAGTTGTTACAGTAGAATACCTTGAGAAATTTGCAAACTGATTACAACAAAATCTTTCAGTTGGCAAAGAAAAACATGAGTTTTAACGGTGACGTTTCTATCTTATTGGATATGGAAAGAACAAAAACCCCAAACGTAAAACGCAGTCAGATTTCTTAGCAGAACCGTGGGTAACGATGCAAGACGTAGGAATAATAATGAGTCTAAAAATCGTAATGACACGTAAACATCTCACTGTAGCCATGGCAAGCTAGTTTTAAGACTGGCTTCTCATGGGTTGGAATTATTTCAGAAAATTAGAACTAATAACATTAAGCAGTCGATCGTTTATAAGAGTTAAAGATCCCAATAAACCAAATGTAGCCAAGGCCAGGAAAATATCAAGTTGGATCAAGAAAACTTTCAAAACAATACAATAAACACAATTGATGGTGGTGTTGAAAGCACTAGTTCTGTCACGTGACACGGTATTCCGTGGTGACAGCGCCTGGATGCAGATCAGAGACACGTCCTAAACAACGAGGAAGCTTCTTGAGAGAGACAGGAAGAAGCATAGAACAAATGAATTAAAGATAGGGAGAGTCAAGAGCACAGTCTAACAAAAAAAAAAAAAGGCACAATACCGTGACTGGAACAATACACAAATAACCCACACATAGAAGAGAGGAGCTTACCACGACGTTTCGGTCCGACTTGGACCATTTACAGTGTTAAGTAAAAGGACACAAATGCAACTAATGAAACATTTTATTGTGGCAACGTTTCGCTCTCCAGGAGCTTTTTCAAGCTTGAAAAAGCTTGAAAAGGCTTTAAAAAGCTCCTGGAGAGCGAAACGTTGCCACAATAAAATGTCTCATTAGTTGCATTTGTGTCCTACTTAACATATTGTCGGTATATATAAGCCAGCAAACATATATATACTCCTATATATACTCCCTCATTCTCTCCTTTCTGTTAGTGTGACTTTGTAAATGGTCCAAGTTGGACCGAAACGTCCGACTTGGGTTATTCGTGTATAAACAATCTACCTGGAGGGTGTTCCGGGAGTCAACACTCCCGAGTCCTTGTTCATAAGATAAGATTTTGATTTTGTTAGTTTTTTTTAACCCGGAGTGTTATCCACCCTGGATATGTTATTGTGTTATCCACCCTGGATATGTTATTGTGTTATCCACCCTGGATATGTTATTGTGTTATCCACCCTGGATATGTTATTGTGTTATCCACCCTGGATATGTTATTGTGTTATCCACCCTGGATATGTTATTGTGTTATCCACCCTGGATATGTTATTGTGTTATCCACCCTGGATATGTTATTGTGTTATCCACCCTGGATATGTTATTGTGTTATCCACCCTGGTTATGTTATTGTGTTATCCACCCTGGATAACCCAATACAGTTATTGAGACATCGGGGACTGTCTCTCTTATTTCAATGTAATCATTTAATGTTGTCCCCCAGGAAGACAATGTCGTGACACACTACTCTTACACCAGATACAAGACACACTCTCGAAACAAAGGCGGTATCTTCAAGAGGAATCTTGACTAGTTTCTGCTGGATCAGCCAGGTTGTGACAACTTCGAAGGTCTGCAGGTCGCGAGCAACACAGCTTTCATGATCAGGCTGTCTTCAGGCAGTTCTGGCTTTACATAGTTGGGCGACACGAAGTCAATGAAGAATGGCATTATACTGCATTCGTGTCCATTTTTCCATCGTGTCATTATTTTATGTCATTTATCTCCATCTTAGTCTTATTCTGAACACCTTGACACCGTTGCTATAACTTCAGGTTTCTGCTGACCAGAGCTTTTGTGTGTTTTCATCCTCTGGATTGCTAATAACACGAATGCAAACAAATACTTTGGTTTGATTTTGTTCTATAGTATTTACTGTATAGATACTATAGTTGTTCACATTGAAGTTCATCTGTCACTTCTCTGACCACAACTTTAACATATGCTAATCTTCCCAAGCATCTTGGGACTGTGTTAATTAATTTGCAGGGGAGAGAGATATATCATCATCTACACCTGGATGATTCTGGAGGGACTGGTCCCTAATATGCACACATAAATCACTCCATACGAAAGCAAAAGACTTGGCAGACGGTGCAACGTACCCCAGTGAAAAGTAGGGACGCCACTGGTACATTAAGAGAAAACACAATAAGTGTCCGGGGCCCAAGACTGTTCAACAGTCTCCCACCAGCCATAAGGGGCATTACCAGTAGACCCCTGATTGTCTTCAAGAGGGAGCTGGACAGATACCTAAAGTCAGTGCCAGATCAGCCGGGCTGTGGTTCGTACATTGGACTACGTGCAGCCAGCAGTAACAGCCTCGTTGATCAGGCCCTGATCCACCGGGAGGCCTGGTCATAGACCGGGCCGCGGGGGCGCTGATCCCCGGAATGCCCTCCAGGTAGACTCCATGTAGACTAATTTTGTGTCGTCATTGAACTTATGTTGCTATTTATTTCCTCATCTAAGTCGTTTATACAGACGTGAACATGAATCCCGTCAGTGACCACCAAGGAGTGCCACTCGTCACTGCTTTCCATCAAGTTTCTCCCATTTGCCTTCGAAAAGGCAATAAATGACATGCCCATGCACTCTGCTCCAGGCCCAGACTCATGGAACTCCGTGTTCATCAAGAACTGCAAGAAGCCCCTATCACATGCTTTTAACATCTTATGGAGAGGAAGCAGGAACACTGGGAACATCCCGAAGCTACTAAACACAACAGACATAGCCCCGCTCCACAAAGGGGGCAGTAAAGCAATAGCAAAGAACTACAGACCAATTGCGCTAACGTCCCATATCATAAAAATCTTTGAAAGGGTTCTAAGAAGCAAGATCGCCACCCATCTTGATACCCATCAATTGCACAACCCAGGACAGCATGGGTTTAGAGCAGGCCGCTCCTGTCTGTCCCAACTACTGGACCACTACGACAAGGTCCTGGATGCTCTAGAAGATAAACAGAATGCAGATGTTATATACACAGATTTTGCAAAAGCCTTTGACAAGTGTGACCATGGTGTAATAGCACACAAAATGCGTGATAAAGGAATAACAGGAAAAGTTGGTAGATGGATCTATAATTTCCTAACAGGTAGAACACAAAGAGTAGTAGTCAACAGAGTAAAGTCTGAGGCAGCTACTGTGAAAAGCTCTGTTCCACAAGGCACAGTACTTGCTCCCATCCTATTCCTCATCCTCATATCAGACATTGACAGGGATATAAGCCACAGTGCTGTGTCTTCCTTTGCAGATGACACCCGAATCTGTATGACAGTGTCCACCGTTGAAGACACGGCTAGACTCCAAGCAGACATAAACCAAATCTTTAAATGGGCTGCAGAAAACAATATGAAGTTCAATGATGAGAAATTTCAATTACTCAGATACGGAAAACGTGAAGAAATTAAAATCTCTTCGGAGTACAAAACTAATTCCAACCACACAATAGAGCGAAAAACTAATGTCAAAGACCTGGGAGTGATCATGTCAGAGGATCTCACCTTCAAGGACCATAACAAAGTAGCAATTGCATCTGCTCGAAAAATGACAGGATGTATAATGAGAACCTTCAAAACCAGGGATGCCAAGCCCATGTTGACACTTTACAGATCGCTTGTTCTATCTAGGCTGGAATATTGCTGCACACTAACTGCACCTTTCAAGGCGGGTGAAATTGCTGACCTTGAAAATGTGCAGAGAACCTTCACCGCACGCATAAGTGTGATAAACCACCTCAACTACTGGGAACGCTTGAAGTTCCTAAACCTGTACTCTCTAGAACGCAGGCGGGAGAGATACATTATTATATACACATGGAAAATTCTCGAGGGCTTAGTACCAAACTTGCACACAAAAATCACTCCCTACGAAAGCAAAAGACTCGGCAGGCGATGTAACATCCCCCCAATGAAGAGCAGGGGTGCCACTAGCACGTTGAGGGACAACACAATAAGTGTCAGAGGCCCAAGATTGTTCAACTGCTTCCCAGCATACATCAGGGGAATAACCAACAAGCCCCTGGCTGTCTTCAAGCAGGCACTGGACAGGCACCTAAAGTCGGTACCTGACCAGCCGGGCTGTGGTTCGTACGTTGGACTGCGTGCGGCCAGCAGTAACAGCCTGGTTGATCAGGCTCTGGTCCAACAGGAGGCCTGGTCACGGACCGGGCCGCGGGGGCGTTGACCCCTGGAATTCTCTCCAGGTAGACTCCAGGTAGACTGCTACTTCTTTTTATATCATCAATCTCGTGTACTTAACTATTGTTAGGTAAGACACATATGCAACAGTTAGGTATATTTATTTCCAAACACAGTAGGATTCTTCAGTCGAGTACAGAAGAGTTGATAGAATCAGAAGAGATGTGAAGACGATGTAATCAGTCCATCAGCCTTGAAGATCTAGTTTCTATCACTTTTCTGTACTCGACTAAAGAAGCCTACTGTGTAGACGAAATGTTTCGAAATAAAGATACCTAACTCGACTTGCATTTGTGGTCACAGTGGTGCCTATGCTAACCTCCTTATGGTGTATAAATATACCTAGTTGGATGAATCATACTCTGGCTAGCTGGCTCAGTGGCTAATACGTCGGTCTGGAGGTTTAGGACTCTCTGATCGCGGGTTCTAACCCCACCCCTGGTATGTTTTTTTTTAAAGATACCTAACTGTTGCACATGTGTCTTGCCTAACAACCTGTCGGTATTTTATACCTTTTTAATATTTACTTAACTATTGAAAGCCTTACTGAAGTCTGGAATAAAGCGTCGTGTTCCTTATCATAGTCCACCGCCTCAAAAACATTAGGGGCAAAATTTAGTAACAGATGTTAGACATTAACGACTCGTTATGAAGCATCTTGAGAGTGATAAGTTTTGTCATTAAGATGATTACGATTTATATCATGTTTTAATGCATCGACAGACACACCAAGAAGGAAATACATTTACCATCACTCATTCTCTATTTGTCTTTATAGGAGTTCACGGACAAGGTGGTCGTACACTGTTTGTAACGAAGAACATGAAATTGTTTCCTGATGCGGATATTAGTCATATAATGACCCGCTGACTGGAGCTTCCGGTCATATGACCGAGGCCTTCCGCTGGCTTACCATTACAACTCGAAAGTGATTAAAGATAATACATCATAATGTGTGACGATATTATTTAAAAGATGTCAAAGAAATTGCGTGGAACTCACAATTCAGATGACCATCTGAACCGCAACATCCTGAGTCATACTTCAGAGTTCAGGTACTGTACACTACTTCCCACTTCCAGAACTAAAGTTCAGCTAATTGGTTTTCCTGAATTCCATCATATATGAATTCGAGATAAATCATAATAGACGACTGTCAATGAATAAACAGAAGAAAGGGTGGGGATTCGAACAGTAGTCCTATCATATATGTTAACATACTCACTCATCAACAGTACGTCAAAACCCCAGCAAAGGAAAGTCTGTTCTGATCTAACAAACCTGACATATGTCTGCTAGATGCTCTAGCCTCTATCACATAAATTCACTCCCATCCTCCAACCCTTTCTAGAACGCCCCTTATATCACCTGCTATCCAACTCAGAATTATACACTCTTGATCATCCTGAATGACTCAGAAACCTCAACAATCCTTCCTCTGATCTCTAAACTATTTCATTCCAAAACATTCTCTTTTAATTTTTATGTTCTTTTTTTTTCTGAATATAATATTCACAACACATATTGATCTCACACACAACATTTCCACTGTCTCCAAATTCGTCCTCGCTGCAACATACTAAAAACATGTCTCACACCAGTGTGAAAGTATTTTTCTTTTTGCATCCATTGACAAAAGACTTTCTAATTCATAAACTTCTCAGTATTCCACCAATCCTGTATCTCCTCTGGTTTTCTGATCTATTCTGTGATTCACTGTATCTTTCAAAGTTCCATCTGCTGACACATCCACTATCAAATATCCAGATGCATTCCTTCCTTTAATATGACATTTATTCTTTCTCTACCTAGGCTATTTTTTTTAACTCTCGTCACCTTGATCAGTTCTATATTCTCTTCCAGCTCCCTCTTCTTTGGCACACCCTGTCAAACTTTTCCACCAACCTTTGCAACTTCTTCCCAAAATCTCCCAAAAGAGAACTGAGACAACTTGCACTTAACATCAGATTCTTTATCTTTTAATCCCACACCTCGTCGCATCACTGTGGCATTCACTTGTATTACTCCTTCAATAAACATATTAAATAAAACGGGTGACAGAACACAGCCCTGTGTAAGCCCAACTTTTACTGACACGTAATATACTCTGAAACATAACCTAACATGAGACATATCATACTCAGGAAAACTCTCTTCAGTTTTTAGTAAATATGAAAGCTGTAACAGTCGAGTATATCTGGAGTATACCTGGAGAGGGTTTCGGGGGTCAACGCACCAGCGGCCCGGTGTGAGACCAGGAAAATTTTGCAAACAAATTACAGCAAAATCATAGACACATTTGCTAGATCTGCCACCTGCTATCCACCTCTTTACATGCCCTTTTCTTTATCCATAAATAAAACAAATAGCCCCTTACCTTATAGAAGTATTGTTCACTAACATATTTTAATGAAAGCCTTCAATTCACACATCTCCCTTCCCTTCTTAAAGTTTCCTTGGTCCTCTGTAGTCCTACTTTCTGCCTTTCAATTAATTCTGTTGATAAAAATTCTACTGTACACGTCACCCAGTATACTCAACAGACTTATTCCTCTGTAGTTCTTACACTTTCGTTTGTTCTCATTTTCCTTACACAAAGAAATTATTCATGGTTTCTGTCAGTTTTCTGGTACTGTCCCTTCATTCATGCATACATTAAAATACACCAGTCATTCCAAAGCTATATCCTTACACGTTTTTAACATCTTAGTGCAAATTCTAAGTATTTCTGCTGTTTTACCAGCTTTCAACCTTCCCAGTGCCTCGCCCACTTCCTTCTCACTCACCTGCAGTTCAACTTTCTTCCTGCCCTATTCCTCCCTCTCCCATGTATGACAGCATCGCCTCACCTTCATCATCAACGTTAAACAGCTCAAAATATCTCTCCATCTTTCCAGTGCCTGCACCTCTCTCTTTAATATCTCACCTCTTATTCTTAACTGCCAAGTCTAAATGCTTCCCAGAGGTTCTCATCTTATTTTTCTCATGTTATTTTTCTTTATTTCATCATTCCACCAATCATTCCACTGCCTACCCGCACCCACCCTCTTATAACCACTAACCACTGCTGCACACCCTATCACTACATTCTTAAATCGGCTCTGGACCATCTCTTATCTTAGCCAGTTTTTAAATAGTTCATCACACTTCTTACTGACTGACCCTTCTTTATACAGTTCATCACACTTCTTACTGACTATCCCATTCTATATATAGTTCACTCACTTTCACTTTGTTTTTGTTTTTACCAAATGACACCACATACTGGCACACACCACTGTTCAATAACACACCAGACACACAGTGGTTCACACCAGACACACAGTGGTTCACACCAGACACACAGTGGTTCACACCAGACACACAGTGGTTCACACCAGACACACAGTGGTTCACACCAGACACACAGTGGTTCACACCAGACACACAGTGGTTCACACCAGACACACAGTGGTTCACACCAGACACACAGTGGTTCACACCAGACACACTGGTTCACACCAGACACACTGGTTCACACCAGACATACTCCGGCTCACACCAGACACAACAAGTGTTGGATGACATACACACAACTGAGGAGGAGGTGAAGTAGCTGCTAAGTGACCTTGATACCTCAAAGGCGGTGGGTCCGGACATCTCCCCGTGGGTCCTTAGAGAGGGAGCAGAGACGCTGTGTGTGCCACTAACCACGATCTTCAACACATCTCTCGAAACTGGGCAACTACCTGAGGTATGGAAGGCGGAAAATGTAGTTCCCATTTTTAAGAAAGGAAACAGAAACGAGGCACTAAACGATAGACCAGTGTCACTGACATGTATAGTGTGCAAAGTCATGGAGGAGATTATCTGGAGGAGAGTGGAAGAGCACCTGGAACGGAACAAGATTATAAACGACAACCAGCACGGATTCAGGGAAGGCAAATCCTGTGTCACAAACCTCCTGGAGTTTTATGACAAGGTAACAGAGGTAAGACACGAGAGAGAAGGGTGGGTTGACTGCATTTTCTTGGATTGCAAGAAGGCCTTCGATACAATTTCTCACAAGAGATTAGTGCAGAAGCTAGAGGATCAGGCACGTGTAACAGGAAGGGCACTGCAATGGATCAGAGAATACCTGACAGGGAGGCCTCGAGTCATGGTACGTGATGAGGTATCACAGTGGGCGCCTGTGACGAGCGGGGTCCCACAAGGGTCAGTCCTAGGACCAGTGCTATTTTTGGTATACATAAGAACATAAGAAAGAATGAACACTGCAGCAGGCCTACTGGCCCATGCGAGGCAAGTCCAAGTCTCCCATCGGTTTAAGCCAATGCCCCGACCCAGCCAGGTCAGGTTACATTCACTTAAGGAAGGAGCACGGCATCTGACCTAGTAGCACAAACTAGTCAGGTCCAACTCACACCCACCCACACCCACTCATATGTATATTTACCTAGCCTATTTTTAAAACTACACAACGTTTTAGCCTCTATAACTGTACTCGGGAGTTTGTTCCACTCATCGACAACTCTATTACCAAACCAATGCTTTCCTATATCCTTCCTGAATCTGAATTTATCCAACTTAAAGCCATTGCTGCGAGTCCTGTCAATACTAGATATTTTTAGCACGCTATTTACATCACTTTTATTTATTCCTGTTTTCCATTTATACACCTCAATCATATCCCCCCTAATTCTACGCCTTTCTAGAGAGTGCAGATTCAGGGCCCTCAGTCTATCCTCATAGGGAAGATTTCTGATACATGGAATCAACTTAGTCATCCTCCTTTGTACGTTTTCCAGAGCATTTATATCCATTCTGTAATACGGTGACCAAAACTGTGCAGCATAATCTAGATGAGGCCTAACCAAGGATATATAGAGTTGAAGAACAACCTGAGGACTCCTATTATTTATGCTTCTTGATATGAAGCCAAGGATTCTGTTCGCTTTATTGCGAACACTTATGCACTGCTGTCTTGGTTTTAGATTACTGCTAACCAGAACTCCTAAATCCTTTTCGCAATCAGTAGTATTAAGATCCACATTATTTAGTTTATATGTGGCATGGTTATTGTCCTGTCCAATATTTAGAACTTTGCATTTATCTATATTAAACTGCATCTGCCACTTCTCCGACCACTGCATCAGTCTATTCAAATCTTCCTGGAGTGCTCTAATGTCCTCATTTGAATGAATTGGACGGCCTATTTTGGTGTCATCGGCAAACTTGCTTATGTCGCTATTTATTCCCTCATCTATGTCGTTTATGTAGATTGTGAACAACAAGGGGCCCAATACTGACCCCTGTGGAACACCGCTTGTGACACTTCCCCACTCTGATTTCTCTCCATTTATGCAAACTCTTTGCTGCCTATTTGTCAACCATGCCTCTATCCAGAAAAAATTTCTCCTCCTATTCCGTGTGCCTTAATTTTCCTCAATAGTCTCTGATGTGGGACTCTATCAAAAGCCTTACTGAAGTCCATATACACAACATCATATTCATTACCATGATCTACCTCCTCAAATACCTTAGTGAAAAAAGTTATTAAATTTGTAAGGCAGGAATGCCCTTTTGTAAAACCGTGCTGAGATTCGTTGATTAATTTATGCTTTTCAAGATGGCTACGAATTGCCTCGGCAATTATTGATTCCATAAATTTTCCCACTATGGAGGTTAGGCTTATTGGTCTATAGTTCGAAGCTAAGGACCTGTCACCTGCTTTGAAAATAGGTATTACATTTGCAATTTTCCACTTATCTGGCACCATGCCAGTTTGCAGTGATATGTTGAAAAGATTAGCCATAGGTTTGCTAAGCTCCTCTTTGCATTCCTTTAGAACCCTTGCATACAGTTCATCAGGGCCTGGGGATTTGTTAGGTTTTAATTTATCTATTTGCCTAAGGACCATGTCACTTGTGACCCTAATCGTGCATAGTTTACTACCTTATGGAAGGGATAGACTCAGAAGTGTCCCTGATCGCAGATGATGTGAAGTTAATGAGGAGAATTAAATCAGATGAGGATCAGGCAGGACTACAAAGAGACCTGGACAGGCTGGACACCTGGTCCAGCAACTGGCTTCTCGAGTTTAACCCCGCTAAATGCAAAGTCATGAAGATCGGGGAAGGGCAAAGAAAACCGCAGACAGAGTATAGGCTAGGTGGCCAAAGACTGCAAACCTCACTCAAGGAGAAAGATCTTGGGGTGAGTATAACACCGAGCACGTCTCCGGAAGCACACATCAACCAGATAACTGGTGCAGCATATGGGCGCCTGGCAAACCTGAGAATAGCGTTCCGATACCTTAGTAAGGAATCGTTCAAGACTCTGTACACTGTGTACGTCAGTCCCATATTGGAGTATGCAGCACCAGTTTGGAACCCACACCTGGTCAAACACGTCAAGAAATTAGAGAAAGTGCAAAGGTTTGCAACAAGGTTAGTTCCGGAGCTAAGGGGAATGTCCTATGAAGAAAGGTTAAGGGAAATCGGCCTGACGACACTGAAGGACAATAGGATTATTGAAGACATGATAACGACATACAAAATACTGCGTGGAATAGATAAGGTGGACAGAGACAGGATGTTCCAGAGAGGGGACACAGAAACAAGAGGTCACAATTGGAAGTTGAAGACTCAGACGAGTCAAAGGGATGTTAGGAAGTATTTCTTCAGTCATAGAGTTGTCAGGAAGTCTAGCAAGTGATGTAGTTGAGGCAGGAACCATACATAGCTTTAAGACGAGGTATGACAAAGCTCATGGAGCAGGGAGAGAGAGGACCTAGTAGCGGTCAGTGAAGAGGCGGGGCCAGGAGCTAAGTATCGACCCCTGAAACCACAATTAGGTGAGTACAATTAGGTGAGTACCAGACACACTGGTTCACACCAGACACACTCCGGCTCAAACCAGTTCTCTCAGTATCGACTGGAGGCTCAGCAGTGCTGCCATCTAGTGAGCTCCACCAACACTACCCAGCCACCACATTCCAGCCCCACTCCGTGATACTCGTGCAGTTATGAACGTCTTTTAATTATTCTCGGTTACGGCCTTGCTGGACGTGTATTGATCTTTTAAAACGTTCCTGGTTTGTGCTTACATATGAGGTTTTATTAATTTATGCAACCTAATCCCACTCAGCCTCTCCTAAACTAACCCCACCCAACCTATAATAATAATAATAATAATAATAATAATAATAATATCTATTTCTACAAGTACATGTACAAGGTATACAGTCATAGCTGACATCAATGACATACTACTATATAGAAAGCCCCTTCTTATGCTGAGCATTTCGGGCAAATTAGGTCAGTTTTGTCCCAGGATGCGACCCACACCAGTCCACTAACACCCAGGTACCTATTTTAAACTGATGGGTGAACATGGACAGCAGGTGTCTTATGGAAACACGTCCCTAATGTTTTACAGCCGTACCGAAGGAGATTCGAACCCTGGACCTCAGTGTGTGAGCTGAGTGCGCTAGCGATCGAGCTACTTAATCCCACCCAACCTATCTTAACCTAACCCCACCCAAACTCTCCTAATCTAACCCCACCCAACTTATCTTAACCTACCCCCACCCAACCCCTCCTAAGCTAATCCTATCCAACCTATCCTAACGACGTTCAGGCTATTCTAATCTAACCTTGCCCAACCTATCCTAACCTAACCCCACCCAACCTATCCTAACCTAACCTCACCCAGTCTAACCTAACCTAAATGTGGATTTTTTTATGATTTTCCTAAATGTGGAGTATATTAATGTAAACAGATGTAATTATATGTTAAAATAGTGCTGGATTTGACCCTTCGAGTGGTGGACCTGACTTAACTCAGTGAAGACGTGTCTTGTGTGCTCTCTGTCAATCTGAAGAAGATGTCCTCTCTTGTGCTACTCTACCAGCAGCTGAAGGAAGAACTGAGGGTAGCTAAGCTTGAGATACAGCGACTGACTGAGGAAAACAAGAGGATTCGTAGTAATCCTCCTGTTGAGAATCCTCAAGCCAGGAAAGGAACCTGGACAGTGGCTAAAACGCATGGGACAAAGTTAAGGCTCAAGAGGACGGGTGGAGAGGTAGAAACAACGATGACCCAGGAGAATGTTGTGGAAACATCGAACCCATTCTCCGTGCTACCCGATGAATGTGAGTCGACTTCTGGGAGCGTCACGACGAAAGACACAAAGGAAGGTAAAAACATTGTTGTTGTTGGGGACAGTCAGGTTAGGTACATGGATAGGGCTTTCTGTTTGATTGATAGGAGTAGGAGACAGAGGGTTTGCTTTCCTGGGGCTGGGATGGAGGATATTGTTAGCCGTCTGGACGACATCATGAGAGGTAATGGGAGCAATCCTATTATCTGTCTCAGTGCTGGAGGCAACGATGTTGGCAGACGTAGGAGTGAGGACCTGACTAGCAGGTTTAGGTCAGCAATAGACATAATTAGGAAGAAGGGTGGGAACCCTGTCATATGTGGTATTTTGCCAAGGAGAGGAGTTGGAAATGAATGGCTGTCCAGGGCAATTGGTGTCAATTGCTGGCTGGACAAATACTGTAAGGAAAATTCAGTAACATTCATTGACAACTGGGACCTCTTCTATGGCAGAAATGACATGTATGCCAGGGATGGGGTTCACTTATCCAGGTCTGGGGTGGGGGCACTGGCAACTGCAGTGGAGGGAGCTGTTAGGGCTTTAAACTAGAAATAGTTAGTGGTATGGGTTTTGGGGGGAAAACAGAGAAGTCCCAGTGTAGTAATATTATAAGTTGTAGGATAACTAGTAATAGGCAGAATAAGGTGGATAGTGGAAAGCTAGTGACACTAGATGACAAGGACAGTAATAGGTATAGTGGAAAAACAGAGATGAGCAGGAAGGGTAAAGAGAAAGGAGGGTCTCTAAATATATATTACACCAATAGTCGTAGTGCTAGGAATAAGATGGACGAGTTGAGATTATTTGCAAGTACGGGTAATATTGATGTTTTTGCAATAACTGAGACATGGTTTAATATAAAAAATCGGGACTTGCCTGCCGAATGTCACATTCAGGGTTTTAAATTGTTCCAAGTAGACAGAAGTATCGGGAAAGGGGTGGGTGGCACTCTATGTCCGTGATCATTTAAATTGTTGCATAAAAACGGGTATAAAGTCTGAATTAACACATACAGAGTCTGTCTGGATAGAATTTTCAGAGGGGTGTAAAAAATTGATTTTAGGCGTGATTTACCGTCCTCCAAACTTAGATAGGGAAAAAGGGGAGACTACTTTGGGAGGAAATTGTTAAGGCCACAAGACACGATAACGTAGTAATTTAGGGGACTTTAACTTTAGTCAGATTGATTGGAATTTCATGACAGGGAATTTAGAATCTAACGACTTTTTAGAAGTAGTTCAGGATTGCTTTTTGAAGCAGTTTGTAAGAGAACCTACAAGGGGAAATAACCTACTTGACTTGGTTCTGGCAAGCAAGGAAACCCTTGTTAATAATTTAGAAATTACAGAGGAACTCGGCTCAAGCGACCACAAGTCAATTACCTTTAGCATTGAATGGATGTATGATAGTAGGGATAATTCAGTAATGGTCCCAGATTTTCGCTTAGCAGATTATAATGGACTTAGAGAACACTTATCAACTGTGGACTGGGGTGAAGAAGAGAGGTATCAATATGACAGTTTTCTTAACACTATACAGGCTGCCCAAAGAACATTTATCCCGTATAAAGAAATTAGATCAAGTAAAAATGACCCAAAATGGATGAATAATAGGCTCAAATATCTTTTAGGGCAGAAGAAAGGAATTTATAGGCGCATAAAAAGAGGTGAGGGTCATCTTATAAATCAGTATACTGACATTAAGAGGACGTTAAAAAGGGAATAAGAAAAGCTAAACGGGACTATGAAATTAAAGTTGCTAGGGATTCAAAAACTAACCCAAAAAGTTTTTCCAGGTTTATAGAACAAAAGTTAGGGATAAGATAGGTCCCCTTAAAAATAACTTTGGGCATCTTACTGACAAGGAGAATGATATGTGCTCTATTTTTAATAATTATTTTCCTCGGTTTTCACACAGGAAGACATTAATAATATCCCAGTAATTAATTTTTACAGAGGCCCAGAAGAAGATAAATTATGTAATATCACAGTCACTAGCGAAATGATTATGAAACAGCTGGACCGACTGAAACAAAATAAATCGCCGGGTCCTGATGAGCTTTTTGCAAGGGTTCTTAAGGAATGAAAAATGGAACTCTGTGAACCAATATCTAACATTTTTAATTTATCTCTTCAAACAGGTGTAGTGTCTGATATGTGGAAGATGGCTAATGTAATTCCTATTTTTAAAGCAGGGGACAAGTCACTACCGTCAAACTACCGCCCAATAAGCCTGACCTCAATTGTAGGCAAATTACTAGAGTCAATTATAGCTGATATTATTAGAAGCCATCTAGATAACCATATGTTAGTAAAGGATTAATAATTGCACTAAGGCACTTGTTTTCAGGCTTTCGCCGTTAACGGCTTGAGAAAGCTCCGGAGAGCGAAACGTTGCCACAATAAAATGTCACATTAGTTGCAATTGTGTCCTTTTACTTAACATATTGTCGGTAATTCTACCAATATTATTACATTAGATAACCATAATTTGATTAATGATACCCAGCATGGATTCACGAGGGGCCGTTCCTGCCTATCTAATTTATTAACCTTCTTCAGTAAAGCTTTTGAGGCTGTTGATCACGATAAAGAATTCGATATTGTTTATTTAGACTTTAGTAAGGCTTTTGATAGAGTACCGCACCAGAGACTGTTAAAGAAAGTGGCAGCTCATGGCATTGGGGGAAAAGTGCTGTCATGGATCGAGTCATGGCTCACCAATAGGAAGCAGAGAGTGTGCATAAATGGGGTTAAATCCGAATGGGGACTTGTAACAAGTGGTGTTCCACAGGGATCAGTCTTAGGCCCATTGTTATTTATAATATATATCAATGACCTTGATGAGGGAATTACTAGTGATATGAGCAAATTCGCCGACGACACGAAGATAGGTAGGATAATTGATTCAAACATAGATGTCATAGAACTTCAGGAAGATTTAGACAAACTTAATTCGTGGTCAGAAAAGTGGCAGATGCAGTTCAATGTAGATAAATGCAAGGTTCTGAAGCTAGGACCTTGGGTAGTTTCAAATTTAGGTTGGATAAATTCATGAGTGAGAGGGGTTGGATTTGAGTGGGACTCGCACTTGAGTTAATAGAATCTTCAAAGCTTATTTCTTGGGTAGAATTGAAAATTAGGTTTGGCAATTATTCTGTTAGTGGGATGGATTGTGAAGGACCTGCCTAGTATGGGCCAAGAGGCCTGCTGCAATGTTCCTCCTTTCTTATGTTCTTATGTTCTTATTAACAAATGGGATATAAATAAGGTCTTGAGGATATCTCTCCAAGAGAGAACCCGCAATAATGGATTCAAGTTAGATAAGTTTAGATTTAGAAAGGATATAGGAAAGTATTGGTTTGGAAATAGGAGGTTGATGAGTGGAACAGTCTGCCTAGTAGGGTTATTGAAGTTAGGACCTTGGGTAGTTTCAAATTTAGGTTGGATAAATTCATGAGTGAGAGGGGTTGATTTGAGTGGGACTCGCGCATGAGTGGGTAGAATTGTCAAAGCTATTTCTGGGTAGCATTGAAAATTGGGTTGAGCAAATATTCTGTTAGTGGGACGGATTGTGAAGGACCTGCCTAGTATGGGCCAACAGGCCTGCTGCAGTGTTCCTCCTTTCTTATGTTCTTATGTTATCAAAGCTTATTTCTTGGGTAGCATTGAAAATTAGGTTGAACAAATATTCTGTTAGTGGGATGGAATGTGAAGGACCTGCCTAGTATGGGCCAACAGGCCTGCTGCAGTGTTCCTCCTTTCTTATGTTCTTATGTTCTTATGAGGGTGTGCAGCGGCCGCGGAGTGATACGATAGACGCCATAATGGAATAATCTGGGAGCTCTGGTTATGATAAGATTTCTTCGGATTTTTAACCCCGGTTATCCACCCAGGATAACCCAAGAAAGTCAGTGCGTCATCGAGGACTGTCTGTCTTATTTCCATTGTGATCCTCAATCTTGTCCCCCAGGATGCGACTCACACCAGTCGACTAACACCCAGGTACCTACTTGCTGCTAGGTGAACAGGACAACAGGTGTAAGTAAACATGTTGAAATGTTTCTACCCCGCCGGGAATCGAACCCAGGCCCTCTGTGTGTGAAGCTAGAGCTTTACCAGCCAGG
>WNWK01002605.1:0-202527 GCA_009830355.1 Cherax destructor | reverse complement strand
CTCCACATAATCCTTGAATTTATACATTTATATTCCTTTTTACCCCCATAACTGATTATTCAACATTATTGCCACTCCTTCTTAGCTCTAACTCTATTTGAAACCCCTGATCTAATCCCATTTATTTCTCCCCACTGAAACTCTCCTACCCCTTCAGCTTTGTCTCATTTAAAGCCAGGACATCCAGCTTCTTTTCATTCATAACATCTACAATCATCTCTTTCTTATCATTCGCACAACATCCACGCACATTCAAACATCCCACTTTGACGATTTTCTTCTTCTTCTTTTAGTAAGCTATACAGGAAAAGGGGTTACTAGCCCATTGTTCCCGGCATTTTAGTTGACTTTTACAACACGCATGGCTTACGGAGGAAAGATTCTTATTCCACTTCCCCATGGATATGAAAGGGAAAAGCAATAAGAACAAGAACAATTAAGATAAAATCAAAGAAAACTCAGATGAGTGTGTATACAATAAACGTGTACATGTTTGCGTAGTGTGACCTAAGTGTAAGTAGAAGTAGCAAGACGTACCTGAAATCTTGCATGTTTATGAGACAGAAAAAGACACCAGCAATCCTACCATCATGTAAAACAGTTTCAGGTTTCTGTTTCACAGTCACCTGGCAGGATGGTAGTACCTCCCTGAGTGGTTGCTGTCTACCAACCTACTACCTATATATATATATATATATATATATATATATATATATATATATATATATATATATATATATATATATATATATATATATATATATATATACATACATATATATGTGCGAAATTGACAAGTGTGTTAAAAATGGGGGACTTTTGCACTGAACAAATAACCTTCAATAACCAGATGATTTAAGGAAAGTAAAAATGCGTCTGGACACTGAACAATCGAAGCAGATGGACCGGACTGGATATCACGTTGGGTTTTTCAACGAATATACGCTTCTAAGTTTTCTCTTTTGGACCCATCGAGAGAGGTGCCTCGGAACCGGTGAATGGCTCTTGATCCAGGGATGTGTATCTACCCTCCACTGCAATGTACTGAATGACCCCTCCCCTACGAGTTAAGTGGTTTCCATAATAATAATAATAATAATAATTGGTTTAATAATAATAATAATAATAATAATAATAATAATAATAATAATAATAATAATAATAATAACAATAATAATCCTGGATATTTTTCAATATCTCATTACAAAAACGGTAAATTGGCAGATAAATTAGAAATGGCAATAATTAGGCTCCTATTATTGAGAAGTGATAATGAAAATCCGATAATGTAATCCCGTCATTGTAATCCTCAGTCACTGTAATTCTGTCTCACTGTAATTTTGTGTTACTGTAAACCCTTTCTCACTGTAATCCCCTCTCTCTGTAATCTCCTCTTATTGTAATTCCCGTTCTCTCTAATTCTCGCTCACTGTAAGCCTGTCTTAGGCAACAGTCTTGGTGCCTGATCACTGTGAAAAGTCAGTGGGATTCTGTGTGAGTAGTTAATACTCCAAGTCGGACCGAAACGTCGTAATAAGCTCTTGTTTTTTGTGTATTGTTCCAGTCACGGTACTGTACATTTTTCTTCTCCATCTCTGCTAGTGCTGGTCAGTGCGATATCCATCCTGGTTTAATTTTAAGATGACGTAAAATGCAAATCTCAGATACACCATTATCAAGTAGAAATCAAGCGTGGTTGGCCTACTTATCTTTTATCCCCTTTCCTTCTCCTAAGTTCCTCTTCCCTCACATTTTCTGCACCCATTTTCATCCTTCCCTGTCCTTCTTCCTCCCCCTCCTTACCAGATCTCTGGTTATAGTTCGTTTCTTCGTCAGTGACAGAGAGAGAGAGAGAGAGAGAGAGAGAGAGAGAGAGAGAGAGAGAGAGAGAGAGAGAGAGAGAGAGAGAGAGAGAAGAGAGAGAGAGAGAGAGAGAGAGAGAGAGAGAAACAATGTATCTAGATTATTGTTGTTGTGTGAATCACTATGCCAGTGTAAGTTGTTCATCGTATGGAGTGGCCGGAGGTTCGATCCTGCGTCTGCTAAATGAATGACAGAAACTCGACACTCGTTGCCAGGCTTTTCCTAATAAAATATAAATGGGTAGAGATGAGCCATAAATTTTTTAAGACCATATCTTCATCAAAATTCTGTATATATACTGTGCCGTCATCTGAAGGCCGGACATCGCTGTCGACCATAGTCATATATATATATATATATATATATATATATATATATATATATATATATATATATATATATATATTCTTTCTTTCAACACGTCGGCCGTTTCCCACCGAGGCAGGGTGGCCCAAAAAGGAAAAACGAAAGTTTCTCATTTTACATTTAGTAATATAGTATACAGGAGAAGGGGTTACTAGCCCCTTGCTCCTGGCATTTTAGTCGCCTCTTACGACACGCATGGCTTACGGAGGAAGAATTCTGTTCCACTTCCCCATGGAGATAAGAGGAAATAAGAACAAGAACTAGTAAGAAAATAGAAGAAAACCCAGAGGGGTGTGTATATATATGCTTGTACATGAATGTGTAGTGTGACCTAAGTGTATGTAGAAGTAACAAGACGTACCTGAAATCTTGCATTTTTATGAGACAGAAAAAAGACACCAGCAATCCTACCATCATGTAAAACAATTACAGGCTTTCGTTTTACACTCACTTGGCAGGACGGTAGTACCTCTCTGGGCGGTTGCTGTCTACCATGGTGCACTATTTTAATTGTCAAAAAAATCTTTCGTTAGCGTTAACCCTGAAAAACTTATCAAGAAAGAAGAAAATAATTGCATGTCTAGAAAAGGTAAAGCTGTGTGGATTATTCAACACAAAGAGGAATGAGACATATTTGTTTGAAAAGAAAGAATGTGAATTCGGTAAAGTGAGAACACGTCTTCACAGGCCAGTGTCACTAGTGGGCTTGTAAGAATACTGGAAGTACCCTAATTAGAAGTACCCTAATTGGCAGAACCCCAGTTGGAGGTACCCTTAATTGGAAGTATCCCAGTTAGAAGTACCCTAAATGCCATTATCTAATTGGAAAGTACAGAAACTGGAAGACAGAAAAAAAAATATGTTAATCAAAATTAGTTCATAAAATAATGAAAAAAAAAACTGTGGCTAACATTTTTAATATCAAAACAGAAAGAACAAGACTCACATTTTTTTTTAAAGTTTCACGTAAAACAGCTCAGAAAGACAAAAAAAAAATATATATTTTTTCACAAACAGTAATGAATAGGTGGACCGGAATCCCTCACCACCAAAAAATTGAAAACATATATGAAAAAAAAAACTAATTAAAATTGACGGGACACATACTCAAACAGACATCCATGTAGACTACCCTCTTTTTTTTACCCATACAGGGCAAAAAAAAGATAGTCAACAAAATAATAAAACGAATTTTAATGTAATCCAATATAACGCTAAAGGACAGCTTTGATGAACATGGCATTTCAGCGGAGTTAATTCGTTTATGGACACACTCAACTGTCTAAAAAACAGTCACTGATCTGGCACTGCTATTCCCGTATCTTTTATATGTAGTATGCTGAATGAATATGTATGTTTATTCATTTATTGGTGTGTGTGTGTGTGTGTGTGTGTGTGTGTGTGTGTGTGTGTGTGTGTGTGTGAGTGGTGTGTGTGTGTGTGTGAGTGTGTGTGTGTGTGAGGAGATAGGAAACATGGAGACTAAAATGGGAAGAATAGGTGTGTGTATATTTTAACCTCCAACTGAGGTCCTCCTCAGCAGATCATCCGTTTCCTTCTCTCTCTCTCTCTCTCTTTCCTCTTTCTCGTATGTCTTCCTCATTCTTATCTCACTCCACAGATCTTTCTCTTCCACACTTACCTTTCAGTCTCATTATCCACTCGCTCATCTGTTCCTCTCTCACCTTCCTTCTTCACCCCTCACCTGTCTACATTCACCTTTCTCAACTTTCCTCCTGCACTCTCACCTCCCTACCTCTGTTTCACCTTTACCTTCCTACTTCTCACATTCTTCCTTCGCCCTCACCTGCTTACCTCTCTTTCTCTCACCTTCCTTCACATTCACGCCCTGCCTCTCACCTTCCTCCTTCACCTTCACCTGCCAGGGTAGAGGAGGCTGGAGTGACCCTCGCCACCTGGACTCCGCCTGGGTGTCCGTCAGACTGAGGGACGTCAATGATAACCCACCACAGTTTCAGCGTCCTCACGCCCACGTTACTGTGAGGGAGGACACCGCCCCTGGCACCCTCCTAGCAACCCTGCCCGCCCACGATCCTGATATGGTGAGTACGATAACGCCCACACAATCTCAATGACTGCCTTCTCCACCCATCCTTTTGATATGGTAAGTACGCCCACACACTCTCCACCTACTACACTAATATGGTGAGTACGCCCACACATCATCCTGGCTGTCCATCACGCCCATGATCTTGGGACAGTAAGTACTGCCACACGCCCACACACACACCATCTGCTCGACGTTACCCACAATAACATGATGTTTCTGACATGTCTGCTTCTTCCTATAGTTAGGTTTAATTGTATATATGTTGGTGGTACAGGGGTCATCACCCCAAAGGTACGTAAAACAACAATAATATTTCAAGAATAAAGCCCTTTTTGTTTTTTGTCCAAAAAATTAAACTTTTAAGTAAAACGCAGAGTAAAACTTCGGTTACTAAACGTAAATAGAAGTTTGTAAAAAAATTAATGAGATCTTAGGTGTTTGAGACAAACAAAAAAACAGTAATCCTCTCAGAGTGCAAAATATTTAGCTGTGTGACCCAAGAAGAAAACAAGAAAGATATATTCCCAATTCCGGAATGGGAGCTATCCATCCCCTTCCTTGGATCACGCCTCATTACCTCCCATTCCCTAGGTGGTGTTTGACCCTCACGACTTTAGCGCCTTCCCATGATATTCATGACCTGCTCCAGAGCGAGGAAGGATCAGGTAGCGGGACTGTTTGACGCCTAACAGACGGAGGATCAAGCCTCCACCTCTTTTTGCGCTGTGTTTAGTATTAAACACAGAGAATAAATATATAATAATAATAATAATAATAATAATAATAATAATAATAATAATAATAATAATAATAATAATAATAATAATAATAGCACTAACCCCAATTACAACATAAACAACATTAAAAATAGTTAATAATAACAATACCAATAATTAATGATAATAATAATAATGACAATAATCCACTACATCGACGTGACTGATCCTTTAAATCCAGCACTCCACACAAACACGTTTACATGATCCTGACTGGCGACACAAGCCATCATCTCCCAACATCTGTTTCACACCCTCGGAGACTCCCCCAAGAGATCTAACTCCCTTGGAGACTTCCCCAAGAGACCTAACACCCTTGGAGACTTCCCCAAGAGATCTAACACTCTCGGAGACTTCCCCAAGAGTTCTAACACCCGCGGAGGCTTTCCCCCAAGAGATCTAACACCCTCGGCGACTTCCCCAAGAAATCTAACACCCTCGAAGATTCCCCAAGAGATCTAACACAATCGGAGGCTTCCCCAAGAGATCTAACACAATCGGAGGCTTCTCCAAGATATCTAACACCCTCGGAGACTTCCCCAAGAGATCTACCACCATCGGAGTCTTCCCCAAGAGATCTAATACCCTTGGAGACTTCCCCAAGAGATTTAACACCCTCGAAGACTTTCCCAAGAGATCTAACGCCCTCGGAGACTTCCCCAAGAGATCTAACACCCTCGGAGACTTCCCCAAGAGATCTAACACCATCGGAGACTTCCCCAAGAGATCTAACACCCTCGGAGACTTATCCAAGAGATCTAACACCCTCGGAGATTTCCTCAAGAGATCTAACACCCTCGGACACTTCCCCAAGAGATCTAACACCCTCGGAGACTTCCCTAAGAGATCTAACACCCTCGGAGACTTCCCCAAGAGATCTAACACCCTCGTCACCAGCCAGTTTTCCTCTCTTTTCCTTCATCTTTTATGCTATCACCAAAAGTAATTAAGGACGCGAGGCAGAATTTTTTTTTGATGCTTTTGTCTATAATAACATATGTATGAAAAGTGTTCGACCCTTTTTTTATTATTATTGGAATACCCTTAATATTCTAGAGGGTTAAAAAAAATAGATGAAATTTTTGAATGGGGTTGAGTAATGCTATGCGACGTGTGATTTGAACACGTATTCTCAATTTACAAATTTACTAGCAAGGAAACAAACCCAAACTTGAGTAAGCATGACATTTACTCAAGAAACCAAGACTGAAAAAAACTAAAGTAAGAGAGAGAGAGAGAGGGGGAGAGAGAGTGAATGTGTGAGAGAGAGAGAGAGAGAGAGAGAGAGAGAGAAGAGAGAGAAGAGGGGAAGAAGGGATTAATTTAATTGCTTTAATTCTCTGGCTTTGAATCAACTAGGTCACTGACGCCGAAGGAGGGAGGAAATTAAGGAGAGCGAGATCGTAAGAGAGAGAAATAGAGAGAGAGAGAGAGAGAAACAGAGAAAGAGAGAGAAAGAAAGAGAAAGAGAGAAGAGAGAGAGAGTGAAATATTTAAGCCATATTTCTTGAAAACTGAATTGCTCCATCAGAATCATGATACAAAAACCTACATTCGCAATACAACCTTTCCATTAAATATCATTTCACACTGTCAGTGTTATTCTGTGTATTAACAAACGGTTAAGCCTAATATATATATATATATATGTGTGTGTGTGTGTGTGTGTGTGTGTATGTCGTGCCGATTAGGTAAAACTTGCGATTTTGGCCTAAATAGCAACGTTCTTGCCATATAAGACAAGCGAAAATTTGTGTATGCAATAATTTCGCAAAAATCATTCTGAACTTAACGAAAAAAATACATTTCATTGTGTTTGTTTATTATTAAATTATTGTAAACGTATCTAAAATATATTTAGTTGGGTTAGGCTAAATTAAATTGCGCTTGTTATAATAAGGTTAGGTAAGTTTTCTAAGTTTATTTTGGTTCAAAATTATAAATTTTTACATTAACATAAATGAAAAAATATATCTTAAAAGTATAAGAGAAAATTTTAGAAAGGACTTAATTTTAAATGAGTTCTTGCTAATTGACCAGTTTTACCTATTAGGCACGACATATATATATATATATATATATATATATATATATATATATATATATATATATATATATATATATATATTTCACTAGCTTTCTGTAAATTTCATTTGGTTAATTAGTGTTGTTGCATACAATGTACATTACAAACACGCGGATAGAGAGATACATGGACGGACAAAGACATGAGCAGGCAAACAAAAACATGAGCAGGCAAAAAAGACATGAGCAGGCAAACAAAGACATGAGCAGGCAAACAAGAATATGAGCAGGCAAACAAAGACATGAGTAGGCAAACAAGAACATGAGCAGGCAAACAATGGCAACGACGATGTAGCTTTAAGTTATTAAAGAATGAGACGACAGGCAGGTCTGCCCATGTTGATGTCGTTAATATTACTTAATTCTCTGAGCCCGAGACTCTCTGGGCCTGCGACTCTCTGGGCCCCCGACTCTCTGGGCCCCCAACTCTCTGAGCCCCCAACTCTCTGAGACCCCGACTCTCTGGGACCGCGACTCTCAGGGCCCTCGATTCTCTGGGTCCGCCACTCTCTGGGTCCGCAACTCTTTGAGCCCACGACTCTCTGGGCCCACGACTTTAAAGTACGGCTTTCGTGGGTGGCACAGCGCTGTGCTTCATCACCAGTCTGCCAGGGTGTGGGTGGCACAGTGCTCAACTCATTCACAAGTTTTTCTCACCAGTTAATAATAATAATAATAATAATAATAATAATAATAATAATAATAATAATAATAATTTTTATTTCTACAAGTACATGTACAATGTATATAGACTTAGCTGACATCAATGACATACTACTATATAGAAAGCCCCTTGTTATGCAAAGCATTTAGGTCAAATTTGTCCCCAGGATGAGACCCTCACCAGCAGACTAAGATCCAGGTACCTATTTTACTGGTAGGTGAACATGGACAGCAGGAGTCTTAGGAAAACACGTTTTAATGTTTCCACCTGTACCGAGGATCGAATCATGGCCCTCAGTGTGTGAGCTGAGTGAGCTAGCAATCGAGCTATTGGACTCCTATTTTTTTTCCCTCTCCGAGTGAACGCAGCAAACTGATAAAATTGTCTCTCTTTTTAAATGTCAGTTGATGATGCTATTTCGACAGAGAACAATTGTTACAGTGTATCCTTCCGCATCCCATCTTGTACTTTCGTCACTCAGTCAGATTCCAGATCTAGCTGATACAGAGTGAGCAGGTTCGAATCCTGCTGCTGAGAGATTATGCTATAGGTTAAGCAAAGTTTGTAAGCCGTATGATACCTCATTACTGTGTTCCTCTTGCGTTTCATACCCCGCTGCCAGACTACCATTGAGTATTTTGACACTATTATGTGTCAGTTACTCTTCTACGTATGTGTCCGTAGGAGTTCATGCGCTTTGGTTTATAAATATTAATAATAATCTACTTTTGACCATCTCTTAGTTCCTCTCCTTCCTTCGCAAATCTCAGGTCCTATCTTGTGGCTCTTCAGCATCCCAGAGTCTCTCGTTCTATCTAATCCCCCACTAAACCCTCTCATTTTCTTCTCTGCCTCTGTATATCCCGCTGCATCCGCTTCTCTCAGTGCGTCCTGCTATGCGCCAGCTGCCTTGTCTCCCCATCTAGCTTACGCCGTAATCACGGGAAGAGTCGATTTCAGTCTGGCTGCGCTCCATTATATCATAACACGGGACTGCACCAACCCAATTATACATGTGTGGGCCAGCACGGCAGGCTATCTAGATAGAGTCAGAGTTCATCTTCTGTTTAGAAAGTACCAAGGTACCATTGTGTTTGTGGAGGGGGAATGTGGAAGAGGCATGTGGAAGAAACATGTGGGGGAAGGCATGCGGAAGAGGGTACGAGCCGAGGGTTGTTGAAAAGACAAAACAAAAGACAGAGTGAGTTTTTATTATGTCGTTATAATAAAGCCTCACGATGTTTTATTTGTCTCTTCATCTGCCATTGTTTTCGTCTTCTTTACCCGAGCTTGTCGAGTACACACACACATAATACACAGGTCCTCGGGTGGTTTGGATAGTACCCGTACCACTGTGTTCCTTTTCCTCGGCCGGACATGTCAATTATACAAACAGAATACCCTACTACACAATTACCTCGATTATTCCTAATGTACCTCTAAAGAGATTCATTAATTATTTTCTTTAATTTTTCTTTTTGCCCAAAGCTTGTCAAAAGAAAAAAAAAAATTTTTTTTAGTGTTTTCTCACTCTAGGCTGAAAGTTGTCCCTTTTGCATTATGCAGCAGTTGCTTAAATTTGCAAGTACTGTTGCAACCCAGACAAAGAGATCAGTTGTGTGGGAGACGAGCCTTGTGCTAGAGATCTCTGAGTTTACTGTGGCGTCTCTTTTTCACTCCTTGTTTTCCCCTCCTATGCTAGTTACATTATCTCCTATGCTAGTTACATTATCTCCTATGCTAGTTACATTATCTCCTATGCTACTTACATCTATTTCATATATGCTAGGAACATTATCTCATATGCTAGTTACATTTATCTCATATATGCTCGTTACATTATCTCATATATACTAGTTACATTATCTCCTATGCTAGTTACATTAATCTCACATATGCTAGTTGCATTTATCTCATATATGCTACTTACATTATCTCATATTTCTCTCTCTCTCTCTCTATCTATCTCTACATTCTGTAAAGCATTTTACGTTCAAGTATTCTGCCGCTAGCGGGGTCAGTTTTCACAGCTTAGGTCTAGCGATCACCATAGGTTTCTCGCCTTCCCCAGAACCCCCAGATTATAATAATAATTGAGAGGATCAGCGTGCTGAAGGCATTCTTTTTGTGGAGGGCAAGGTTAAGTGACACCTTCTGTCATATGTATTACTTTTACTCTCGTATATATAAACAAAAGTCTAGTCACATAGTTGTAATATTTATTTGGGAATGAAGGAAAAATATTTTATAATGCATTCAACTTTTTGATTTGACCAAATTTGAGCGTTTTTCTCCTGTTTTTGCCTCCAGTGATACCGGAAAAAATATGATCAAGTCGAAAGAAATTTTTTGGAAGGAACTCAAAAATATTGCACCAAGTTAGGCAGTGTAGAAGTTTGTAAACTTGAGAAGTAAAGGTGGATGAATCTGGCTCGTAATTGGAGAAAAAATCAAAAGGAAACGACGTAAAGCCCAAAAATACATAAAAGTTTATAAAAACAGAGTCAGACACACACACACACACACACAGAGATATGAATCGACCCCTGCAACCACAACTAGGTGAGTAAACACACACACATGATAACATGACACAATAACAACATAAAATACTGAGAGGAATCGACAAGGTGGACAGAGATAAGATGTTCCAGAAATGGGACACAGCGACAAGGGGTCATAGTTGGAAGTTGAAGTCTCAGATGAGTCACAGGGATGTTAGGAAGTATTTCTTCAGTCACACAGTTGTCAGGAAATTGAAAAGTCTAGAAAGTGAGATGGTGGAGGCAGGATTCATACATAGCTCTAAGACGAGGTATGATAAAGCTCACGGAACAGGGAGTGAGGGACCTAGTAGCGACCAGTGGAGAGGCGGGGGCCAGGAGCTATGACTCGACCCCTACAACCACAATTAGGGGAGTACACTCACACTCACACACAGCCAGAATTTCGAAAGCCTTGTGGAAGTACACATGGAGAGAAACATAGAAATGGCAGGGAGGAAGAAATCAGACTTGTAAAGAGAAACTTACAAAAGTATGAGAGAATTCCTAAATGCAGTGCAGTGGAAAATGAGAATGGAAGGGAACACAATGAGTGCAATAATGTAGTATGTAGCTAGAAGTGCTCCTCTTTACGATGGTCTTGAGGAGGTGTGTTGGAGGATGCAGTTAAATACCTCTCCACACCTCCTTCACATGTGAATTACTCATATTACTATTACTTTTTCTTCATATATATCGTCCTCTTATTTTGTCTTCTTCCTTATTCTTCTTTCATTGCTACTATCACTACTACTACAACTATCACTATTAGCACTACCATTACTATAACTACCACCACCACTACTACCACCACTACTAAAACTACTACTAATAATAATAATAATTTCTTATTCCACCTTCTCCAAGACTTGTTTTCTTGTCTATGCTCTTTCTCACTTAGATGTGAACTTGAAAATGTTTCAGGGTGGACCGAAACGTCATGTGACTCTTCCTCTCTTAAGTGTGAGCTGTTTGTGAATAACTTCTTGGGAGGTAGTTTATGCTACAACAAATGGAATCTTTAAACTATTATTTATCATACGAATCACTGAGAACAGGACACCACGACTGAGTCTTTGCTCATGTAACTAGGAATGTTTCTTAGCCAACTGGCAATCATAGATAATCATAAATAGATAATCATAAATAGATAATCATAGATAATCATAAATATATAATCAGAAATAGATAATCATAGATAATCAGAAATATATAATCAGAAATAGATAATCAGAAATAGATAATCATAGATAATCAGAAATAGATAATCAGAAATAGATAATCATAGATAATCAGAAATAGATAATCAGAAATTAATAATCAGAAATAGATAATCATAGATAATCAGAAATAGATAATCATAGATAATCAGAAATAGATAATCATAGATAATCAGAAATAGATAATCATAATCAGAAATTGATAATCAGAAATAATCAGAAATAGATAATCAGAAATAGATAATCATAGATAATCAGAAATAGATAATCATAGATAATCAGAAATAGATAATCATAGATAATCAGAAATAGATTATCATAGATAATCAAAATAGATAATCATAGATAATCAGAAATAGATAATCATAGATAATCAGAAATAGATAATCATAGATAATCAAAAATAGATAATCATAATCAGAAATAGATAATCATATACAGGTAACGTAATAAAACGAGGAACTAAAATTTGCCCTCATTCACACTGAAGTTCTCAGCTGATTACCTTCCTCCTGTAATTGTTTCCTCATCGAATATAGGTACAAAAACAAAAAAAAAAAACCTGGAAAATCAATACAAGAACGACAATGAACCATTTTTTTTTTTGTACCTAGAATTTCCGAAATGTGGAGCGAACTACAGAGCCTCAGAATCGCCTGGATAGTTTATGATGGGACCCTGGAGCAGTTCTCACACATTCTCTCAACAGTTTTGCAGAATTCTTGATAAAAAGAGGGAAAACCTTCGCATTTTATACGAGGTTCTTTTTTTTTTTTTTTTACGATGTGATAGTTCTATAATATCTTCACTCCAAAGACTAATAATAGTAATTATAATAATAATATTTGCTTGTAAGATTACACTGAAAGTTCTGCGTCATCGCCATAAAGTTCTCAGTGAAGTATTCTAATTATTTTTACCCCCAGAGCCTCACATTTCAGTCTTCATCTTAAGCCGCTCCCTTCACGCCTCACAACAACCAAAATGTTTCACCTTTGTCTCAAGACATTCTTTCCAAGTCGTTAGACTACCGGACATACCTCCTTCCTTTTTACAACGGGATATTCTTTTTTTGTCATAAATGGCATGTTGCAGGTTCCTTCTAAAGATGTAATGTATATATAATATATATATATATAAATAAATATATATATATATATATATATATATATATATATATATATATATATATATATATATATATATATATATATATATATATATATATATATATATATATATATATATATATATATATATATATATATATATATATATATATTGTTGCCAATTATGTCCATGCACGACATTTTATATTTGAGAAATATTCCAGTTACGAGGTTTCACTTAATATTATATAGCGGACTAGTCGCTAAGGTGAAGATTTCCGACTTTATATTATTATCTGACGTCACATGTATCATGATACTAGGATATTTCTCTTTATTTTTATTATAAATATTAGCATTAATATATGTATGTATAGAAATAGAAAAAGTAGAAAACTAGTTAATAATGAAAGATGATGGAATCACTAGTTAAAAGACCAACCTGACGTGACCAACCTGACGTGACCAACCTGACGTGACCAACCTGACGTGAGAGTTACTGGTCGCTGACACAAGCAGTAGGTTCAGGTTCTCGACCCCGAGTGCATAGCACCCTTTAGCACTCGATTACATAGGTGATTTTCTATAGAATTCAAAGTCTCTTGCACGAGACAATTGACTATTAGTCTGAGAGATAGCTAGCTTAAGTAATCCCTGTAAGAGATTGTTGTTTCTCGGAAGTAACTAAATAGTTTTGCTTTCTGTACAAGATTGTCAATATTGATGGAATGGTTTGAGTTTAGTTATTTAAATATTTATATGAACGTAAATATACAACTATGTTCTTTAATATGCATCGTATGTGAAGTATCACAAGGTGTCACATAACCTCCTGGATTTTAACGTTTAACCTAGTTACTAAGTACGAAAAGAGACTTAGTATTCAAATTAAATAAAGATCAGAAGGAAGGGTCAAAAGTCGTTGTTAATTGAACCTTGGTACACCTTAGGTGCTTTCTTCTAGATTAATTGTCTAACGTAGTTAATATCTAACCCAGCTACTAAATACGAGAAGACTTAGTATTCAAAGTAGATAAAAAACCTGGGAAAAACGACTTAGTGCTTATATTCCCTGAAGTGAAATATAAAAGGTGGACAACGACTAAGTACTGCAGCAAAGGACTAGTATTAACAAATAAGCCATAACAAGAAGAGCTGAAAGTCAAAGACATTATCGTGGAAGTCCTATAGTTGCGAAGCTTTAAGTGGAAGACGTTTGAGTCATGCTTTAAAATATTTGATGTTAAGTGATGTACATTTTATAAAGAAAATGATAAGTAAACGAGAAAGGAATAAGTGTATAATGAGAACGGTCTTATTTATTATTAAATACAGGACGTATGGCTAGACCCGGGAGAGTAAGGCGTTTTCATAGGTGAGACAAATATGCTTGTTCATTTAGCTGTAGCTTGGGGCAAGTGGAAGGAAGAATAAGAGGCGATAGATGAAGTTTAGAAAGAGAGATGTTACTGAATGACATTAAAATGAAGCATTCTTTCCGGTAAAAGGACACAAATGCAACTAATGGGACATTTTATTGTGGGAACGTTTCGCTTTTCTGGATAAAGCTCCTAGAGAGCGAAACGTTGCCACAATAAAATGTCACATTAGTTGCACTTGTGTCCTTATACCAAACATATTGTCGGTAATTCTTTTCACTGGTAAAATAGATCAACATACTTATGTTAACTAGTAAATATGTTAGATAAAAAGTGCGATTTTGTTGTATATGAATTAGGCTACGTAGATTAGTTTTTCTGAAAAAAAAAAGAAATGAGAATACCCTAAATTTGCATATGAGGTTCATGTGTTGTGCTGAAGAGGTTTATAGAGTTTAGTAAACCCAGCAAGTTTAGCATGGAAGAAACCCGATTAAACCTCAAACAGGTAAACGTTTAAAAAAAAAATGCAAGTGAAAGTTTTTTTTCTTAATGAAAAACAATTCAAAGCAAATTATGATAAAACAAATATATAATATAAATATATAATATAATTATCTACGTTATTAAGCTCAATTTTTTTTTGAGGGGGAGGTTAGTTCTGATGATTATAAGTATTTTTTTCTCATTATTTTTAGACGTGGTTAAAATTATTTCTACGTCGTCTCTGAATATTTTTTAACTGAGTTATGATTATGACTTGATTATGATCCAGGACAGAACGAAACGTCGTTATATGTATCTCCTCTGAATTGTTAGTTGGGTATTGTGATTTGGAATAACCAGTGTCTGTTTTTTTTTTTTTTTTGGGGGGGGAGGGGGAAATCACTGCTTCGAGCATCTTGCGTTCTATGGAAAATCAAATTGACTAAACATACTGTAAAAAAAGAAGGCACAATAACGTAACTGGAACAATACACAAATAGCTCGCAGCTAGGAGAGACAAAAGCTTTTGACGACATTTCGATCCGATTTGGAACATTTAGAAGTCGCTTGTAAATGATCCAAGGTCGAAACGTCGTCATAAGCTCCTCTCTCCTAAGTGCGGGTTATTTGTATATTGCAAACACGATGTTAATATCGAATCCATGACTTTCACTCCAGTTCTTCTTTCCTTTCTTCTTCCTTAGTAGGTCTTAGTGAGGGGACGAAATAAGTCGTATTTAATTACTTCCTTGTTCTTGGTCTGCGTGTGTTAGTGTCATTTCCTCTTCCTTATCTAACAGATGGTCTTCCTCCCTCATTTCTCTTCTCTGCTTCCTACCATTCGCACACTCCTGCACCCTTATTCTGCCTTACTCCTGCGCTCCTTCCTAACACGCTCCTTCACTCTTGTCCCTCTACGCACTCTCACACTGTTCTTCACAAGTTTTTTCTTCCCAGCTCACTCTTTCTCTCACTTTTTTTCCTCCCGCACTCAATTTCCCAACCCCCCAACGCACTCTTCCTATCGACCTCTCCATCTTCCTGCACTCTGCCCTCCATCATTGCGTCCTCAGGGAAAACTATCACTGACCAAAGGATATCCTCCAGTTAATTGTTCATCAGTTCCTGGAGGTAGCAACTTACATTATTAGAGACTGAGAGAGAGAGAGAGAGAGAGAGAGAGAGAGAGAGAGAGAGAGAGAGAGAGAGAGAGAGAGAGAGAGAGAGAGAGAGAGAGAGAGAATGTGCGTGTGTTGTATGTTGTTATGAATGTGCACCCAGGTGTGCATACATTAACGTATTCAAAATTCTTGTTCACTATATATATATATATATACAAAAGTCGAAACATTTTACGCAAGATCGTCACAAAAATAATGAATGCTATCCTTCTCACCCAAAACAAATTGAAAAAAAAAATAGTTTCTTTACTTAGTCTGAATATTTTTTTCTGGTATGTAAGTTATAAAATTTTAATGCTTTCACTTGTATTCTACTTAACATGAAACAGTAACTATTCATATCAATAATAATAATAATAATACTAATAATACTACTACTACTACTACTACTACTACTACTACTAATAATAATAATAATAATAATTGGACAATACTACCTACCTCTTTTTACCTCTTCTGTCTGTCTCGGCTTATTTTTCACTGGATGTACTCACCTATTTGTGGTTGCAGGGGTCGAGCCGTAGCTCCTGGCCCCACCTCTTCACTAGTCGTTACTAGGTCCACTCTCTCCCTGCTCCAAGAGCTTTAGTGTACCCGTTTTTAAAGCCGTGTATGGATCCTGCCTCCACTACATCACTTCCCAGACTATTCCACTTCCTGACAACTCTGTGACTGAAGAAATACTTCCTAATATCCCCGTGATTTATCAGAGTCTTCAACTTCCAACTGTGACCCTTGTTGCTGTGCCCCCATCTCTGGAACATCCTGTCTCTGTCCACTTTGTGTATGTGTGTGTGTGTGTATGTATCTGAGTGTGTGTGTATGTATCTGAGTGTGTGTGTGTATGTATCTGAGTGTGTGTGTGTGTATGTATCTGAGTGTGTGTGTGTATGTATCTGAGTGTGTGTGTGTATGTGTGTATCTGAGTTTATGTGTGTTTTAGTTAGCTGTGTGGGGTGTATTCCAGCGAGCCAGGAGTTTTGGTTAAGTTTGCAGTATGAGGAGGCGGTGGTGAAGACAATAGGACCTCGTTACGCAGAGATGTATTTGTAAACTATTGGCTGCGCCGAGTCATTACCTTGCCTGTCCCACTTCTCCAAGACTCAAGCAGCCCTTTCATATCCCTTCCCCACTCACACCGCCGAGTGGGGAGAGTCGTGGTTTGTATCACGCTAGCCAGCGGTTCGATCCCCAGCCTGTAAAAAGAAAAACTTACATAATGACTTCGAGTGTTGTGAGATGTGTTTTAATGGAAGGTTTTTAACAATGAAGATGCTTACTCAGGCTCATAGGAGGAAAAGAGGAGACATGATACCAGTATGAAAGGTAATGAAATATTAAAGAATAGGTAAAGAAGACTTCTTACTACCTACAACAGTTTAAACAAGTGGCCACAAGAGAGACAAATTGTATAAAGTACCGACACGATGCATAAAGACACAAATGCAGTATAATGTGGTTCTTTATTGACAACGTGTATGATTAGTTAACTTCTCTGAAGACGTGGACAAGAAGCGCATGGCTCTGCTCCTGTGTCTCCCTCCAACCACATATAGGTGAGCACACACACACACACACACACACACACACACACCTCCGTTCATTTTGCTAAATTATTATTACCCAGAATGTGTGTGACTCTTACGAGTTTAGCGATATCCAGTTAATATAGTAATAATAATATTAATAATAATAATAATAATTGCTGAGTAAGACTTGGGAGTTGTAGATATTTAGATTAATGTATATATACAGGGTGGGCCAAAAGTAGGCTTACACTCAGTACACTTAACTCCTGCACCTAACCTTAATAACATTTCCAAAACGTAAATAAGGGATATGGAATACTGGTTTGGAATTATGGTTTGGATAAATTAAATCGAAAACGTGAACAGATAGTGAAACAACTGTAAGCCTACTTTTGGCCCACCCTATATATATATATATATATATATATATATATATATATATATATATATATATATATATATGATGAATATATTTTGTGCCACGTAATATTTTAGTTATAAACAGGAAATAATTTGTGTAATTGAGCATAAAAATTTTATGGCTCATTCGTTCTCATTCTCGAGTAGACTTCCACTCTCTCTCTATCTGTATTTCTCTCTCTCTCTCTCTCTCTCTCTCTCTCTCTCTCTCTCTCTCTCTCTCTCTCTCTCTCTCTCTCTCTCTCTCTCTCTCTCTCTCTCTTTCCCTCTCTCTCTCTTTCTCCATGTTATCTGTCGCTCCTTTTATTGCTCATATTCCCTTCCTTTCTCCTCTAATTTGACCCTTTCATCTCCCTCTGTCTGCTCTCCCTTATTTTCCAACTTTCTTATAGAAAACTCGGCACTGTTACATTTTAAAACCTATTTTCTGACGGTCAGTAACTATGGATATGATATGTGTGTATTGTGAATCAGTGAGTGAATGGTTCTGCTTGCCCTGTGTTGATGACTCGTGTAATACGAAATAAATTAGTAGGGAAAGTAGCAAGCTGGTAATGGTCGAAGAATGGCTTAGACGACAATAGAGATAGAATAGAGGTAGAGAGAAACTGTACAGAATAACACTTGTGTACGGTTCAAGACGTTTATTAATGAAGACGTTTCACTCACCAATGATTTTGTATTTCAGTCCTTAGCAGACGAAACGTCCTCTTAAAAAATACCATAAACGGCATATTGTGTCCTTTTTAACATTGGTAATGGACTTGGGAAATGCGCTTAAACCTCGTAATGAACTAATATAAACAATTCAGTATCGTAAGAGGGATTCGGGACTTGCTATCACCTGCTCCGACGAACTCAGCCAGTGGACCGGATAAGGAGTCTCTGAATGAGGCCCTGCAGGAGGGTTCCTTGATGCCAGTACTCCTGTACTCCACCAGAACTGGAGCTAATTCGGAGAATTCTACAACGGCCAGGCCAGTGCTCTGACCACTCGACCTCCCTGGCTAAATGTGGTTCATCCTACTGGGTATTTTTTATACATTTATGGCAAATCTCATAGGCGGTGATAATGAGGATTGCATGTTATCTGAGATTTAAACTCCCTGTACTCCACATATTAAGCCCCAGTACTCCACATATTAAGCTCCCTGTACTCCACATTTTAAGCTTCAGTATTCTACATATTAAGCTCCCTGTACTCCACATGTTAAGCTTCAGTACTCCACATATTAAGCTCCCTGTACTCCACATGTAAATATTTCGTACATGACGAGTAGAACAATGTTTGAGACTTGCAGTCATACTCAAGTGGGATTCTTCAAGGTAATTGCATGTACTCCAGCATTCAAAGGTAATTGCATGTACTCCAACATTCAAAGGTAATTGCATGTACTCCAGCATTCAAAGGTAATTGCATGTACTCCAGCATTCAAAGGGCCACGAATTTATTCACGAGAATTTGGAAGAATTCTTAGCTTAATTACCTCTGCATTTGCTCGTTAGGTTAGGTAAGTCTGTCAGGAAACAGGACAAGTGTTTCAAGTGTTTCCTGACGCGGGTCTTAGTTATACATGATGACCCGCAGCTGGGGTTTTTGGTCATCTGATCGAGGCCTTCAGCTGGCTTACCTGTCCACCCGTTTCTAAAATATTGTCATGATTATAACCATTAGATAAATAATTTGTTCGTTCATCACTCTATTTTTAACTCTTGATTCATAAATTTTGCTTAAATGCATTGGAAATTATTATGTATTTTTAAGTTAATTCTTTTGGAATTAAAAAAAATGGGTTAATTTATTTTGAATTATTATGACGTTTTCATTAATTCATTTGGAATTATGATGATTATTACATATATACTTTTCGAGGAGGAGGTATTGATTCGCCGGAAATTCTCCCTGCCCGGGTCTATTACAGATGGCGACCCGGCTCCGGCTCCCAGTCTTGGGAGTATCTGAGACCTATATCTCCCATGGGAGGAGGTACAAGTACCCCCTCATCGTTGGGACCAATTATCCCCAGGTCTAGCCACGTTCCCCGCCCTCTCGGGGCTCGTAGGGAGAAGTTAGGACTCTCTGGTCTGCCATCTTCCCCGCCCCAGAGAGGCTGACGGGAAGGGCAGTCTTGCGAGCTGCAGATGATAGCAAGCTCTAGCTTTGGCACCTACCCTGCCCTAAAAGGGCTGGGCATGGTAACCTCCCCCCATACTTTTCGAATTATTAGAACTTTTACATAAATATATATTTTAAATTATTATAATTTCTACGTAAACTTATATTATTATACATTTATATATTTTTTTTACATATAAGACTTTCAGATTCTTAATTTTTTTACTTGATTTTTTTTAATATTTACGTAAATGCTTTTCTGATAATTAAAAAATAGTAAATAAGCTTAGAATCGTTAATACGAATGTAAAAACTCTTACTAACCATTCACTCGTTATGTGTGAGATGCAGTCTCTCTCTCTCTCTCTCTCTCTCTCTCTCTCTCTCTCTCCTCTCTCTCTCTCTCTCTCTCTCTCTCTCTCTCTCTCTCTCTCTAATTCAGTGGGAAAAACAGTTTTCTGGCGTTCGGAGGCGTGGATAATGGAATTAATTGGGGCTGAAATACTGGTGTCCGAATGTGTATGATTAATTGTGCAAAGTGGGGGTGGGGAGCGAATTACTTATTTCCAGAGGTGTTATTAAATTTACTCATTGGGTTTCCTGGGTAATTTGCCGGCGCCCGAAGGTGCGGGTTAATGGAACTTGGTGTGTAAATTTCAGGTATTTAATGAATTTTTAGTGTGAGTGGAGGAAATAAACTTCTTATGCACTGTAGGTATGACTGGAACACATACATCTTCTTATCTAGTATCTGTCTTTTGCTGTTTAGGATCTATCTTAAGCAGTCTAGTTTCTGTCTTAAGCTGTCTAGTATTTATTTTCATCTGTCTAGCATCTATCTTAAGCTATTTAGTATCTATTCCAAGCTCTCTAGTATCTATATCAAGCTGTCTAGTATCTATTTTAAGCAGTCTAGTATCTATTTTAAGCTGTCTAGTATCTATTTTAAGCTGTCTAGTATCTATTTTAAGCTGTCTAGTATCTATTTTAAGCTGTCTATTATCTGTCTTAAGCTTTCTATTATCTATCTTAAACTGTCTGGTATCTAAAGCTGTCTAGTATCTATCTTATGCTGTCTAGTATCTAAAGCTGTCTGGTATCTAAAGCTGTCTAGTATCTATCTTATGCTGTCTGGTATCTATCTTAAGCTGTCTAGTATCTATCTTAAACTTTCTCGTGTTGTGTGTGTGTGTGTGTGTGTGTGTGTGTGTGTGTGTGTGTGTGTGTGTGTGTGTGTGTGTGTGTGTGTGTGTGTGTGTGTGTGTATCTGTCTGTGTCTGTGTGTTAAACTGCAGTCATAATTGTTGAAGTTTGTAGTTTTTTTTTTTTTTTGAAGCTTCAAGCTCTTGGGTCCTCCTGATTTCCTGTTCTCTTCCTTCTTTTCCAATCCTCATTTGTTTAATGTTTACATGTGACTCACTAGCTTCTTGCATTCCCCAACAGCTGACACTATATCTATCTTAAGCTGTATCTATCTTAAACTCGTCACGAAAATAGATTATATCGTTGTATAGAAAGATTTTCTTGTTCCTTCCTTCCAAATGATCTTTTTTTTCCTATTATGTACGGCGTTATTTCCCTTCTTATTACGACCTGCCCTTCACACTCTGCCCTTCACACTCTGCCCTTCACACTCTGCCCTTCACACTCTGCCCTTCACACTCTGCACTTCAAACCTCTGCACTTTATGACATTCCTATGTGTGGAAATGCAGTGGCATGTCATTACCAAGAAAGCACAGTGGGTACCTAAATTAACCACAATGTTTGTTCTGCACAGTGAATACCTAAATTAACCGCAAAGTTGTATCCCTCAGAGCGCGTTCCTTTGTTATCCAAAAGGTTTGTCCTCACAGTTGGCTGTATCAAGTCAGTCTCATTGACTCCATCGTTAAGTGTTAGCTGTGTGTAATTTGCATAGGTGTTTCTTCGTTCTTGTTCTTATAGTCACAAGTTGCCAGCATACCAGTGTCTAGCCTGTCTATTCCTCAAGGAATTTTGAGGGACACACACACACACACACACACACACACAAAACACGCACTCTATTCCCATTTCGGACATTTATTTCCTTTCCGAAAATTTCCCATATTAAACTCTCTGAAAACGCAGACGATTTAGCGTTTCATGCAGGAATCTCCTGATTCCTGCCACATAATGAGACAAGGGAACAGCATGAATCTAATTACAAAGTATGCTTATGCGGATTAAACCTGCATTAGGGGTAATCCAGATGCCCGCCTTCCGGTGTCATCAATTATCTCCGCGGGTCTCCGGGGATTTTTTTTTTTTTTTTACGCTCATTCTGATTTATTTTGTTTTATATTAAGTAGTTTTGTGTTCCTAACGAAAATTCGTTACGAAAATAGATTATATCGTTGTAATGAAAGATTTTCTTGTTCCTTCCATCCAAATGATCTTTTTCAATGTTATACGGCGTTATTGCCCTTATTATTATGACCTGCCCTTCACACTCTACACCTCAAACCTCTGCACTTCAAAGTTCTATATTTTAAACCTTTAAACTTCTGCACCTCTATACTTCAACCCTTCAAGCATTCAAACCTTTACACGTCTACACTTCAAACCTTTACATCTCTACTCTTCAATCCTTCAAACCTCTACACTTCAACCTTCAAACCTCTACACTTCAAACCTCTAAAGTTCGAACTTCTACAATTCAAACTTCTACGCTTCACACTTCACTTGCTCACAACGCCTTCCCTTTAAACTTACCATTATTAATGAGGGGGGAGCAGTAAAACCGTATGCGTCATAAAGTATCTGTGGGAATTGGAGAAAATCAGATTCGATCCAAAGAAACGGAGGATAGCTTTAATTCATTGACATGAAGGTGCCTGCCTTGTAGTGTGTGTGTGTACTCACCTATTTGTGGTTGCAGGGGTCGAGTCATAGCTCCTGGCCCCGCCTCTTCACTGATTGCTACTAGGTCCTCTCTCTCCCTGCTCCATGAGCTTTATCAAACCTAGTCTTAAAACTATGTATGGTTCCTGCCTCCACTATGTCGCTTTCTAAGCTATTCCACTTCCTGACAACTCTATGACTGAAGAAATACTTCCTAACATCCCTTTGACTCATAGGAGTCTTTAACTTCCAATTATGACCCCTTGTTTCTGTGTCCCCTCTCTGGAACATCTTGTCTCTGTCCACCTTATCTATTCCTCGCAGTATTTTATATGTCGTTATCATGTCTCCCCTAACCCTCCTGTCCTCTAGTGTCGTCAGGCCGATTTCCCTTAACCTTTCTTCGTAGGACAATCCCCTTAGCTCTGGGACTAGTCTTGTTGCAAACCTTTGCACTTTCTCTAATTTCTTGACGTGCTTGACCAGGTGTGGGTTCCAAACCGGTGCTGCATACTCCAGTATGGGCCTGACGTATATGGTATACAGAGTCTTGAATGATTCCTTAGTGAGGTATTGGAACGCTATTCTTAGGTTTGCCAGCCGCCCGTATGCTGCAGCATGTGAACCATGTTTTCCCGTGAAAGTCTAGCGATTACCAGGCTGAAGATCGAGTCTGCAACGCTCCTTGCGATGCAGATTCGATCCTCAGGTTCAGAACTTAAAAAAAATAAAAAATTATCGACAAATACATTAAAATGTGTCAATATTAGCAATCATTACGTAGGTATTAACAGCTGTAATTAGAGAGGGAGACCCTGCTAAATTGAATAAATATTTATTGAAAATATTTCTAAATTACTCGGTTAATAATATATTCAGAATCTTGAGGCATTTTATGATATAACATATATTTTCGTTTATGATATAATATATTTTTATTTATATTACATATAATTTTATTTATATTTGACATATATTTTTATATTTGACATATATTTATATTTCACATATAATATTTTTATCTATAACTGACATACATTTTTACATATACTCTACGTGTTTCACATGTTTTAAGTGTAATTTTGCATATCTTTTTTCACATATTATTACATATATTTCTTTCCATTTTAACACGAAATAGAAAGAGTTAGCATTCTGGGTACAATAGAAAAATAAAGGTGAGATGAAATTATATTATCTTTTATATTATCATACCTGTGAACGACTTCAAGGGTTACTCTACTCCTGCCCCTCTTCCTGAGGGCATACTTATTGCCTTCCTGGACAACCAGGCTGTTACTGCTTGTCTTATGAAGAGAAGGTCATGTAAGACAGGAGATGGATGTATTTGCTAGACATAAGTATAGAATTTTGTGGATGGTGGTGGTGGTGTGGGCTGGGGTTGTGGGCTGGGGTTGTGTGTTGTGGTGGTGGGTTGTGGTTGTGGGTTGTGGTTGATGGTTCTGGTTGTGGAGATTAATCGAATCTGACTGCGCAGTATTTGGGGTTTAGGATAGTGACAGGTTGATGCAAGCAAGGTGAGAGCTACCTCTAGTGTGGGGTGAGAGCTCCCTCTAGTGTGGGACGAGAGCTACCTCTAGTGTGGGGAGAGCTACCTATAGTGTGGGATGAGAGTTACCTCTAGTGTGCGGTGAGAGCTACCTCTAGTGTGAGAAATGAGAGCTAACTCTAGTGTGAGAATTGAGAACTACCTCTAGTATGGGATGAGAGCTACCTCTAGTTTGCGGTGAGAGCTACCTCTAGCTTGGGGTGAGAGATACCTCTAGTGTGGGATGAGAGGTACCTCTAGTGTGAGAAGTGAGAGCTACCTCTAGTGTGGGGAGAGAGCTACCTATAGTGCGAGAAGTGAGAGCTACCTATAGTGCGAGAAGTGAGAGCTACCTCTAGTGTGGGGAAGGTTTGGGAGTCGCTGAGTAAAAATACAGAGTGTTGGAGATACCCAAGTATTTTATTTTGCTGAAGTTATGATGAGGATGGCAATGTTGCAGCATGTGGTAGTAGCAATGTTGCAGCATGGGGTAGTAGCAATGTTGCAGCATGTGGTAGTAACAATGTTGCAGCATGTGTTAGTAACAATGTTGCAGCATGGGGTAGTAGCAATGTTGCAGCATGTGGTAGTAGCAATGTTGCAGCATGTAGTAGTAGCAATGTTGAAGCATGTGGTAGTAGCAATGTTGAAGCATGTGGTAGTAACAATGTTGAAGCATGTGGTAGTAGCAATGTTGAAGCATGTGGTAGTAAGAATGTTGAAGCATGTGGTAGTATCAATGTTGAAGCATGTGGTAGTAGCAATGTTGAAGCATGTGGTAGTAGCAATGTTGAAGCATGTGGAAGTAGCAATGTGTAAGCATGTGGTAGTAGCAATGTTGAAGCATGTGGTAGTAACAATGTTGAAGCATGTGGAAGTAGCAATGTGTAAGCATGTGGTAGTAGCAATGTTGAAGCATGTGGTAGTAGCAATGTTGAAGAGCATGTGGTAGTAGCAATGTTGAAGCATGTGGTAGTAGCAATGTTGCAACATGTGGTAGTAGCAATGTAGAAACATGTGGTAGTAGCCGCAGTAGAGATAGTGGTAGTGGTGGTTGTGGTGGCTGCAGATTGTTGTGGTGGTTGATTATGGTAATGGTTGTAGCTATGATAATGAGGGTGGCTTAAATTTAGGGTGAATTGCAGTGGTCAGGGGTAGATCAAATAGGAGGAGGGAAGAGAGAAAACGCAGTGAGAATTGAGTGAACATGGGAAAAAGAAAAGGGCGAGAGGTTGATTATCACATTTATATGGAAGTGCTAAATCCGCAAGGGGATCACAGCGTTTCGGGTATGGGAGGTAATCACACTTGATGCAAGGAAGAGGTGTTCAAATTCCTTGACCCCTGAGCATGAAGCTACGCAAAGTGGACATAGAAGTGAGCTGTGGGGGGGGGGAGGGAGAAATTTAACTAATTATTTTAAGTGGTGTTTGGGGAAAAGCCTCTAACAAGCTCATGAGAATGTTAAAACCACCTGCGTGTCTCATCTAAATAAACAGGTTTAAATACGCAATATTCCGCTGGTAACTCTTGGCTGGGTAACGAATGACGTCATAATAATTCGTACAGCGCGTGCACACTTACAAAAAAATATTGCCCCAATGTCAGAGATAAAAATAAAAGGCAAAATACCTTGTTTACTTTTTTACCAAAAAATGCTTTTATAGGGCCAGTGACACATTAGCCTTTTTTTCCTCCTCTAACCTCCCAGTATACTACTGAATTATCCATGGTTGTTTAAAAAAAGTTAATGTTTCTGTTACGGAAAAGTATATTTGACCTTCCAAAGTGCCTCTGTGACATTTCAGCTTTTTGGTTCTCCTCAAATTGACTATTAAGTCTTTCATTTGCAAGAACGATGTTTAGTAAGCTTTACACTGTTTGAGATTTGTAAGACCAGATGTGTTCATGTGTGCGCGAACACACACACACACACATTATTATTATCCATGTATCATGGTACATATATCATGATATTTTTTTGGGTAATCTGACAAATATGAATGCACAGCTGCAGGAGGAATTGCTACACATAGTTGTTCTTCCCTCCAGACGAATGTCAGTTTCCTCTCCTCAGTATGACAGCTGCCATCCAGGGGTGTTGGCCGCTTTTAAGTGCTGCTGAAACTGCTGTCGCTCTCACCGTCACCGTCACCGCCGCCGTCGTCGCTGCTACCACCTCCGCATCCACCAGCACCACTATCAACCCCTCATTAATCACTACCACCTTCCCCACTAACCCCTCCACCACAGCCCCCATTACTTACTCCCACCAACAACCACCTCTGCTTCCACTACTCCTCTCCTTGTACCTTCACCATCCACCTCTGCTTCCACTACTCCTCTCCTTGTACCTTCACCATCCACCTCTGCTTCCACTACTCGTCTCCTTGTACCTTCACCATCCACCTCTGCTTCCACTACGCTTCTCCTTCACCATCCACACCCACCACAATAACCATCCCAGGAAGACCGAGTTATCAGTCCCACTTACTGATACCTCAATAACCACACGCTAGTTTTCTACCTCTGACAATTGGTCTCCGCAATATCACGGACTTCACATATGCCAGTGTTTGACCACATCAAACTTTCACTGTTATCTATAATTTCGCTGAAAGTGACAAGTGTTTTTTTTTTTTGAGGGGGGAGAGGGGAAATGATATGACCTGCATCAGAATATAGGTGACAGTGTGGGTTTTCATGTTATTGTCGAAGTAATAAAAATAGCAACAGGAGAATAATAGCAGCTGTTGTAATATCAGTAACAGTATAAGTAGTAACAGTTGCAGAGGTATTAACAACACTAGCAAAAGTTTTAGTAATTATAGCAGTAGAATCAGTCTGAGTAGTACTTGTTGTGGTATTAACAGTGGCTTTAATATTAGCAGCAGCAGCAGAAATAGCAGTGGTGGAAGTAGTAATATTACCAGTAGAAAATGTACTAGTTGCAACTGGAGATGTTGTATAAGTTATGGTTACTGGTGATATAGTAATATATATATATAGTATATATATGCTAGGAATTCGCAAGAGCAGGCGAAATATTCACAAACACTGATCTCTGGCCGACGGAGACTCGAACCTACGAACCTCATGACAAGGTACGCAGTGCTTTACCGACCGTACCACACTGGTCCAATACCTTGGCATCCAGCTTTCGCTAGACGTTATTCCAAGGCAGCCAGCTTTCAGACCAGTGTGGTACGGTCGGTAAAGCACTGCGTACCTTGTCATGAGGTTCGTAGGTTCGAGTCTCCGTCGGCCAGAGATCAGTGTTTGTGAATATTTCGCCTGCTCTTGCGAATTCTAGCATTGTAAAATCTCTAGTTGTGTCGATGCATGCAGGGGATGAGATGAAAAGCTGTAAGCCACCTGCCTGAAAGCTGGCTGCCTTGGAATAACGTCTAGCGAAAGCTGGATGCCAAGGTATTGGACCAGTGTGGTACGGTCGGTAAAGCACTGCGTACCTTGTCATGAGGTTCGTAGGTTCGAGTCTCCGTCGGCCAGAGATCAGTGTTTGTTATATATATATATATATATATATATATATATATATATATATATATATATATGTCGTGCCGATTAGGTAAAACTGGTCAATTAGCAAGAACTCATCTAAAATTAAGTCCTCTCTAAAATTTTCTCTTATACGTTTAAAGATATATTTTTTTCATTTATATTAATGTAAAAAAATTTAATTTTGTACCAAGAGAAACTGAAAACCTACCTAACCTTATTACAACAAGCGCAATTTAATTTGCCTAACCCAACTAAATATATTTTAGATACGTTAACATTAATTTAATAATAAACAAACACAATGAAATATATTTTTTTCGTTAGGTTCAGAATGATTTTGGCGAAATTATTGCATACACAAAATTTTGCTTGTCCTATATGGCAAGAAGAGCGTTGCTATTTTAGCCAAAATCGCAAGTTTTACCTAATCGGCACGACATATATATATATATATATATATATATATATATATATATATATATATATATATGTCGTGCCGATTAGGTAAAACTGGTCAATTAGCAAGAACTCATCTAAAATTAAGTCCTTTGTAAAATTTTCTCTTATACGTTTAAAGATATATTTTTTTCATTTATGTTAATGTAAGAATTTATAATTTTGTACCAAGAGAAACTTTAAAAACCTACCTAACCTTATTACAACAAGCTCAATTTAATTTAGCCTAACCCAACTAAATATATTTTAGATACTTTAACATTAATTTAATAATAAACAAACACAATGAAATATATTTTTTTCGTTATGTTCAGAATGATTTTGGCGAAATTATTGCATACACAAATTTTCACTTGTCTTATATGGCAAGGTGAGCGTTGCTATTTAAGCCAAAATCGCAAGTTTTACCTAATCGGCACGACATATATATATATATATATATATATATATATATATATATATATATATATATATATATATGCAAAAAGATCACAGTAAACAGGTGATATCAAAATAGTGTGATGTGACTGTGAGGTGTAGTCTCGCCCTTATATAAGCCCTTCTTGTCATGTTTCCTGTTATAGTTCCTTGATAATGTGAGTAGTCACGAAAGCGCTTGGAATTCTTCTATTTTTTCATAGTGGTTTTCTTGCATATATATATATATATATATATATATATATATATATATATATATATATATATATATATATATATATATATATATATATATATATATATATATATATATATCAACAATGCGAGTAGCCGGGGGATCAAACCCGTGTTGTTTTAGCCCGCCTCATGGTGAGCGAAAATTCCACGACGCTCTAACCCACGGGACCATACAATGCTACAAGAATCACGCACCCAGCAGAGCTAGGTGTTGTACCATGATCCGAGGACATACAATGGTGTGGGTGCCTCAGAGCTAATTTAATTATACTCCTCGTTTGATATACTAGCCTCCACAAGAAATATATATATAGAAGTGTAACCACGAATTGATTATATACCACTCGTTCGGGGTTACAATACTATATATAATGCTTGTGGAGGCTAGTACACCAAACAAGTAGAATGAAATTAGCTCTGAGGCACCCACACCATCGTATGTTCTCGGATAACGGTACAACACATAGCTCTCCTTGGTGCGTGATCTTTGTAGGATTATATGGTCCAGTGAGTTAGAGCGTCGTGAAATTTCGCTCACCACTCGTTCGTGGTTACAATAATATATATATATATATATATATATATATATAAAGATGGCATATACAGTACATGAAGTGTGAGAGATACATGTCTAGTACACATTGTTACGTGTTTGTAACTGATTATAATGCGATTTTGGCTTAAATAGCAACGCTCTTCTTGCTGAATAAGGCAAGCGAAAATTTGTGTATGCAATAATTTCACAAAAATCATTCTGAGCCTAACTGAAAAAATATATTTCGTTGTGTTTGTTTATTATTAAATTAATGTAAACTTATCTAAAATATATTAAGTTGGATTAGGCTAAATTAAATTGCGCTTGTTATGATAAGGTTAGGTAAGTTTTCTAAGGTTATTTTGGTACAAAATTATTATTTTTTACATTAACATAAATGAGAAAAAATATCTTTAATCGTATAAGAGAAAATTTTACCTATTCGGCACTACATATATATTTACGTTTTTCAACGTGTTTATATTCTTTCTATCCACAAATAAATGGAAATTCATGGGAGTACATAGGAAAGGCAGACAGCAGAAGGTATTACAGTGCACACTGAGGCTATCTGCAGGCATTGACTATCAACTACTATCCCGACTGAGTAAGCAGTCCTCCATCCAGACTTTAGTAGAGCCCATCTCTTCAGATAGCCTAGTGAATCAAGGACTGTTAGTCTTCTACGAATATATCTTGTACTCCTGTCTATATAGTTCAAGTTTGGAAACAATAATTTTTCAGTATATTTAATCTTGTTTTGAGAGTGTTAGCGATGATTCTCTTAAATTTCTTCTCTTCCTTTTCCCTCTAGGTAATTTTCATTTCAATAAAAAACATATGTAATTAAAACTTTTTCCTCTCATCATGCACAGAGATAAAAAAAAAAATTCGTCCGCTTTAAAGTTATAATTAGTAAAATTTCTGACATGATTGTGTTCTGGCAAGTAATATGAATAGTGAGAGAATAAGTGTGACATTTTAATGTTTCCGGGCAACTCGTTGTATTTGTCATTATACGGTTTTCATATATATATATATATATATATATATATATATATATATATATATATATATATATATATATATATATATATATATATATATATATATATATATATATATATATATATATATATATATATATATATATATATATATAAGTATATATATATATATATATATATATATATATATATATATATATATATATATATATATATATATATATATATATATATATATATACATACATATGTCGTGCCGAATAGGTAAAATTAGTCAATTAGCATGAACTCATTTAAAATTAAGACCTTTCTAAAATTTTCTCTTATACCTTTTAAAGATATTTTTTTTTCATTTATGTTAATGTAAAAATTAATGTATATAATAACAACAACAATAATAATCATAATAATAACGATGATGATTTAGAAGAGAACTCTCTATATTTTAAAACGATAATTGATATTTTACCACGACATAAGTAATGAGCAAAACAAGATGAGCCTCAGCATTGACCTCAAGGAAGAACTTAAACGAAAGGAGCGAACATTTTTTTCCACTCTATATAAAATATACTTAGAAATATTGCCGTGGAAGGAAATCCACAGACGATACTGAAATGCTTGGTCTTGTTTTTGGGAAAATTAACTGAATTTGATGAAGCACTCTGTCCTGGAGATGGGAAGAAAATAAAAATGTCGCTAGTGAGGAATTGTCGTGCTGAGGGTGTGTGTCTGTGTGTGTATATGCGTATGTGTGCGTGTGAGTATATATGTGATGTATGCAACCCGTCCTCCACGTGTATTATCGTACGTGTGAAAATGCACGACCATACTTTCAGTATGGAAGTCCTTGCTGACAAATATAAGCCACTCGCTTTTTTTTTTTTTTTTTACATTTCGTTATTGTCGGGTAATTAAACGAAATATAAGATGGTTAAAAATTGCCCTGAAATTTTATTCGTGGAGAAACAGACGCTCGGCGCGTCGTGTGTAACTGCCTGTCTGTATATGTGTGTTTATCTAGCTTTTTTTTTTTTTACTTGGCTGTGTTGTACTTCAGCTCTTGGGTTATCCTGTCGACTAAAGGGACATATGTCTAAGTGAAGAACGGAAAGGCACAATACCGTGACTGGAACAATACACAAATAATCCGCACATCGACGAGAAGAGCTTACCACGACGTTTCGGTCCGACTTGGATCATTTACAAAGTCACATTCATGTATACCTTTACTGCCCGACGACGTTACGGACCGAAACGTCGCCGTAAGTTTCTCTCTCCTATGTGAGGGTTATTTGTGTTTTGTCTAACTGGTTTCTGAACATTTTTAAGGATTCCGCGTTATCGTTCTCAAGTTGATTCCAAAGCGCTGATTCCTATTGTATCTGTGACAAATTATTAATGCAAAAATCTTTTGTATATATGTACCTTTACGGTACGAACAAATTGCGCTTTCATTGTTTCTTTTTTTCTTGTACTCCAACAAGGAAATTTATTGGTAAATCGTATTTTATTTCTCTGAAATGTATTTTATTTCGGTAATTTGGACTTCATCTATTTTGTCTGTTTTCTGAAGGTATTATTAAGAAACAGAATGTTTCAATTTAGGATTAACATACATTGTAAATAATTTTCTTATCATTAATCCATCCATATACTTTAAAGATTTCCAGACGTTTACTTCTTTTGCGTAAGATTTTCTCTGTAGTGAAATTCTATAACCTTTTGACAATCATCTGTTGCTTTTATTCAGCCCAAAATCTCTTATCAGATGCTCTTGAGATATGAGGACAAAAAATGTATTCGTCATGATGGTCAATTCTTTTTCCTTCCTTTCCACTATGCAGCTTTATCTGCATTAAATTCTATCGTCCATTTAATGCTTCTTCGGCTCATTTATTTGAAACTTTTCACTCTTTACCAAAAAAATACACAAGAGGAAGATAAACTGATTACAAGGAAAGGATATGTAAGTTCCGGGTTCACGGAAAGAAATGCAGTGGATATTCCGGGAAGGATTGTTTGTAGGAGGTTTAGAGACTTGGGAATTATGTATCCAAGAAGCATGTACGAGCCTGGAAGATCGGAGGTGGAGGCAAGTGGTTTTGGGGATCTGACTTGTTGTTTGAAGGAATTTGGGGAAAGTGGTTAGCTGGACATGAGTTGTGAAGGAGCGGAAGTACAGCGTCTACACTTTGAAAGACGAAGGTTTGTTAGATCATTTAATAGATAGTAATGCCCGTGCACTTCTGGAAAGGTTGTTAGGGACTGAGTGATGAGGGACTCTTTTTTTTCTTTGGCGTACCCTTTCTTAGTGGGAAATAATTGACGAGTTAGAAGGTTAGTTTTTTAAGCATTATTTGCAAGTACATCTCTATAAGTAATCCTTCTAGAAAGGCGTTTGTTTGAATTAATACATCACCAGGGTTAGCACTTATCCTAGTTAAACATTCCCCATTGTTGATGTTTTTAACCCTTTCATATGTATAAAACGGAGAGGTACTATCATTCTGTCATGTGAATGTGAAACGTATGTCTGATAAATGCTTGGCATTCTGTATGATTGTTGTTCAACTTTTCTGCCTCGTAAGCAAGTAAAATGGAATTTAATCTTTTAAACTACTCATCATTTTATTTGCTTGGGTTTTCGTATAGTACTTAATCCTTAATATTTTCTTTCAAATTACTGAGTCCTGGTCTAAGACCGGGTCACGGAGGCGATGATCCTCAGAATCGTTAACATATAACAGATAAAAAAGATGCAAGGGAACTCGTCATAAAAGATACCCCTCATGATTACAGACTTAATGGCCAGGAACTTTGATTTTTGGTTAGTGCCACAAGAAATTCTTCCCTCAAATAATTCCTTGGCTAAACTCCCTTTGCCTCTAAAGAAAATCTGGGAATATTTTAAAACTATTGAGTTTAATGTTTTATACTAGCTCAAGTGAACAAGTTTGTTCTAAAGTAAAAATTACCTGGATTCCCTGTTTTTATTGGTTTCTCAAGGCCTTTCCAGAGGTAATTAGCACAGTGGAGTGTCTTAATATTTTCGATTTACAGATAAAATGATCTATTAGGAGATTTGTGAGCATTATCAGTACCATCCCACCCCACTCCCAACCACCACTTCTTTCTATTGCTCCTTCTACTTCAGATCTCCTCCTCCTCTTCCTCTTCATCCCTCTCCTCCTGCTCAATATTCTCCGCTCCCTTTACCTCCAACCACCACTACCACTACCACAACCACCACCACCCTCAGCTCTGCCTCTTCCAGCTCCTACCCACCAACTTCTATTCCTCCTTCTTCATGAAAAGTGAGTCAGTGGGGATAAGGGAAAGCGAGGCAGAAGTGATAGCGATGTAATACGCCCACCTGCTGCGAGGGACAACAGAGACCAGCCAAGGATACACATTTTTCAGAACGTTCTTCAATAAAGCGATGCATAAAAGGAGCCACTTTGTACTCCAGAGAGGGTGAAATTTATACTCTACAACGATATTTATGAAACAGAAAATGGCTCTAAACAAAAATATCATTATATAAGAAAAACCCAGGGGTACGAAAAATAAGAATGTGGAACTCGAGATGGTATATATTTGGAGGGGGTAAAAAAAAAGTTGAAGCCATAACTTACGCAATAAAACATACTAGTGCAGCTGTGGGAAAGTACACTCACAGGTACAAAAAATGCATTTGGGGAAGTATATTTCTGAGCAGCGTCCACCCACTCCTGGGAAATACTGGTCCGGCAGTTGAATTTAACCTGCAAAAAAGCCTCGACTCCCCAGAGAGGAGGAAGTTTCATTGTTTCAGGTTGCAGGAGTTGGCTTCCAGACGTCCAGAGCTGCCAGATTGTAAGGATGAGGCTGATAAGGTGAATTGAGCTCTCCCAAAGCTTTCTCACCTCGAAATTGGAGTGAGAATCAGCAGGGTATACTCTGCTGGAGGAAAAATCCAGATGGCTGCGTGAGAAACATACATGAGTTCTTCCCCCCTCCCCGCACACACGCACACAGACACACAGACACACACACAGGAGCTGAGTCTCTACCCCTGCAACCACAATTAGGTGAGTACGGACACACACACAGACAAGGTGGATAGAGACAGGATGTTCCAGAGAGGGGACACAGAAACAAGGGGTCACAATTGGAAGTTGAAGACTCAGATGAGTCAAGGGGATGTTAGGAAGTATTTCTTCAGCCATAGAGTAGTCAGGAAGTGGAATAGTCTAGCAAGTGATGTAGTGGAGGCAGGAACCATACATAGCTTTAAGACGAGGTATGATAAAGCTCATGGAGCGGGGAGAGAAGGGACCCAGTAGCGATCAGTGAAGAGGCGGGGCCAGGAGCTGAGTCTCGACCCCTGCAACCACAATTAGGTGAGTACACACACACACACACACACTCTCTTTGTATTAATCGAGGAAATTTTTCACTCCATAGCATCTAAAATCTCATGTTTGTAAATTAAACGTGAAGTCATTTGTGGGAATCGCAAATATTGTATGCAAAACTTAGTACCAACAACAAACAACAACAATATTAATAATAATGACATGGAAAATTCTGGAGAAAAAATATATTACATGCAATGCAAATGTTCGTCGAGGAATAGATGACTTGTGTGCAAGTTCGTTAATTGTTAATGTTGACGTAATTAATTATAAGCAGCCATGTTAAGTGCAACATGCTAGGATATTATGAAAGGCTTTTGTTAAATTGCAACAAGTTGTTAAGTGAAAATAAATTGCTACAGTGTAAATGCATTTTGATGACGGAATTCAAAATTAAATGAAGAAAAAAGGGAATGCCCTTTTGAGCTCTTGTTTATTAGTCAGCTCCTGACACCACTTATACCATCAGACACCACCACCAGGTGACTGACATACTCCTCGTCCGATACACCAACTGACACCACTAACACCAGTAGACGACACCACTTACACCATCTGACACCACCACCAACAATAGGTGAGTTACACCCTCCCCGTCCGATACACCAAGTGACACCACTTACACCATCTGACACCACCACAAACAATAGGTGAGTTACACCCTCCTCGTCCAATACACCAAGTGACACCACTTACACCATCCGACACTACCACCAATACCAGATGACTAACACCCTCCCCGTCCAATACACCAACTGACACTACTAACTCGACCACAACCAACATTTAGCTGACACCACCACCACCACTTCACAAACACCAGCTGACAAACACTATAGCACAAGTTCCGTATAAACTCCAACAACAACTCTCAAAGTTTACCATTCGTTTTAATTTGTTTCAACAAAATTAGTTCTCAGGTCCAGCCCCCACATTCGGCGTTTTACAATGAGTCAAATGGTAAGTTATTTTTGACTTGTAATGCACTAAGTTGTAAGAAGTTGGTAACCCAGACGCATTATGCTGGAAGATCTTTATTTTAAGAGGGCGAAACGTACTTGATAAAGCCTCCTATGGACGGAACGTTGAACTACCTTTAGAATATCACTTTCTTCGACCCAGTATATCAAATCTAATTCTAAACTTGTTAGAAAATCTCCTTAATAATCGAAATTACATTTTTGTGACAGCTGTTACTCGACGTTTTTCTTTCTCCTTTCATCTTCCTGTCGCACTTTCTCTGTTCTTCCCATCTTCCTTCATCCTTTTACTCACCTCCCTTCTTTCCTACCTCCTTCTCTCACATTCCTTTTCCTTCCTCTCATCCTTTATTCCATCTCCACCACCATCCCACCTTCTTTGCCTATTATTCCATCTCTACCTCCATCTACCTCACCCCTAATTCTCTCTCTCCTTCCATTCCTCGTTCTTTTCCCCCTTCTTGCCTCCTCGAATTCTCTTTCTTCATTTCCTTCTCCTCTTCCCTACATTTCAGTTCCTTCCTTGTTTCTTCCTTTCTTCTCCCCTCTCCCTCCCTATCCCCCTTCTCCCTCCATGTCCCTCTCTCCCATCCGTCAACAGATCATGTAATAACACAAGAGAGTCTTTTCTCAGCTAATATGATCACATTCCTCACTAATTACCCCCACTCGGTGTTCCCTTATATACAAAAATACTTCGTGTGACTCTATGTCCGTGATGAACGGACGGAGAATCGAGTTTCATTACTCGTTTTTCTCAAGGACTCACAGGTGTTTGGCACTTTGTGTTAATACATAACCGAGTACATTGTAGACCAGCAAGTGCTTCTACACTTTATTATTCCAACTTGTAGAGATGAAAGGTTTTTTTTTTCATTAAAAGGAAACGATGAAAATCAGGAATTTGGTGAAATTTGCTTTTAATGAACAATTTAAATATTGCAATGTAGAGTAATTCGACACCGAAATGAGGAAAATTAAAACTTACTTAGGAATATACAGAACAACTCCATGGCTGGGGCATTCTACGTCTAACCCACAATTTAATAATCAATATTTTATCAGCACTTCGATCCCATTCTTGGACTTCAATCAAATCGCGACTTGAAAATAGTTTAGGACTGATGACAAAATTGATCTAAACTTACTTCTTTATTTTGTCGGTTATATCTTTTATACCTGTTACATCTGGTCTGATACCAGACCTCCTAGTTGTGACGTCAAAATTACTTATTTTATCTTTTCACTACACTCTAGAGCATACATCTCTTAAATTTATAGTATTTTTCGTGGTGTGGGGAGCCTGGTGAGAGTAGCATCTCTGTCTCCTGATAAACAGAGAGAGAGAGAGAACTAAGTCTCACTACTCCCTGTGGTGAATGACCCACAAGTGTATATCAAGGAGAGAATATTCCATCATGTATGGAGTTTGACATTTTATTGCGAAAACGTTTCGTCCACCTGGAATTTAAATAAATTCTCACAGAGCAAACAGTGCATTTATAAATGTACAGTGAATATGTGAGATAAGCTAGGCAGGTGACATCACCCGTTGTAAAGAGACCCAGCCAAATGGATCTTCAAACAGTTTAAAATTAGCATGGGTCTCTAGGGCAACTGTTGTTCTCATCTCTACACACATTTTTAAAGAGTAGTATCGTCATATCTGGTGTGAATAAGTTTGGTCATTATTTTTTAAATTAGAAAGGAACCTAATTTATGTGTAATGCTGTTAGTAGTGGCAATCACAGCCTGTTACGCCTGTCTGCTTGCTTGATAATTAGGGTGACGCTGGGGAAGTTCATCAGGTGGTTCTCCGTGTTATGGTGAATAGTACAAGCATTGGTCATGTCATCCCAGGCAGGCGAGGTTTTGTGTTCGTTCACCCTCGTGTTCAGGTCCCCGGAGTCCTTGTATCATGTTGACGCCGGCAGTGAGGCCTTTTCTCCTGGTTTTCTTTTTCAACTAAGTCCTTTATGGTGCTGTATTCCCCTTTCTTCGGCGTTCTCTTTTCTACTTCAGCAGACATCCCGTTTACGTCAGGCAGCTGACATGCCTCTGGCTCTTTATGGTGTCGGAGACTATTCTGGCAACCATGATGATAAGTGAACGATTTCGTAAATAGATATTGAAAAACATAGTTTCTTTCTCTATAACTCTGATATGACCTTTGGCTAAACATTTGGAAAGGTTATTGATTGTGTTCTTAACAGGTAGAACTATATATATATATATATATATATATATATATATATATATATATATATATATATATATATATATATATATATATATATATATATATATATATATATATATATATAATCTGCTAGTATTGGATTCTTGTCTGGCGCTGTGAAGTATTTTCTCCGCTCCTTTCGTGCAGTCGGTGATGAAGCGCTGTGGATAGAAAAGTTCAAAGGTTTTATTTTCAGCAATTCCATTCTTCTTCGCGGAATGTGGGTGAACTCTAGGAAGAAACTAATAATAGACCATTCTTTTGCTGTGTTGTCATGATGAAGTAGGTAGTGCAGAATGTATCACTGTTTGTTTGTGGATTTGCGGCATACCTTGAGATCTAGTTTATCTTCGTTTTTGCTGACAGAGAGGCTGTCCTCACCTCTGGTCAGTTTTATTGAAGGTTCTTTAGAGTTTACGTTGGTAAGAATGTTTTTCGGAGGCTGCAGCGTCTAGGGACGATAACCAAGATGTCGTCCACGTATCCTAGTCACCTTACTTTTCTAAGGATGTTGATTTTTTCACCTTTCCTCCTCTAAGTTCTCCATGTACAGGCTATCAATTGCTTATCTCTGTGGGAACTGATAAATTCGTTGGTAGGCAAAACGTTTTCTCAACAAAATGCCACAGATCGTATATTACACATTTTTTTTAAATATAAAAATATATATACTGTATAATAAAAATCGAAGATGTTAGATACTTTCACTGTAAAATTGTGGATTTTTGTCAAAATATTTTATTTTTTAATGGAATGCTGAAAATAGTGAGAAAAAAATGGTAAATTTATCAGCAGTTTCGATTAAAAATGTATATTATTTACATGACGAACTTGTCTAATTACACGCGACCTAATAAATTTTAGTTTATTTATATTGGTTTATAAATTCATTTAAATATAATACAAATATAATAATAATAATAATAATAATAATAATAATAATAATAATAATAATAATAATAATAATAATAATAATAATAATAATAATAATAATTTTATGTATTTATTAACATAATGTGTTGTTTCACAGGGAGGGACGCAGGAGGTGGAGTACCACGTGACGGGGGGTTGGGACTCCCTCACTGTCAACTCTGAAGGAGGAGTGAGCCTGTGGCAGGCTCTGGACCGCGAGGCTCCCGACGGTGCCATCGGTGTAGCCAAAATCATCAGCGTGGACCGCGGAGTGCCTCCCCTCAGTGCCACTGCCACCCTCACCATCACCGTCACCGACGTCAACGACTGCCCACCCCGATTGCTGCCGCCCACGCTGCTGCACGTGGCCGAGGGCGGCCCGCCCACCCTCTTGGGCGTGATCACAGCCACAGACCACGACGTGTGGGCCTTGGGCCACGGACCGCCCTTCAATCTCTCTCTGGCTCCCAGCAATCCAGCCCACGTCCTCTCCCATATCTCTCTCACCTTCGACTCACGTAAGTAATTGTTCCCGCAGTAGCTTTCTCCTCCCTGTTTTACTCTGTCCCCTGGGATGACCACACAACCTTCTTGATTCAAGTAATTACGGCTATGCTGCTCTTCCTCAGCTTACACACACACACACAACACACACACACACACACACACACACACACATACACTGAAACTGTCAGAAATTTCACTCACTCATATCTCTTTCTCTTGGGAAATATATAGCCATCACATCCTTTACATGTAATCTGCATATATAAACTTTATTTTAAATTTACTGTTAATATATATTTTCTGTTCACGTAAGTTCTCCTTCAAAATTCTTTTCATTATCGCACGTGAGTGTGTGTGTGTGTGAGTGTGAGTGTGTGTGTGTGTGTGTGTGTGTGTGTGTGTGTGTGTGAGTGTGTGTGTGTGTGTGTGTGTGTGTGTGTGTGTGTGTGTGTGTCTGAGTGAGAGAGAATGTATATATATATAAACTGTTTTCATTTGTGCTTTTTGTAAGTCTATTACTTATTACAATTTTCTGAATAGAGGTCGATAAAACTGCAAAAACATAACATAATAAAAATAATAAATAAAGATATCCACAAAAATAAAAACGGAAACAGATATTAAAACACCTACATAAAAAAAAAAATTAACTTTGTGGAGAGAATTTTTTTTTTTAATCTTTAACCCGAAAATTAAACGAATTAAAACAGCCTGAAACTATGCTAGAAAACAATAGTCAGCGACTCGAACAAATAAAAGAAACATTCAACAAAAGCAAGACAGGTATGACTAAAAAAAAAAAAATAGCCTGGTATACGACCTCCATCCCAATGACAGTTCCGTCAAAGCCACCGATGACGGCAACCGAACCAGCGTAATTGGAAATATTAACTCAAAGAGCCAATTTTACCTTCAAATGGGTCAGCGCAATAGGTGGTTGTTGAACATTTACGGTTGTTAAATGTAGTTGGTTGGTGTAGCTATTGGTGCGTAGGTCCTGCGTCTGCCCTTGCTAACTTGCTAGTTGCCAATGATGTTCTGTGACGAAGTTTTTTTTTTATGCGTGTTTACGCTTGTACTTGCGTATGCGCGATCGTGCTTGCGTGTACCTGCGTGAGTGCATATACGTGTGTAAGCTTGAGTATTTATACAAATATATGTGAGTACTTGCCTGCCTGTTAGCGTGTGTTTGCGTGGGTGTTTGTCCGCTTGCGTGTGTTTTTGTGTATATTTCATTTTATATGTGTCTGCATGTGCGTGCGTGCATATCTACATGTTCTTTATAGCGCGTATTTTCTGTGCATTCACGTATTTAACCACGTACTTGTACTTAGCTAGCAGCTACACATTAACTGTACAAAAATATAATTTTCCTTACTAATTAAACACACACTTCAAGTACAATTTACCCAAGTTTTGATCGCGATCAAAACTTTAAAACGAACGAATTTGCCACGACGATTAATATATCCTCGGAAAAGCGGCCTGGTCACAGACCGGGCCGCGGGGGCGTTGACCCCTGGAATTCTCTCCAGGTAGACTCTCTAGGAATAATAACAGCGTCTGGAAAATGACGAGTTGTGAGGCTTGACCCGAGGAAACGGAGAGGTCATTGTGAGGAGAATGGCCGCTGAGTCTCGTGACAAGAGGAAAGGGAATTTGATAAATGGATTTCTGGCGAGTATATTTGGGGAGGACTGGGGAAGTGCAGTTTGTGAATGTGTGACTGGAGAGAGAGAGTGAGAGAGAGAGAGAGAAAAAACAAAGAATAAAGAATGGGATCTTAGATTAGAGTGGACAATTTTAATATTATTATTATTATTATTATTGTTATTATTATTATTATTATATGTATAATCATTATTATGATTTAAAGTTATAATATAATTTATTAATATATTTTGGTTTTTCATTATTCATTCTTATTAATATTATTTTTGTTTAATTTTGAAAGCAATTTTATTTTTAGTTATTTAAGTATTTATATTTCTATAATATAATATTATTTGTTCATTAGTTGCTAGCATAAATTTTGGAAACTTATCAAAGCATTTGCTTCTATTTCCCCATCACTCTATTACCCATTTTACCACCACGGGAAAACAGACATATAGACCGAGAGGATTATATCCCTCGGCTGGGTTCAAACCCTATTCTAGGGATCATAGTATTGTTGACTGGTGGTGAGCAAGTTACGTGCAGCTTTTAATGACACTTGTTGAAAGTGCGATTGACTAAAACACTCCCATGTCGTCTGTCAGACCTGGACAGTGGTCGGGGAGGTGCCCAGCTGTGGACGATCAAAGCCGTGGACCGGGAGATGCATCCTCAGCTGCTGGTCGGGGTGTGGGCGGCCGACGCCCAGGGGCTCTCCGCCACCCACACCGTCACTGTCATCATTGATGACCTGAATGATAACCCCATGAAGCCTGCTGCCAAGGCTGTCTATCTATGGAAGACTCAGGTGAGTAACCGGGTTTGTGCGTTACTCTTATTTGTATATTCTTCTCTCTCTCTCTCTCTCTCTCTCTCTCTCTCTCTCTCAAAGTAAACGTGTGAGATACATTTCCAACACTTGGGCGTTTTTTCACCAACCAATGACTTTATTTATATTCAATTCAAAAGAGAGGAAAACGGTGAAAGATGTGAAGAAGGAGTTTGATGTACTCGGTCCGTCCTTTAGCCCGGCACCGAGTGCTTCAAAAGTCCATCATCAGCCTTTATAAAAGTACAGCATATTAAAAAATAATAATACCTTGCAATTTAATATCGCTCGTCAGTACAATCTTTGAATGACTTTTGCAGATTACTGGATTATAAAATATTTAATCCGAATCCTTGTCGGTATTTCGCAGTCCTTTTCGGCGAATATTTCTCATGAATTATTCCTCAATATCTCTCATTTTTTTTATTTAAAATTATCCTTTCTTTCAGTTTTTCTCAATTATTCGATCTCTAACTCTTTCTCAATTAATATATCTCATTCTACCTCTTTCATTAACAACGCTCTTTATTGCAGGTTCGTACGATCATTTCAGAACGTCCCATTACGAAAGATTTGCTTCAATGAAACTGCGTAAACAATGAGCCTTTGAGAATTAGCCAATCCGCTCATATGAGTCAACGGGGCAGAGATCTATTCTGTTATCATCGTGTAAGTGCTGGTTAAAAGGCAGTGCCTTGATGCTCAGCTCTTGATCCGAAGAACTGCGGCAATTCCCTACTTGGGACAAAACTGACTGTCTCTCGTTTACGTCAAAATACAAATAATTAAAACCTGAATTCTTTATTTCATTAATAAACGGGAAAACGAATAACTATCGCATGCGTTGTTATCTGCATTGGAAACTACATGTGGATTGGAATTCCATTTAATGCATTTAAACAATAATTTCTTTCCTTGGTAATCAGTGCAACTTGTGAATCTCTTGAGGTTGAGGCATGGTAATTGGTCTGATAGGTTTAAACCCGATAGACTGCACGAAGGTCATTAAAGCTGCATATGTCGAGTATATCGCTAGTCAAGATATATTTCCTGCCTAATACAGGAATAAAGAAAATACTCACTGTATATAAACGTAAGAATGATTTCAGGTAAATTCCATCAGTATTCATGTGTTTCTTCTTGAGCACTTCAGTGCGATGTTTTTACATCCCTCGGAATGAGTTTTACTCACGAAACTTGCTTCATAATACGTTTCGGATGATTTATAATATTTTACGAGAACACGCAAGAGGAAATTAGGAGAATGCACTTGCTAGCATCAGGAGTCAGATTTGCGGTCCTTTCAACGAGGAAGCCTTAATTTCTGTGAAGCGCTCTTGATTCTAGAAATTGGAGCTATCTCTCATTTTTTCCTTGTATCAAATGTTTTTCACGTAATGCAAGTTGGGTTGTAGGTGATGGCTGTACTAACCTTGAAAAAAAAGAGAGAGAGAGAGAGAGAGAGAGAGAGAGAGAGAGAGAGAGAGAGAGAGAGAGAGAGAGAGAGAGAGAGAGAGAGAGAGGAAGGGAGAGAGAGAGGAAGGGAGAGAGAGAGAGAAGTAGGAACCCATTTGGTCAGTTAGCAAGAAGTTTAAAATTAAGTTCTTTCTAAAGTTTTCTCTTATACGCTTAAAGATGTATTTTTTTCCCATTTATCTTAATGTAAAAATTATTAATTTTGTACCAAAAGAACCTTAGATAACTTATCTAACCTTATTATAACAAGCGCAATTTAATTTAGGCTAATCCAAATAAATATGTTTTAGATAAGTTCACTATAATTTAATAATAAACAAACACAATAAAATATATTTTTCGTTAGGTTCAGAATGATTTTTACGAAATTATTGCGTACACATTCCCATAATTTAATATCACACGCACTGGGGCAACTCAGAACGATTCGTAAATTTTTATATATAAATATCTGTACTACATTATTAGGTGCATATTTGACCGTAATCCTAAACTAGTATATCACATATATGAGCGAACATTGTTTTGTATGGATAATATTATTGGTTTTATCTTGTCATAATGAACGATTTTACCAGAATTCGTCATTAAGCATTGGTTCAAAATTCGTTGATTCAGAATTCATTGATTCGGAATTCATTTACCTAATCGGTATTTTAAGGATCGTCAGAGCGGTGATCCTGAAAGGTAGGGCCTGCGAACGGCAGTTCAATGGCTTGGGATGTATCAAATGACCAGGTGAAATAAAATTTACGCTTTTGCTGTTAATTAATGTGTCGAGTGTGAAAATAGATTAGTTTTCAGTTGTACAATCCCGTGAGTGTGCTGCCATCGTGTGTGTGTGTGTGTATGTGTGTGTGTGTGTGTGTGTGTGTGTGTTTGTGTGTGTGTGTGTGTGTGTGTGTGTGTGTTGTGTGTGTGTGTGTTTGTGTGTGTGTGTGTGTGTGTGTGTGTTTGTGTGTGTGTGTGTGTGTGTTTGTGTGTTTGTGTGTGTGTGTGTGTGTGTGTTTGTGTGTGTGTGTGTGTGTGTGTGTGTGTGTTGTGTGTGTGTGTGATGTGTGTGTGTGTGTGTGTGTGTGTGTTCAGCGTCCAACCATGACGGAATGTGGGTGAATTGCTTCTTGTTTTGTGAGTTGATAATTTCGTACGTAAAAAAGGGAATTGTTTGCGTGCAATAATCTTGAGGGCACACACACACACACACACACACACCACACACACACACACACACACACAGCACACATCCTTTAGTGACAGCCCTGACATCATCTTGCCCTGGCTACTCAGGGAGGAGGCTTGGACGCTCCGCTGGGTCGCATCTACGTGGATGACCCCGATGACTGGGACCTTGCAGATAAGACCTTCCGTTGGGTGGGCTCCCCTCACCCTCTCTTCTCCCTTAACCCCGATGATGGCACCATCTTCGCCTCCAGCCAGGTCCGCGAGGGAAGGTGAGTACCAGTAATAATTGAGTCAAGTCCTCGAGGAAACGTATTATTAATGAAGGTGATATGATTCCATATCTTATGTTTACACTGAAATGTTAGTGCGAGTGACATTTGCTTGGTCAGTGACACAATCAGGGGAATAGGTGGCGTTAAATTCCCACCTATTTCTCTGAGATTGGAGCTACATAGATTTTTCCCCTATGAGACGCTTGAAGGGGCTGCCTGGATCCTCTTGAAGGGCTCTTGATTAAAGAAATTGGAGCTACCCTCCCCTTCTGTAGATCAAATCAGGTTACCTCCCCACTTCTCCTATTGCCAATGTGTTTTATGACCCATTCGAGTTTAAGGCTTCCTCTAAATATAACATTAACTCCGAGGAAGAATCCTTGTGTATGGAAGTCGATTATTATTATTATTATTATTATTATTATTATTATTATTATTATTATTATTATTATTATTATTATTATTATTATTATTATTATTATATTCACAAAACTTACGCGAAACCAATACGGGTAATAAAGTTTAATAAAAATAATAATAATTATAATATTGTAATAATAGTAATACTATAATAATAATAATAATAATAATCTGCGCTCTAATACACATTTGAGTGTTGTGCATCATCGGTTCGGAAACCTTAACTTATGAGTACATTTGACCGAATTACTTCTTTGGAACGTAATTAACTCCTGAACCACCGTGTTGTGTTGTGGTACAAGGCAAGTAAGTCGTTCTTCATGACGGAGTATGACAAGACAACCATTCTTGATAAATTAGACACGTATGCAACACTAGGGCATCTTTATAAAGATACCCAAGTGTCACATGTGTGTCTAGTTTATCAAGTTGACTGTTCTCTGAACCATTTATCTACACTACCATTCTTCATGACGGAGTATGACAAGACAACCATTCTTCATGACGGAGTATGACAAGACAACCATTCTTCATGACGGAGTATGACAAGACAACCATTCTTCATGACGGAGTATGACAAGACAACCATTCTTCATGACGGGTATGACAAGACAACCATTCTTCATGACGAATGACAAGACACCATTCTTCATGACGGAGTATGACAAGACAACCATTCTTCATGACAGAGTATGACAAGACAACCATTCTTCAGACGGAGTATGACAAGACAACCATTCTTCATGACAGAGTATGACAAGACAACCATTCTTCATGACGGAGTATGACAAGACAACCATTCTTCATGACGGAGTATGACAAGACAACCATTCTTCATGACGGAGTATGACAAGACAACCATTCTTCATGACGGAGTATGACAAGACAACCATTCTTCATGACGATATGACAAGACAACCATTCTTCATGACAGAGTATGACAAGACAACCATTCTTCATGACGGAGTATGACAAGACAACCATTCTTCATGACGGAGTATGACAAGACAACCATTCTTCATGACGGAGTATGACAAGACAACCATTCTTCATGACGGAGTATGACAAGACAACCATTCTTCATGACGGAGTATGACAAGACAACCATTCTTCATGACGGAGTATGACAAGACAACCATTCTTCATGACGGAGTATGACAAGACAACCATTCTTCATGACGTAGTATGACGAGAAAGCTATCTTGTGACGGCTTTCCTGTCATATGTATGTATCTTCCAGCTGAAAGGTCAAGGCTTCGATACCAAGGGTGAGCGAGACGTATGGGCAAATCTCATTTATCCTCATGATGATGGTATGAATACATCGATTTCTTAAAATAAACAAGTTGACTAATATTTTATTGCAAACTCTTCATGCTTCAATTAAGAGTAATTATTTCTGTATATCAGCCTAGATTTACAGAATTATAAATGCCTTCCATCTTTAATCTGATGAGTAAAAAGCTTTTAAAGTCCAAGTAAATATATTGCCTAATAAATTATGCTAAATCTCACCAGCCTTCTATTCCAAATCCATAATCTTTTAACATTCGTAGGAAGACACAGGAGGTAAGAACGTTTTACGGAGGCAACATTTCGTTACGAGTTGTTGAGAGATATTTCACATATATTATGTGAAATATCGAAAAATGAAGGTTTTTGCCATTGGTAAAAGTATCTTTTGTTGGTTGGTTATTTGGCTTAAATCCTATCGATTACTCACAGCTTGTTTAAGGCTAGATGTAGGCTATTCACTAACAAAGACACTTTAATCTGTAAAATAGAGGTTAGAGTAGGATCTGTGTGTATACGCAAAGATATATATGTACATCTTGGGGTATATCAATTTGGGTATTTGAATTACCAACAATATTTGGCCTTAGTATTCATATTTAACTAGTCGTACAACGTAAAATATTATATTTGATCATTTTTTTCAAATGCATTAATAATCTTCAAAATCAAGCGTGTAATTTGTACCGTTGTTTAGCGTAGCGTATATCCTATCAGCCAATCACGTGGCAGTACCTCAGTGCCTTAACGTATGCAGACATGGTCATGAAGTTCAAATTCTGGTCAGAGCGAACATCAGAATGGGAAAGAAATGTGATATAAGGGACTCTGACCTTTGAATAATTGTTGGCTTTATCTCAGACACTACTGATTTCCTGGGATTTTCACGCACAACAGGCTGAATAAGACAAGTGAAAATTTGTGTATGCAATAATTTCGCAAAAATCATTCTGAACCTAACGAAAAAAATATATTTCATTGTGTTTGTTTATTATTAAATTATTGTAAACTTATCTAAAATATATTTAGTTGGATTGGGCTAAATTAAACTGTGCTTGTTATAATAAGGTTAGGTAAGAAAACTAATGTTCTTTTGGAACAAAATTATTAATTTTTGCATTAATATAAATGCAAAAATATATCTTTAAACGTATAAAATAAAATTTTAGAAAGGAATTAATTTTAAATGAGTTTTTGTTATTTGACCAGTTTTACATATTCGGCACGACATATATATATATATATATATATATATATATATATATATATATATATATATATATATATATATATATATATAATACAACACTATATATAAAATGTGTGTGTCCATATATATATACATGCGCATATGTAATCTAAGCCTATTAAAAAACTCTTTATTCAAAATCCACGGATAATCTAAAAAACAAAAATCACTAAATTAAACATTCATCCCATTTTCTAAATTTGTTTTTTGATTCCTGGAAAAATATTTTTTATATGCAGTTAAGAATTTGTTTTACGCAACGAGGGGTAGATATTCCCCTAGAGTTTTCAGTCACAGCTTATTTTTATTTCTCCCTCGTCGTACTTAGGGTAATAAAATGCAGTATTACTTACCCCTGGCATTCCTCATTACTGATTTATTAGTACGAATTTTTAAAATTATATCCCATTTTTTTTTGCACTTATTCTCCTTCTTACTTGTATTTATGATTGCTTTGGGAATTGGTTGTAATCTGAAGAGCTCAGAGTTAAATATAAGAGGGTTATGCTTACCCTCAGGGTGTTCCTATATTATAACGAGAAGTCTATGTAATTGTAATAATGTGCCTGTCCCCCTCTCTCTCTCTCTATCTCTCTCTCTCTCTCTCTTCATATGCTTGTAAACGCCAAGTATCCGTCTCTGTATTTGATAACATTTATATATGTATATATATATATATATATATATATATATATATATATATATATATATATATATATATCGTTTATATCCCCACCTTTCCATCCATATTCCTACCCCTTCTCTTAAATTTCCTATTTTTTTCCATTTTTCCCTCTCCCCTCTCTGTTGAGTTTTCTTCCCTGTCTAATTACGTATTTACAGTATTCTTCTTATTACAACAGTAAAACGGTTTCTTTAACTCTTCGTATTTTTCACATATCGATTTTCAAGTAAATCCTATAAGCTTTCGTCACATTATTTTGCCATGGGCTTTCCGCCTCTTTCAACATATTCAGTGACAAGCTTTCTAAAAGAGTTTTGCTTAAACGTAGTTTTACGGTAAACTAAGAGACACGAATAAGTAACCTCACGGTTGCCAAGAATGTCTGAGTGCAAGCGAGTTCACGAACACTGGAGCATAAAATACTCCACATGTATGTAAATCAATTTGGAGTAGCAAAGTGGACTATCGCGCAGGGTTATTATGGCACTTCAACCTCCTTTTGCAGGTGGAATTAAAATCCACGATAAAATTCCACCCAAGCTGAGGTACCACAATAAAATTGTGCCATATATATATATATATATATATATATATATATATATATATATAATATTATATATATATACTGATATATATAACAAAGTGTTTATAACGGTTTACACTCAAGCATCCTTGATAACTATAATGATATTTCCTTCTTAACCAAATTTATAGTAATCAGGGCTAACGCGTTTTGTAACTGTGTGTGTGTGCCTGTGTGTGTGCCTGTGTGTGTGCCTGTGTGTGTGCCTGTGTGTGTGCCTGTGTGTGTGCCTGTGTGTGTGCCTGTGTGTGTGCCTGCGTCATAATCTAAGAAAATAAACTGAAGATTCGGCTATATAAATTGTGATCTTGTCATGAAAGTATCGCAGAGAGCGGGAGAGCTTCGTCTGGTTCCTCTGAGATGAATAGTAAAGGTAAAATGTTGTGTGCAATTTGATTAGCATCTGGTGCTATTCAGGCCACCGACAGAAAGAGGCTTTGCGAACTCCACAAATTTGCAGAAACATTTATTTAAAGCTCCAGAAAATGTGTTGGAATGCAGGTTTCAGATTTGCATACATGTTTGATGGTAGAGAAATATATATATATATATATATATATATATATATATATATATATATATATATATATATATATATATATATATATATATATATCTCGGAATGCTGCTACAAAATATGTGCATTAAGTAAAAGTTATTTTCTATTTTAAAATGAGTACTTGCGTGTTAGTGGCGGTGTTGAGCTCCTATATATGACTGATGTTTAGCATATATACAAATCACACGGGGAATTCTCATGAATATATTAATTAGTGTCCTTAGCGATGTATATATATTTCCAGGGTTCCCTCACCACATGACCACCATTAACTATTTTTTCACTCCTCAGGCACTGGCTAAATATTTTATTGTTCATATCACAACATTAATAAATATATTGTTATAATATATGTTGTTATTATCCTACAATAAGGATTAAAATTTCGTGTGGCGTTTTTCACGAAAACTCTGGTTAGATTTTATCATAACAGAATCAAGAGATTTTAGCACTAATTTGGAAATGATAATATAATGATTTTATTATCATTATTATTATATGTATGGCTGCAGTTTGATCACATATTTTAATAAGGTGATTTTGTTTACAGTTTTATTTGGCTTTTTATTTTTATGTTTTGTGTATGGCTACCAGACCTCGTGTCCCCCTCCAAGACCATTTTTGCTTGGTCTGTTCGGGAAGACGGACATCACAACGATCTGGAATTGGTTAGTTCAGGGGACTGGACCTCGCTGACCATCTTCGCTTGGTCTAGTTCAGAGGACACAGGGAGGCTCTCGTAGTGTTATTGCAGTGAGAGAGAGAGCGAGAGAAAGAGAGAGATCATCAGGAAACAGGACTATGTTAATGGTGACTTAGAAGGAGATGGTATATTTATTTTTTATTTGTTTTAGTTGTTGGTAGTCTTTGCTGTCGATTTGTTTTGGTTGTTGGTAATCTTTACTGTTCATTGCATTGTTGATGGTTTTCATTTAGGTACTTTTAGTGGCGGTGGTTTTTTATGGAAGGGATGTTGATAAGAAAGTCTTTATGCGGGAGATGTTTTGTGAAATTTAATTTGGATGGGAACGGTTTATAGAGATGATGTTTTAGTGTCATAAGCTTTAGGAGGTGATGTTTGATTGTTGTGGGTTTAGTGGATGTGGCTTATTTTAATTGAGTGGTTCTGGAAAGGATGATTTTTGTGGAGAGGGTTATGATAGTAGTTTGGGAAGATTTTACTACCGAGGGATTTTTTGGCGAAGGATTAATTAACGCTGGATTTTTCTGTGATGGACATATTGGTGGTGAGCATATTGGTAATGGACGTATTGGTGACGGATTTAATGGTGACAGATTTATTATTGATAGATTTATTGACAATGGACTTATTGGTAAGGAATTTATTGGTCAGTGGTTTATTGGTAGATTTGGTTAGTGTTATTGAAATGGATATAATTTTTGTTACTGTGTAGTAGTGGCAGTAATGTTGGTGACTCTGGCTTTCGCGATTTTGAAGAAAAAAAAAATGATAAAAGTATTGATTTCCTTACTAAAAACTAAATTTATTTCAATAAATATATTTTGAACTCTCAACCAATAAAACTGAAAATTGTAAGCTAAACCAAAAACCCAAACAGTACCACTGAATAATGCTGGAATATAATCTGGCACATATGCTTGTATTATATATATATATATATATATATATATATATATATATATATATATATATATATATATATATATATATATATATATAATACAATATATTTATAGATGGGGTTGTAAGAGAAGTGAATGTGAGGGTCTTGGCAAGAGGTGTTGGGCTAAAAGATAAAGAAGCAAATACAAAGTGGGAGTTGTCACAGTTGCTTTTGCTGATGACACTGTGCTTTGGGAGATTCTGAAGAGAAGTTGCAGAGGTTGGTGGATGAATTTGGTAGGGTGTGTAAAAGAAGAAAATTGAAAGTGAATATAGGAAAGAGTAAGGTGATGAGGATAACAAAAAGAATAGGTGACGAAAGATTGGATATCAGATTGGAGGGAGAGAGTATGGAGGAGGTGAATGTATTCAGATATTTGGGAGTGGACATGTCGGCGGATGGGTCTATGAAGGATGAGGTGAATCATAGAATTGATGAGGGAAAAGGGTGAGTGGAGCACTTCGGAGTCTGTGGAGACAAAGAACCTTGTCCATGGAAGTAAAGAGGGAATGTATGATAGTATAGTTATACCAACGCTCTTATATGGGTGTGAAGCATGGGTGATGAATGTTGCAACGAGGAGAAGGCTGGAGGCAGTGGAGATGTCATGTCTGAGGTCAATGTGTGGTGTGAATATAATGCAGAGAATTCGGAGTTTGGAAATTAGGAGGAGGTGCGGGATTAGCAAAACGATTGTCCAGAGAGCTGAGGAGGGGTTGTTGAGGTGGTTTGGACATGTAGAGAGAATGGAACGAGACAGAGTGACTTCGAGAGTGTATAAATCTGTAGTGGAGGGAAGGCGGGGTAGGGGTCGGCCTAGGAAAGGTTGGAGGAGGGGTAAAGGAAGTTTTGTGTGCGAGGGGCTTGGACTTCCAGCAAGCATGTGTGAGCGTATTTGATAGAGTGAATGGAGGCATATGGTTTTTAATACTTGACGTGCTGTTGGAGTGTGAGCAAAGTAACATTTATGAAGGGATTCAGGAAAACCGGCAGGCCGGACTTGAGTTCTGGAGATGGGAAGTACAGTGCCGGCACTCTGAAGGAGGGGTGTTAATGTTGCAGTTTTATAACTGTAGTGTAAAACACCCCTCTGGCAAGACAGTGATGGAGTGAATGATGATGAAAGTTTTTCTTTTTCGAGCCACCCTGCCTTGGTGGGAATCGGCCGATGTGTTAATAAAATATTTATATATATATATATATATATATATATATATATATATATATATATATATATATATATATATATATATATATATATATATATGAATATTACGAGATTACGAGAATATTACTGGAACAGGTACCAATCCGAAAATCGAAGAGGAACACCAAACAGCTTTCGTAAACGCACGGAAGCACTCTAAGTTTTTCTATTCCGTTAATTGTTTTCCCGAGGCGTTGCTTCATGTTTGTTGTAACTCGTTTTAGATTCCCATAATAGACCGTACGTATCCTAATCAACTATAACGTACAGAATTTAATATTACAATGAGTAACATAACATACACAACGTACCAGAAGGTCACTTTGCATATTATGAAGGTACATCAATCTTGGTGTGTATTTACTGAGAACTGCAGTGTATATACACTTAAGGGGATGTATATCTAAGTATACACTTATGGTTAACTTTAATTCCTAGGTTATAAATTAAATGTATCCTTGACGGGTTGTGTTCAGTTGACACACGTCTTTATTGACCCTCATACTTTCGACAAGCTTTAAAATTAATAAACCAATTAGTAAAAGAGACGGCAATAAAACATAGTAACACGATATGCCAGAATAATATACAATACCGTCACAAAATTTCACGAACTAGAATTTAATATATACCTAAGAAATATAGCACTAAATAATTTATTCATGATGGCAGAAAAGTTTAGCGTGCCAACTCTAATACATCGTAATTTTTATTTGTAAACTCTCAGGCAACATTTAAAGGAGGGGCACCAGCGGGCACGTTCTAATGAACATATATACACTCAAGTGAATTACAACTATGAAACCGTGTACTGTTTAGTAAAAAATTCTAAGATCGTTACATAGCGTGAGAGATAATGGGTTTAACCTCTGTGACCGTGTCATGCATACTTCATCTGCCGTGGCGCACATTTAGTATTCAGTTTGGTACCGTACGTTTAATTCTCACACACACACACACACACACACATACACACACACACATACACGCCCCGATGGCATTGTGGCTAGCGCTCTTGCTTCACGCACGGAGGGCCCTGGAGTTCATTCGGCAGGCCGAACATTTCGAAGTGTTTCACTAAACACACACATATATACAACAGGCCTAGTGTCTAATCGACATGTGCCTAGGACAAAATGGTAACTAACTAACACACACACACACACACACACACATACACACACACAATCTGGAGAGAGCTCTTGGAGCAGGGAGAGAATGAGCCGAATAGTGACTATTAAAGAGACGGGGCCAGGAGCTGTGAATCGACTCCTGCAGCCACAAGTAGGTAAGTACACACACTCGCCAGGGGAGTTGTATTATCAGTGAGTTCAAGAGGAGCAACTGCAAAAATAACACAGGGTGAAAAATGTGCTTAAATTCAAAGAAATCCTCCACATTCTCAATACACTTAATTTACCCGAGTGCATTAGGATGGTATAGAGCCTGTCCCTACTACTCCCAGCCGAGTGCATTAGGATGGTACAGAGCCTGTCCCTACTACTCCCAGCCGAGTGCATTAGGATGGTATAGAGCCTGTCCCTACTACTCCCAGCCGAGTGCATTAGGATGGTACAGAGCCTGTCCCTACTACTCCCAGCCGAGTGCATTAGGATGGTACAGAGCCTGTCCTTACTACTCCTACCGAGTGCATTAGGATGGTACAGAGCCTGCCCTACTACTCCCAGCCGAGTGCATTAGGATGGTATAGAGCCTGTCCCTACTACTCCCAGCCGAGTGCATTAGGATGGTACAGAGCCTGTCCCTACTACTCCCAGCCGAGTGCATTAGGATGGTACAGAGCCTGTCCCTACTACTCCCAGCCGAGTGCATTAGGATGGTACAGAGCTTGTCCCTACTACTCCCAGCCGAGTGCATTAGGATGGTACAGAGCCTGTCCCTACTACTCCCAGCCGAGTGCATTAGGATGGTATAGAGCCTGTCCCTACTACTCCCAGCCGAGTGCATTAGGATGGTACAGAGCCTGTCCCTACTACTCCCAGCCGAGTAGATTAGGATGGTACAGAGCCTGTCCCTACTACTCCCAGCCGAGTGCATTAGGATGGTACAGAGCCTGTCCCTACTACTTCCAGCCGAGTGCATTAGGATGGTATAGAGCCTGTCCCTACTACTCCTAGCCGAGTGCATTAGGATGGTACAGAGCCTGTCCCTACTACTCCCAGCCGAGTGCATTAGGATGGTACAGAGCCTGTCCCTACTACTCCCAGCCGAGTGCATTAGGATGGTACAGAGCCTGTCCCTACTACTCCCAGCCGAGTGCATTAGGATGGTACAGAGCTTGTCCCTACTACTCCCAGCCGAGTGCATTAGGATGGTATAGAGCCTGTCCCTACTACTCCCAGCCGAGTGCATTAGGATGGTATAGAGCCTGTCCCTACTACTCGCAGCCGAGTGCATTAGGATGGTATAGAGCCTGTCCCTACTACTCCCAGCCGAGTGCATTAGGATGGTATAGAGCCTGTCCCTACTACTCCCAGCCGAGTGCATTAGGATGGTGTAGAGCCTGTCCCTACTACTCCCTGAGCTGGAGTAAACAGCATATTGCATATTACGACAATGCACTTTGTAAGTGAAACAAGACAGTGTTTGTTTGAACGTTAAGTTTCCCAAACATATTTTTTTTATGATTTCATATCATTAAATTCTATGATCTTAACAGGAAACATTCAAATACATATCGGAGCATACGCTTGCTAGGCTAATGGACAACAGACTGTAACTTTTCTTGCCCTGAAGCACTCATTCGTGCACTTAACTAATCTCCCCCTCACATGTCTGAGATCAGTAGACTTCCTTCATGTACAAGATGCGTTCCGCTTTTTAGTCTGCTGAGCCAAATTATACATTGGTGGATCTTAAATATGTTTTTTATGGTCTCCAGTAACCAATAACCGGATTTGATCACACTTTTTTTCTGTCTTAGTACAGGTTTCCTGCGTTATAATTCAATATATGAGAGTAGGAACAAATATTTCAAAATAGCACAGTAAATGCACAGGTAAATGTATTTTATATAGTTGCCTGTGCAGCCCATCACACGGGTGCTGTGCAGCCCATCACACGGGTGCAGTGCAGCCCATTACACGGGTGCTGTGCAGCCCATCACACGGGTGCTGTGCAGCCCATCACACGGGTGCTGTGCAGCCCATCACACGGGTGCTGATTAAGCTATACAGTCACTGCCTCGTGGACACAGAGAATGGAAACAAGTTATTATTTAGATGGAAAGTTAACTCCACTATGAGTGAACACGGAATACATTTGACGGTCGGGATGTTTATGTATCTGGCTTCAAACTTAAAAGAACTCGATATTTGATTTATGCAAAAAAGAACCACTGTGAAAAAATAATGAACTTCCGAGCTTTTTCGTAATTTCTCACATTATCAAGAACCTGTATAAATAATAGAACTGTGGGAAGGCTTATAGGTTATTGATAATATGGGGAATCACGAAAGGTCTTGGAAGTTCACTATTTTTTTCCACAGTGGTTGTTTTGCATATTGTGATATCACCTGTTTGCTGTGATCTTATTGCGTTTTTTCTATGTGCATTAGATTATGGTTTTATTTGAAGGGCACTTTGATGATGGCGAAGGGCTTTTTAAGTCAAGCGATTGAAGAAACGTCGTCTTGCAAGAATCGAACTTGTTTACTTCCCTTTCCCTTGGCTCTGTACGACTCTTACGAGTTCAAGGTTTCAACATGAATATAATAATAATAATAATAATAATAATAATAATAATAATAATAATAATAATAATAATAATAATAATAATAATAAATAAATAAATAAATCACAAATTATATAAAAGATAGAGGAAACGAATCTTATACATGTAACAGGCGAGCAGATCTGAGCGTTACCTGGGGTTGCTGGTCCACCACCAGGTATTGAAGAACTATTTGCAATGCACGACAACCGCAAACAGGCGATCCAAACTATGAAAAACAAGCCACTAGGGGATGAAAAACACTAACTCGAACACTTTCTTGATTTATTCTATGTAACCTTTTGAATAAAATATCTCTTTCTAGGAAACGTTCAGAGAGGGAAGCCAGAATCTAGTAAGAAAATAAAAAATGTAAAAATGAGAAATGCGTCTATCGTGGGCCACCTATAGACAGATGCATAATGCGTTGACTACCTATAACAGACGTGGTTCAGCGGTGGATTCCCAGCTGCATGAGAGTCGTTTGCCCATTGAGTGAGGCTCCATGGGATAATACCCAGAAGGAGGGCTTAAATCTGAATATAGTCGCATTGAATTAGTTAAACTATTCAACCGCATGCGGCTCGCAAGCCATGTGTTGTCCGCTTTTTATTTACAGCATGCGTTGGGCTCCTAAGACTACTTTTAATACCATAAACGCACTACCCCACATGCACCCCGTAAACGTCCTGGAGAAAATGTTAAATCCTGGCTCACTCATATTTAACACCAGCGTAATTGCTTGGGTAATATAAGCGCAAGAGAAAGTATACAAAAGTGCCACACAACCCTCATAAAACCTGAACAACGAGAGAGTCAAAACAAACACTAAAAACTAGGAAGAGAAGAAAGATAATTTGTAAGTTTGCAAACGTTATTTGAGGAAGAAATAACGGAAATGAAGGATGGCAGTGATATTAGCCGCTGGCACCATGATGGAAAAAAAAACACACAAACATTAAACATGGAAACATTATAGACAACATTTCACCCGACTGATTAAACCAACTACATGGGAGATACGCGTGTCGTTCTTAAGATTTCCACTTAAGTGTATTTGTACTTTTTTTTTTTTTTTGAAAAGAAAGACACGTAAAAGAGCGTGACATTAACATATTGTTTGGCTGCAGAAAAGCTTCATCATAACATTTCGCTCAAGAAAAGCTTTTATCAAGCCAAGGCTTCAGAAGCTTACGTTCTTCTTATGTGTAGCTTCATTCACTTGTCGTCCGTCGTAAATGATGATCAGTTTTTCTTAATAACACATAAACGAAAAAAAAAGAAAAAATAATTTAAAGTGCCAAGCAAATAAAGACATGGAACACTGTAAACATTGAAACAAACAAATTATCTGGTACAAATTATTTCAGCACTTCATTTTTCAAAAGGGCAAAAAAAAAAAAAAAAATTGTCAGGAGGATTATTTGCCTGTGTTTATTACCGTGATAACGAGGTCATTAATCCTGGGATTCACGACACAATTTATGCATTTTATGACTGGCGATCTGTATGTGTGTGTGTGTGTGTATGAGAGAGAGAGAGAGAGAGAGAGAGAGAGAGAGAGAGAGAGAGAGAGAGAGAGAGAGAGAGAGAGAGAGAGAGAGAGAGAGAGAGAGAAAGAGAGAAAGAATAAAGGCATTACATAAGTGACCTTCACCTTTCCCAATAAAATAGTTAATATCTTTCAAGAAACCACAAGAAATCAGTCAACAGTGAAACTCATTGAGATTAAAAAAAAATACCATGCAAAGATTGTGACTATATTTACGAGGGAGAGACTGGTCTTGGTCTCGCATCTAGAACAACTGAACACGTATTTTCAGAAAAAGCTCCACAATTTTCCGAAATGAAACTTGAGAAGATACACACAGTGAACGATCTATTCAAAGATATTGGAAGGATCGATTATAGATCAAAACACACAACTTTAGTGCTTTAGAAGAACAACGCCAACCGGATGTAATTACCAAACTCACGCTGGTGAAGTACATAGTAGCACCAAATTTAATGGAAATTGCACCAGCTACATGACACGTCTTTCAGGATCTTACCGAGATGTCATGTACTCCAGCCTCGACCCCCACATCGTCGAATAACACTGACACATACTTGTTCCTCTAACCCAGTGGCCATTATAAACATCTGACACCTACTTGTTCCTCTAACCCAGTGACCATTATAAACATTGGTAATTTTCTCATTTATTTCATTTCTTGCTGAGAGAGAGAGAGAGAAATATACAGATTAATTATTTTTCTGCCTTTGTCTATCATCACCTTCACCACCACCACTATCACCATCACTACCTCCATCATCATTACCACCATCACTGCAACCACCATCACTGTAACCACCATCATTACCACCAACACTACAACCACCATCATTACCACCATCACTACCACCACCATCACTACCACCGTCACTACCACCGTCACTACCACCACCACCACCACCCACAACAACCATCACTACCACTATCATCATTACCACTAACATTACTATTCCTCTCTGTTCCTCCGACCTCCACTTCGGCAATATTTGCTCATCGAGGAAATGCCCTAAACCCTCCACCACAACCATCAACACACACACACACACACACACACACACACACACACACACACTACAACAACAACTAACACCACTGACAGTAATGTCCTTTTTTTCCCTTGGAGTGCACAAGTCTTGTGGATATATGTAGAAAGAGGCATAAAAGAAATTTCTTTGCTACACTCATTAAGGAGGGGAAGAGGAAGCGGAGGGGGAGGCAGTGATGAAGAGGAGGGGAAGGCAGTGATGAAGAGGAGGGGAAGGCAGTGATGAAGAGGAGGGGAAGGCAGTGATGAAGAGGAGGGGAAGGCAGTGAGGAAGAGGAGGGGGAGGCAGTGAGGAAGAGGAGGGGGAGGCAGTGAGGAAGTCAGGTGAGGATGAAACACTGAGATGGTGGGCAGATGGGGATGTAGGGAGTAAAATAAGGAAGAGCTAACCATGTAAGGGCATTGCTTCGCTTGGGGGAATAGGAGAAGTAAGTAATAACCCGAGCAACATAAGGGGGGCTCAAATTCCTTGGATCAAAAGCCCTTCGTGTCTATGACGACACACACACACACACACACAATGGAGAAAAGGTCTGAAAGGGGTTGACGAAGAATATTTCCATAAACGCTAAACCCACATGGTGTTTGAGCCCCGTTCTCCCTCTCTTTCTCTCAGTCTCAATCTCCATCGTACATCTCCTCCTTCCCATTTCCCTCAACCTCAATTTCTACTCTAAAACTCTTCATTTTCAAAGTAATTAAGCTTCATTGGAATGCTTTGAATTGGACGCTTAATATATTATTAGTTAGTTCAGCCACCCGTAAAATTATACTCAACCATGTATCAAACGATACTCTCACGTGTTAATTACCTGGATGACCGTAATTAACTCAGTGATTTCTAGTCACCAATTGTTAGTCACAAATTGGACTATGATTCTGTGATGACCTTAAAAGAGCAATCGCAAAATAGTCTTGTTTCGTTTAATTTATTCATGGTTATTACGCTCGGAAACTGTGTGTGTGTGTGTGTGTGTGTGTGTGTGTGTGTGTGTGTGTGTGTGTGTGTGTGTGTGTGTGTGTGTGTGTGTGTGTGTGTGTGTGAGTGTGTGTGTGTGTGTGTGTGTGTGTTTGTGTGTGTGTGTGTGTGTGTGTGTGTGTGTGTTTGTGTGTGTGTGTGTTTGTGTGTGTGTGTGTGTGTGTGTGTGTGTGTGAGTGTGTGTGTGTGTGTGTGTGTGTGTGTGTGTGTGTGTGTGTGTGTGTGTGTGTGAGTGTGTGTGTGTGTGTGTGTGTGTGTGTGTGTGTGTGTGTGTGGTGTGTGTGTGTGTGTGTGTGTGTGTGTGTGTTGTGTGTGTGTGTGTGTGTGTGTGTGAGTGTGTGTGTGTGTGTGTTTGTGTGTGTGTGTGTTTGTGTGTGTGTGTGTGTGTGTGTGTGTGTGTTCTTTCATTCTCGAACGCTTTTATTTAGTGTTCTGTTTTCTACAAAAGTCCACAAAAAGAGCTAAAGTTTGATTTTCATTTCTTACATTTAAATATTTTAAGAATCTTATAATGAAAAACAAATGAGAAGCATCGCAAGGTGATGAATAGAAGTTATTATTCTCTTTTTACGTCGTTTCTCTCTGCTCTATTACTTTACTTCGGTGTTTTATCTCGTCTGTTTTATCAGTGTTTGGGGAATTTTAGAGCCAATAAAACATTGATAAGAGATTTGATGATAGATGGGAAACTGGAAAGGGACACTTTTGTCCAGTTCAGGACATTTAATAAATTTCCTGAACTGGACAGAAGTGTCCTTACCCACACTTTGTCCGAATCATCCCTTTAAAAATGCAATGAACTGTAGAGATTTTTATTTTTTGCTAATAAGACTCAGTATGCGGCTTATGGCAGTGCACTGAAAGACGTTTCGGTATTGTGCCTTTTTGTTATTTATGGAAAGATATATTTTATTAACTAACAATAGATGAAAATAGGAATTCAAAGATAAATATATGAGAGAGAGAGAGAGAGAGAGAGAGAGAGAGAGAGAGAGAGAGAGAGAGAATGTCAACCAGAGAGAGATATAAGAAGCCAGACAAATTGACAGAGAGATACAACTTTGCAAACAGTCATACAGACAGAGACATGAGTAGCCGGAGAGTCAGGCAGACATATGGATAGACATTATTATCCCGTTAGAGCAGAAGCGGGTGAAATATGACTAGATTCGTTTTATTGCATTTCTCGTTAACGAATTGCAGATCCGTGCTAATTAATTATAATGGAAGGATATTATCAATTAGCAGTGTTTACTCGGCTACGTCTCCTTGGCTGTAAACTTATAAAACTCAGTTTTTTTTAAACATTTATGGAGGTAGTTTTTCTTATTATTAATTTTACTGATATACGAAACGCAACTTTAAGATAATACTTTCGTTTTATTCTGAAATTATATTATTACTGTACGAGTGCATTATTACTCTGGAAGTAAAGTTGACATAGGTAAGGGAATATATGAAAGGCAGTTGTGGTATTTCGTTGGTTCTACCCTGGGAAACGTTTGGTCATATGACCGAGGCCTTCCACTGTCTTTTCGGTTCATTTCGTAAGATAGAAGATAATATCAAAGACGTGGTGGCAAGATTTGCACTGTAAATAAAAAGCTATATCAGTGAGTGGTAGTTTGAGGCAGAGGCTGAAGTAAAGGCACGGTAGAACACGTTATATTAAGCTATTTTCTTACATGAATTGTAGGTAAATGACTATGCAACTGCACGTATGTGAGATGTTTACATATTCATGACTACACTAATCAAGCCTTGCAAAACACGCCAACCCAAATACGACCCATAAACCCACGGCAACCAAAACTACGCCTCCACATCCCACGCTCCAATAAACGCTGTCCCCACAGACCATGCGCCTACCGTGTACACGGCCACTAACCACTAACCCACGCTGGTTGTACAGGTACGAGTTACAGTTCGCTGTGAGTGACCGTGTGTGGGGTCAGAGAGGTGTTACCGCTAATGTGACGGTGGTGGTGAAGATGCTGACGCCAGAGACTCTCGCCCACGCTGCTCCCGTCACCCTCACGCCCACCACACCTGCAGACCTCACCCGGGGGTGGACGCCCACGGTGGGTGGTACTCTTTAGTCTTGATCGGTATTGTATACCTCGTCTTCAGGTTTTTATTGTTATATAAATGCATTCCACTTCAATATATATATATATATATATATATATATATATATATATATATATATATATATATATATATATATATATATATATATATATATATATACAGTGGACCCCCGAGTTTCGTAAAAACTTCACTCCTGAAGTCTGCTCAAGTGCCATTACCGAACGAATTTACTCCCTTAAGGAAAAATTTCACGTAGGTTAGTCTATTTCAGACCCCCAGAAATACACTTCCACAAGAACTTACAAAATTATACTTACATAATTGCACGATTTCCGGGGTATTCGTTAACCGAGGGTCCACTGTATATTGTAATTTGGAAAACTCATGAATACCTTTTATCGAGGTTTTTTCTGTTGACAGATAATTCAAGAATAATTACATTAAACAGATGTTTCCTCTGACGTACCGATGAGGATTTGTGTTAATAGTTTCCTTTGCTTCTTCCGCTCTCTCAGGACGGTGGCGGCCACCTGGGTAAAGTTACAGAGGCTGTGAGAAGCGTTGTGGGTGAGGCAGGTCACACTGTGGATGTGGTCAGCGTTTATGGCTATCAACAGCAGTCCCGACAGCCTGGCCCTCGAGAGACTTCCCACGCCGCCTCACCTCTTCCTCCGGGCAGTCAGTTCGATGCTGAGATCGAGAAGACTTCGGAGCTTCCATCAACATGCGTGTGGGTCAGCGTCAGGAGGACACTGGTCGCTTCATGGACCCAGTAAAACTGCAAGGTCTTCTTGGACTCAACACTAGACTGGTGAGTTACGTGTTGACATAGACCCCGCTGTCGTAAGCCTGCTCAAGGCAGTCTATGCATGCCGGATATTGAAGGTTCTGAGGCTCTTGCACCTCACACACTAATACAATCTGGCACTTTACATCTACGTGATCCCTACACGTTTAGCACTTCCCTGTTAACCTATTTCACCAGGTAATTATCGTCCGCTAACCGCTGATGATAATACGGCACTATAACCTTTAGGTTTTACTAGAATTATGAAGATAGTTTTCATTATTTTGTTATGGATTAACTGTAGCAAAGCTCTTAAGCAGATGTGCCAAATCAAGACAAAAGTATTTATCACTAACAAGAAACATTTTATGAAAAAGCTGCAGTAAGTTTTAGCAGATTAGTGAGCTAATAAGAGATAATTCGTAAGAGTCAGTCTGAGCCCTTATTGTGCTTCCTCCAGCGCCTGTAAATGTCATTGGTCCGTGGCCCATAGCAATGTGTGGATATTTATCAGTGGTCCATGTATCAGTGTCATTGGTCCATGAACCAACGTTTAGAGTTCGTACTCAACAATCGGTGGTCCACAGAAAACATTCAGTGAGTCGTGACCGACAGTCAGAGGTTTATGGACCACTGTCGGTGGTCCGTGGTCCACTTTCAATGATCCATAGGGTTCATGACATTCTTATCTCATTTACATCAATATTTTTAAGAAGCTCTATTCAGCCAAGTGAGTTTGAAGAAACGATAAATACAAACCAAATATTAAAAAAGTAGTATACATATCCTCAAAGCATTGTAAATCAAATGAGTAATCTTAATTAGGAAACGTCCATTTTAATGAAAATATTTCCTTTGTTTTAATCCTTTCATTTAAGTCGAGCACAGCCTTTGCCCAGTTCAATTATGAAGTTGTGTTCGGAACACAAGCCAGCAACTCTAATTAACTGCGTTTAAGGAACTTGTGTACTTCCGAAGATAAATTGCTATTTTGTTTTACTCTCTATGAATTATTTGGTTGCGGTGCTACCATTTTATTATTTTTCCAGGCTTATGAGAGTAGCGTATCTTGCGAACGGAGGATCGAGCCTCTTACGTTGCATTATTCACATGGGTTTAACGCCGCCTCATATGAATATGAAGTGCTGTTGGAGTGCCAGAAAAGTAACAATTATGAATCAGAGATTTAGGGAAACAGGTTAGCCAGACATGAGTCCTGGAGGTTGGGAAGGATAATGCCTGCGACCTGAAGGAGTGGTGGGAATGCTGCTTTTCAGAGGGTCATTGAATAGTGATGTCTCTGCACTTCCTGAGAGGCAACTATTGAATGAAGGACGGTAAAAGTTTTCATTTTTGGGTCGCCCTACCGTGATGGTCCCGTGCGACCTGACCATCACGGGGTCAGGTCGCACGGGAAGAATTCCGTGTCCGTGTATATATTTACAGCTGGGAGGGACTTATTCTCAGCTGTCGTATCTGAGCGCCTTTGCAAAGACAGTGATTATATATATATATATATATATATATATATATATATATATATATATATATATATATATATATATATATATATATATATATATATATATATATATATATATATACATAAATGTATGTATATATGTAAACTAAATTTTGACTGTCATTTGGGGTGGTGATCAGCGACCCTCTGAATAAATCGAGTGGGGAATGTTTTTCATACCAACACAAACTGGGGCGCACCCTGGTCCACTTCCCCACCTGAGCCAAATTTCAATATGTTACCTTATATGGTTTGGTAAATATTGCAGGAAAGCAGCACACACGCGTACATGTAAGTACACACACGCACACAGACGGGTACACGAGGGCACAGTTGATACTTAAAACACAAATAAGTCACAGGGATGTTAGAAAAAATTCTTCAGCCTTAGAATCAGGAGGTGGGATAACCTGGAGAACTAAATGGTACACGTCAGTTATATATATATATATATATATATATATATATATATATATATATATATATATATATATATATATATATATATATATATATATATATATATACATATACATATATAATAATAATATATATATATATAATATATATATAATATATATATATATATATATATATATATATATATATATATATATATATATATATATATATATATAATAATATATATATATATATATATATAATATATATATATATATATACATATATATATATATTTTTTTTTTTTTTTTTTTCAACAAGTCGGCCGTCTCCCACCGAGGCAGGGTGACCCAAAAAGAAAGAAAATCCCCAAAAGAAAAAACTTTCATCATCATTCAACACTTTCACCACACTCATACATAATCACTGTCTTTGCAGAGGAGCTCAGATACTACAGCTGAGAAAAGTCCCTCCCAGCTGTCACTATCTCAGACCCTCCATATATATATATATATATATATATATATATATATATATATATATATATATATATATATATATATATATATATATATATTATATATATATATATATATAGTATTGAACTTACTCCAATAACCACATATAGGTGGATACAAAATTCGTGAGTAAACACACACATATACACATATCACACAACACACACACACACACACACACATTCAGGACCCTGTACACTGTACGTTAGCCCATATTGAGTATGCAGCACCAGTTGGAACCCACACTAGCAAGCATGTGAAGAAGCTGAGAAAGTGCAAAGGTTTGCAACAAGACTAGTCCCGGAGCTAAGGGGTATGTCCTACGAGGGAGGTTAAGGGAAATCGACCTGACGACACTGGAGGACAGGAGAGATAGGGGAGACATGATAACAACATATAAGATACTGAGAGGAATTGACAAAGTGGACAGAGACAGAATGTTCCAGAGATGGGACACAACAACAAGGGGACACAGATGGAAGTTGAAGACTCAGATGAATCACAGAGATGTTAGGAAGTATTTCTTCAGTCACAGAGTTGTCGGGAAGTGGAATAGTTTAGGAAGCGATGTAGTGGAGGCAGGCTCTATACATAGCTTTAAGCAGAGGTATGATAAAGCTCATGGCGCAGGGAGAGTGACCCAGTAGCGGCCAGTGAAGAGGCGGGGCCAGGAGCTTTGACTCGACCCCTGCAACCACAACTAGGTGAGTACAACTAGGTGAGTACACACACACACACGTAAGCACGTAAAGAAACTAGAGAAAGTGCAAAGGTTTGCGACAAGGTTAGTTCCACAACTCAGGGGTCTGTCCTATGAAGAAAGGTTGAGGGAAATAGGGCTAACAACACTGGAGGAAAGAAGGGTCAGAGGAGACATGATAACGACATACAAAATACTGCGGGGAATCGACAAGGTAGACAGTGACAGGATGTTCCAGAGAGGGAACACAGAAACAAGGGGACACAACTGGAAGCTGAAGACTCAGATGAGTCAAAGGGATGTTAGGAAGCATTTCTTCAGCCACAGAGTAGTCAGGAAGTGGAATAGTCTAGAGAAAGATATAGTGGAGGCACGAACCATACATAGTTTTATGACAAGGTATGATAAAGCTCATGGAGCAGGGAGAGCGGAGACCCAGTAGCAGACAGCGAAGAGGCGGGGCCAGGAGCTGAGTCTCGACCCCTGCAGCCATAATTAGGTGAGTACAATTAGGTGAGTACACACACAGCCCCGGTGGCCTGGTGGGTAAAGCTCTTGCTTCACGCACGGAGGGCCCGGGCTCAATTCCCAGCGGGGCAGAAACATTTCGAAGTGTTTCCTTACACACACATACACACACACACACACACACACACACACACACATACAACAGGCCTAGTGTCGAATCGACATGTGCCTAGGACAAAATGGTAACTAACTAACTAACTAACACACACACATCTCAATATAACAAGAGCAGTGTGTATCAATGCACTTAGACGTTGTTCGTGTCCTATCGTGCAGCTTGAGGAGAAGACCCGCCTGACGGTGGTGGTGGAGGACGCGGCTGCCAGGAGCGCAGGAAGCCAGGACCCACTGCAGGAACTCCACCAGCAGGAGCAACATACTTCGCTCTCCGCAACTCTGGGCTTGAACAGCGAGTCAGAACCTTCTTCAGCAGCTACCCGTGCCTCCACGGCTCTGCCCCTCCAGGTGAATTCCCCCCTGCCTTTTATCACACCTCAGTGATTGTACAGACCAGTTCTTCAATGTTTTGCTAAGTATTCTCTTTTGAATGTTCGACCCTAGCAACGACCCTAGCAACGACCCTAGCAACGACCCTATCAACGACCCTAGCAACGACCCTATCAACTACCCTAGCAACGACCCTAGCAACGACCCTAGCAACGACCCTAGCAACGTTCTTGTTGTGACGGGCTTTACCTTATTGAATATTAATGCATATTTCATTATTATTATGATTATTATTATTATTAGAAAATTACTATACCTAATGGGGTCATACAGCGCATGAGGAATGGAAGAGAGTCGGGTTCGCTCCAAGGTAGAGAAGAACAAGTTCAATTTCTTGCATCAAGATCACATGAAGTGCATCGCGTCGGCCCCCTTGAGCGAGTTTCTTCTCCATGCGAGGCTAAACATTCGTTACACTGTGATTAGTGTTCGTGGTAGAATAGATTTTTTTAATTACACAGAGATCTTAGTGACCTTTTAGGTTAGGTTCGATTTGTCAGGAAACAGGACATGTGTTTCCTGATGCGGGTCTTAGTCATATGATGACCCGCAGCTGGAGCTTTTGGTCATCTGACCGAGGCCTTCCACTGGCTTACACATCAACTATCTTAGTCGAGTGGTGAGTCTCGCCACACAAGCTGGGATGCTAGTTGTTTGTATAATCTTGGAGTTTCGAACATCCGAACTCCGACATGACAACAGAGACCGTCTTGATCCGTCAATAGCTCCGGATATCGGGGTTCTAAACCCACCCGGAGAGAAACACAAAATCAAACGAAGTTTTGTCAGTTTGACAACTTCCTCAAAGCCTTTCCTCTTTAATATATCAAAATTCAGAGATTGACTCACTCCCGTTACTCTCCCTCCCCTATGACAGGTTGTTGACACCAACGTGACCTCGCTGGTGACTCCACGCCTGACCCGCGCCCTCGCCTGCCACGCCTATGAGTTGGAGTCCTGCACGCCCAACTCCTGTCTTAACGGCGGCCGCTGTCTTCCCTCCAGCCACGGAAACAGGTGACGAAATGTCGTTTCTCATAAAAAAAAGAAAGTTTGATCCTTCACCGAGCTTGGTGCCGGTGAAGGGCTCTTCATCCAAGGAACTGAAGATACCCTTTCCTTCCTCTGATTAAACCTGATTACCTCCTCTTCCCCCAGGCTCTGTATTATCAGTATGGGTTTAGAGCTTCCCCGTGAATATAATTAAAGAGAATATTCAAGCTACCTCGAGGAGAAATCTCAGTATTTTTCCCTCAATTTTTTTTATCTATTTCTCCGAGGCTGTGGGTACCCAGACTTACACCTAGTGAAGGACTCCATCAATTGATGAATAACAGCCTTGAATTAACAGACTTAGAGCTCTGTTATCCTCTTTTAGCTCATCTCGAAGCCCAACTCTATTTAAAGTTCTCAACCAGGATACCTCTCACAACAATCTATTAACACCCAGATGTTTATTTAATGATAAGTGAACAGAATTAACAGTTGCAATGAATCTTCTTCCTATGTCTCTCCGTCTGCTGTTGGTTTGACAGAGTGCAACGGACAAGTGAAGAAGAAGCAATAGTCAGCATCCACAGCAAGAGGCATCCTGAGCTTCCCCAGCGCTCGGGCTGAGGCCCAAAGCATGGATGTTGCTCCAAAAGGATCCTGTAGGGCTTGCTGCCTTTGCACCTCATGACATCTGCTGCTTTGTAGCTGCCACACCCTTCGAGCCTAATGGGGCAGGGTTTGTGACAGCCTAAGGTGCCTAGCTTCTCCCTACGAGCCCCTTGAGGGTGGGGTATGGGCCTAAGCCTGGGGACAGCTGGTCCCAGAAGATGAGAAGGTACTTATACCTCCTCCCATGGCAGACACGTCTCAGGCACTCCCGCGATAAGGAGCCAAGGCCGGGTCGCCAACTGGCAGAGACCCGAGCCGGCAGTGCCGGCGAATCTAGAAGAAGAATGTTGGTTTGACGCTGAATGTAACGTGCGAGTTCAACGCTTTTTCATGACAAAAATAATCTTTGCTACTTGCAAAATTCATGCATTATTAAAGAGAACAATTAGTCAAGAGAACATATATGCATGGTTTGCATAACTAATTTTTCCTGCTTTAGAACATTATAATCCGATAATAATTGAGCTTCTAGACCCGAGGCAACAGAGCGCCGCAGTACTCACAATACTTTAACAATTTGATGTAATGTAATGCTAAAAAGATAATTCTTTTAATATTCTGCATTAAACGTTGTTAATACGGGAAAAGCTGCAGTTTGCCAGGATATGCAACAGTCCTTGATGCAGGTCAGACCTTCGCTTGATATCAACACTTCCACTCCAACAAACTAAACACTTCGCCTCCTCCGACTTAATTCTTGGTACTCACAATATTGTTTTTGTACTATTACTATTCAGTGTTTGCTTACCTATATTTTTTCAAAGTCTATTTGAATATGCATATGAAACTCAAAAAATAGCTCAAATATAATTAGAATTAGCCAATAACGTCAATGACTTTACAAAGATAACCCGCACATAGGGGAGAGACGCTTTTGACGACGTTTCGGTACGACTTGGACCATTTACAAAGTCACACTAACGTGTATTGTACCAGTCACGGTCAATGTCTTTAGTTTAGCGAATGAATTTAATGGAAGGACCATTAGAGAGAGAGAGGTTCAAGTCTATATTATTTAATGCAAAAGAAGCCCTGGTAAGTTCTTATCCCAGAGAACAACTTTTGATACTTCTAAATACTTAAATTTGTATTATTTTATTCACGGGGAAGCGTAAAACCTCATTTAGGATGGAATCAGAACGAGGAATGTCAGGTGTGGGACTAGGACTAAGGGGTCCCACAGTGGGTTGGATCAGGGCAATGAGGTCATACAGTAGATGACACCATATTGGAGTATGCAGCACCAGTCTGGAACCCACACCTAGCCAAGCACGTAAAAAAACAGAGAAAGTGCAAAGGTTTGCAGCACGACTAGTCCCGGAGCTAAGGGGTATGTCCTACGAGGAGAGATTAAGGGAAATCGACCTGACGACACTGGAGGACAGGAGAGAAAGGGGGGACATGATAACGACATATAAAATACTGAGAGGAATCGACAAAGTGGACAGAGACAGAATGTTCCAGAGATGGGACACAGCAACAAGGGGACACAGTTGGAAGTTGAAGACTCAGATGAATCACAGGGATGTTAGGAAGTATTTCTTCAGTCACAGAGTGGTCGGGAAGTGGAATAGTTTGGGAAGCGATGTAGTGGAGGCAGGATCCATTCATAGCTTTAAGAAGAAGTATGATAAAGCTCATGGTGCGGGGAGAGTGACCCAGTAGAGGCCAGTGAAGAGGCGGGGCCAGGAGCTATGACTCGACCCCTGCAACCACAACTAGGTGAGTACCAATTCGAGGATCACATACTCTGTGAGAGAAGCAATACGGGTCATACAATAGGTGTTACAATAACGAGGGTATCACACAGTGGATTGAACTAGGACGAGTGGGTCACATCTGACAACTGAAGGACCTTCTAACACGCATCTCAGCGTGTGGGATACAGAGGCGAAATCCGCTCATGCATCTAAATGTAAATGCGACAGAACTCAGTTTTTTTGGAAAGCATTACATAGGATGACTAATGGTTTATGGACATGGCCCAGGAGGTGCCGCTCGACTTCGTAAACACAGGTAATACACGTAAGTATGTAGTCATAAGAAAAGTAAGAACAAGGGCCCTATGGCATTAACCTACAGGCGTTGAAAAAGAAAGTCGAAAATCTCCATCTAGAGACAGGTCAATCATCCATTCAGTTTCAAACTAACAAGCAGAAAAGTTTTTCAATGCTCGTCTGGCTTCGTCACGAAACTGTACTATACTTTTTCGTCTATGTATGAACAATGTAACAAACTCTAATGATGACTACCACAAGGATATAGACAGGTAACATTACTCAAAGACAATTGCTGGAACGTCAGATGATCAGTGGGAACAGAGGGAGTCCATGGTAAAGACAGAGAGGAGAGGAATACTTGTACAGAGAAGAACTAGTCACTTCCATCTCAATTAAGGACTGTCTGCTTTTATATAGATTGTTGTAGCAAGGTTAATAACGCAGAAACCTCTGTTCCTACCCCTCACTCTCTCCTGACTAGAAGTTAAATACTGATAGGGAAAGTATGAGGATACATAGAAAGTGAAAGAAAAATCAGTGATATAGAAGATAATCTACGGAAGAAAGTGGATCCAATAAGAAATCAAAAACACGAGAAAGAATAAGAAATAAATGTGAAAATAAAATATGAAAAATCATATTAGAATATGGAATAGAAGACAGGAACAGGTAGGATGTATCCGGGGAAAGAGAAGTTAGGCAAAAGGCAGCAGAACTAGAGGTACTGACTAAAAAAGTATATAAGAAAAAGTAGCAGTTTTAAAAATTCTCAAAGATGACCTAGGAATGAAAGGCGAAACTCTGGGGGCTACACCAACATAAGGCCTACTGATCAATGGAAGACGCTAGGCCCTAAAAAAAATATCATTAAAATCAAGGAATTATTAGACCCAAAATATGACAAAATGCCACGGCAGGCCAGAAAATGTATTCACTAATTTAAGGTTAATGCAAAATGAAGATGTAATACTTTAAAGGACAGCTGAATACATTGGTACGAGGATTGTTAAAATTTGAACACTTCACTAATGAATAGACGGAATAAAACTATTTTGATAACATTAAAAAACACTCTAAATTCGTAAGGGTCATACACCCAATAGGCAGAATCAAGTTTAGGCAGCCAATTAACTGAAGGATTCTGATGACTTAAAATTTTCTTGAAGAGGATTGCAGAGATGAGCGCATTAGAGCGTGTGAGGGATGAAGGCAAAGGAAATACAGATTTGATGAGGGGAAAGGGAAGGACTGGCGAACAAAGAGCAATAAAACCTACACAATACTCCCCTTCGTTCCCCGCCTACTGAGCAAACACGGCCCAACCCTCCACCTCAATGCACCCTTCCCTGCCCCTCCTTCTATGTCTCCCCAACTCTGAAGTCATTTCCAAACCATTACTCACCAATCGCATTTTGTGTCATAACAGCCGTAGTTCACATCATCCCAACCTCATCTCCCTCAACCTGTTTCCAGACTCCGCCAAACTCCAAATATCAGCTTCTAAACTCAGTCCTAGCTGACAAAATTTCAACCCAAACTTTGTCTCCAAAATCCGTGTGCTTAACTCCAAAACACAGCTGCCGCACTCAACATCCCAGAGCCAAAACTGGAGAGTGAGAAGAAGCTCCAGAATAAACAAGTCTAGCAAGAGGAGGAGATTAGACACTATGAGTCCCTGCTCGTACAGGAGATGAAATAAACGAAATGTATAAGAATCAGAGATAACAGGTAAGGGCTACACAGACACACTGACTGTTGGTCCATCAGACAGGTGGCTTCTCGACTGAACCGCAAGTAATGCAAGGTTATGAAAATTTGGGAAGGGAAAAGAAGACCGGAAACTAGGTATAGATTCGGGAGACATAGTTTACAAACCTCACTCAAGGTAAGGGACTTAGGGGTGAGCATAGTACAGAGCATATCGCAGGAGTGGCATATCTACAACATATGTCAGCCCTGTCCTCGAGTATGCAACACCAGCATGGAATTCACACATAATAAAATGTCAAGAAACGACAGAAAGTGCAAAAGTTCGCAATAAGACTAGCCTCTGAACTAAGAGGAATGAACTATGAGAGACTAAAGAAAATGAACCTGATATAGGACAGGAGGACTACGGAGGACATGATAACAACGCATAAAATATTCAGAAGACTTGACTGGGTGAATAGGAAAATACTGTTTTAAAGATGGAAAATGGGAACACGAGAACAAAGATGTAAGTTAAACAAACAAAAAGAGCCACAGTGATCAAGAAGTAAGATGACCTATGTAGGGAGGTGGAGGAAGCCAACTCCATACAAAGCTTTAAGAATAAGTAGGATAGGACCCACGAAACAAGGAGGGACTAAATCTGTTCATGGCCCAGATATAAACCGAGTCCAAGAGCTATGACTCGACCTATGCAGTCACAAATAAGGAACTCACGGGCCTTCACATACAAGGTTTCATAGTGAGAGCTCTGGAAGCTAGTAACAGGCGGGACTGTGAAGCCCACATCACACACCACCAATTTGCAGAGAATGGCCAAAAATCTGCGACAATTTTGCTGCGATTCCCGCGAGGGACGTTATTAGTGTTTGTCTCTAGCTGGGTACGAACTGAGAGGGGTGTGTGTGTGTGGTTGCCTGTATCATGGCCGTGCTTTCTTGTGACTAATTGTGGCTTCTTCTCATTGTCTTGGCCGTGTCTGGCTGCTTGTGGTGCTATCATATTGCTTGTGGCTGCTTGTATTGTAATCATTAGTGTCTGGAGGTTTTTTTTTTTACCGTAGTGTATTTGCCTCCTGTAGGTCTTTTTATCAGTGTTTTTGGCTGAGTGCTCATATATTTACCCAACCTATTTTTTAAAGCTACTCAAGATTTTAGATTGTATGTTTCATTTTCTCTCCTAAAAAAAATTAAAGGAAAAATATCATATCTCCTCGCCTTACCGTCACGTCAGCTCTCTTTGTCTTAACTCTGTAAGAAACATCGTTTCTTGGGAAGTGTGGGTAAGGACTAAGGAGCGAGCATTTGTGTGATTCCTCAAGCTCTTCCACCTGTCGTGGCCTGCAAGACGTCTCGGCAACCATTATTGAATCCCAGCCAGTGATTCCTGCTTTATTGGCTCACCATCTGACCGTTCTCTCACACGCTACCACTATCCCATCCACTCCTCGCCCGCTCTCCCACCCCTCTCAATCACCCACTCTCCCACCCCTCTCAATCACCCACTCTCCCACCCCACTCTGTGAAACGCCAGCAGGAGAATTTGATGGAGGTTTAAGAAGAAGGGAAGTGGGTTTAAATATGACACATGTATAGTACTGTCATATTTATTGAGAACACTTCTCGCTCACCAGATCTTTATCTAGCAATTTTATTGATAAAAAAAATCTAAGCGTTACGTCTCTTCAAAAAATATCGTAATACTAGGTTATCTTTTTTATCTAGGTAATTCCCTTCATTATCCATGAAATTAGTAGTAGTAGTAGTAGTAATAGTAGTAGTAGTAGTAGTAGTAGTAGTAGTAGTAGTAGTAGTAGTAGTAGTAGTAGTATTAGTAGTAGAAGTAGTAGCAACAGTATTGCTCAAAGTAATGTCCTAAGCAATATTTCATAATTCAGACTCAAGGTTGAAGCGAATTTGCCATAGTGGACATTCTCAAAATATTAAAACGCATGAAGCACCGAAATGCGCTGTCTCTTTCTCCTGACCATGGCTATCTCCTTATTTCGTTTAATCCCGGCTATTACACTACGTTTCGGTTCATTCTGGACCGAAACGTCATTTAACGTTTCCTCTCAGAACTGTGGATTTGTTTTGAAAAAGTAAGCTAACTCTGACAGGAAACTAACTTGTGTATTGACCCTCGAATTCAGGAAGTCGAGAATGGGATATTGCAATGAATATGGAGATACCCTTCGTCTGAACCGAGGATGGGGGAAGTGGAGTACTGGCGTGCGTGAAGACTGGAGGGATGAGGACCTCATCCAACTTTCATGTGGAGTGCTGGCGTGCGTAAAGTCTGGAGGAATGAGGACTTTATCCAACTTTCCTGTCGAATGTTGGCGTGCGTGAAGCGTGGAGGACTGAGGACCTCATCCAACCTTCGTGTGGAGTGCGGGCGTGTGTGCAGCCTTCAGAGAGGGAGAAAGGATTTCGTCCATCCTTCTTGTGGACTTCGGGCGTGCACGAAGACAACAGGGAAAGGGTCTTATCCAGTCCGTGAAGTGCAGGCATGCGTGAAGCCTGCAAGGGTGAGAACCTTGTCCACCCTCCCTGTATTGACCCAAGAAGTATATTCCCGAGTTCCACGATAAACGAGGGGAAACAATATATCCAGAGATAACCAGCGTGGGCAGCGCAATAAGACCCCACGGAAATTCAGTGGTAAATAAAGATGGTGCACTCATACGATGCAATGGGTGTAGAGATAAGCTGGCACTGACCTGGGGACTACATAAAAAAGGGTAAAAAACTAAATCTGCGATGACATCAGCAAGGGCTAGAGGATTTTTTTTTTCGCTCCCAGCACAAATTAAGAGAAGCTCTACTGTGGGTTTCTTTTAGGGGTCAAGGTTGCCTTGATGCTGGTGAAGGTTTCTTGATCCTGGTGAAAATTTCTTGATCCAATTAACTGCTGCTCCTGTAGGATTAAACATGATTACCTCCAATTCCCGAGGCGCTGCATGATTCTTACGAATTTAACGCTCACCAATGAGCAAATTAATAATAATATATGTCCTACTTATGGTTTTGCTGGCCATTATACATCTGAACAATGGCAGTAAATAACTAGTAAAAACATATAACTGGAGTACATTATGTATCTTCTAATCTAGTAAAATTAAAAGACTGTCAGTGTAACTTATTCCCATTTGTTTTTTTTCATGAGGTAATTAAATATTTAAAATCTAATGTCTCTTTTAGAGAAAATATTTATATACCAACCTCTTCATTATACTCTAGGATAAGTTTAACAATTCACAAATGGGAGAACTTTTAACAAACATTGTCTCTGTTGACGAAAGTACTGCGTACTTTGATAAAGAGTGTGCAGGTTCGAATCCTGCTGTGGACTGAATGAAAATGTTTGCACTAAGAAAAATAATGGATATTCATAAATAAATATTCGTGGAGCTAAAAGATTCATGTATTTCGAATTTACATATAATGAAGCAGGCATGGAATAAATTTTTAGGATGGAGGGGGGAGGGGAAAGTGCAACGAATATTTTTAAATTGGAAATAGCAGAAGAGCCTGACTCAGGCCGGGTGTCGAGGGTATATTAACTAAAACTTGTTACAGGTACGTAATGCATTAGGCATGGAGAAGTCTTTTCATCCATTAACTCATTGCATCAAGCGTTCATTTGGACTTATTGACTTATTTGTAAACAAAAATAATGCGTCAATCCCTAAATAATACGACACGAAAATGACACAATCTCACATTTGTCTCAGGCACAAACACAAGTGTGTTTTACACGTAATCAAGTCCGTCATACACTCAAACACAAATTTTGTGGAGAGTAAACACATGTCTGTTACACACAAACAATCCCTTTGTAAACCTGTATCTCATAGGTCTTCAAAATCTCCACTTACGTAATTTGTCATATACCAGCGTCATGTCTACCCCTACTTCTTCATCCTTTTTATTATGTTATAATACCAATCCTCCTCTCTACCCCGACAGCCCCCCAAAATTTTTTTTTGACGGATATAGCTACAGTGCATGGTATCGTTGGTATTGTGTTCATCACCATAACGTTTACCGTTCACAATGAAACGTAACTAGCGGAAATTCTCCAATTTAATGCATTGCAAAAAGAGAGTGTCGTTTGTTGTATCAAAGTGCAGGATATTACTGGGTGTGCAGCAGGTGCTTTTTGGTTGCAAGTTTAAATGAAATAGTGCGTGAGTGTGTACGTTCATGTGTGTGTGTGTGCGTGTGTACTCACCTAGTTGTGGTTGCAGGGGTCGATTCACAGCTCCTGTTGTGTGTGTGTGTGTGTGTGTGTGTGTGTGTGTGTGTGTGTGTGTGTGTGTGTGTGTGTGTGTGTGTGCATATACAGTGTATTCAAGTAATTGTGTTTACAAGCATTAAACTTCAGTTTTTAAGCTCCATCTTTGCTCATATATTATCCGGTATAACTAAGGCAATTATTAAATAATGGTTAACAAAAAAAATATTTTACAGACGTATTATAAGATATTTACAATGCCATCGGTAATCACAGCACCGTTATAGGAATTCATCTGTGAGAAATAATGCTGGAAACATAACTCAAGATAACACAGAGTCAGTGTGAGCTATTTCTGTTTGTGTTTTTTTGGTATAATAAAAAATCAAATTATTCCATATTTTATGTTTCTAGAAATAATGGAAAATAAGTAGAAACTTAAAATCTCAGAAAGTATTGGAGGAGTTTCTATGTACACTAGCTAGCCAGAGCATTACCTGCCACATAGGCTCAGAGTTTCGTGACTTTCTCAGGAGAGCTCAACTAATTGCAAGTTGGAACATAAATATTGTGTTTTTTTGCCCCAGATTCAAGTTAACGAAATGGGGCAAATATTTAACTGCTTGCTCGTGAAGCTTGTTTATAAAGGAAGCATCTATATGGATGCTGAAAAATACAGAGACTGGGAAAAAATGTTATGTTGAAAGTTAGTTGAGGACATAACCTGAAGCTAATTTTATCTCTCCTTCCACCAACTATCCAGGTGAAGGTAAAGAAGTTTTCATAATTATTACTCTGTATTGTGCTTAGATAATACAGGTAGCGGGTGACAAGACCGAAAAGGCTGCGGGAATTTAAGCGTATTTGTAATGATGAGAATCACTCGAAGAAATTAGGCTGAAAGAGGTTGTCGCTGTCTTCCACCTATCGGTCTTATACACGATCTCTAATCCCAGTCAAGAATACATAATGTGAGAGTTAACTTTAACAGAGTGGCCAATCCAGCAAAAAGAATGTTTAGTCAAATGACTAAAGTTTGAGGAGAAAAATTTCCATTTCTTCTGACGAATAAACTACCTCATGTCGACGTCCCAAAGAGAAGCTTAGTGAAGATAAGCCATTTTGCCTGTGTCATCATCGAGGACAGAATCACCTGAGAGCTTGTGTCATCTCATCTGAGATACATGTGATAAATGATAACCTGCCTGCCCTGGAGTTTTAGAACTAGCCACGAGTTCAATCCCCAACCGTACACTGGTTTGCTTGCAGTCGTGTCATTACGATCTCATTCAACACAGTAGTAGTATTAACCACACTTGTTTTCAGGAAATTACTGCTTTATCTGACAAAACATGATAGAGTTAAACAACAAAAAATCATAGAATCGACTCTCATTGACACTATACCGAACTACAAAATCTCACAAGGACAACAGAAGCCAGATGCAGCTTCCGAATTCTTTCTTAAGAATATATTAGTTTCCAAAATAAATCAGAATACCATCGCACATGTGTCTCATTTATCTACTTCTACTACTACTATTACCACTATTACTCCTCTAATCCTTAAACCCTTGGTCCTTTGTTTGAAACGCACAAGGACACGTGAACAGGTATATTTGAACAAGCGCTTAAAATAAAAGATACAAATGTTCTGTTTACAGCATTTTGTTAAGACCTTTCATCCACCAGGGACGATGACAAAAAATATTCTCAGTAAAATGCCTTTAACTTCACACTGTCTTAGTAACTTACTTGCCCACGTTCTGTATAGCGAGTGCATTTTATATTGAAGAAGCAGCAATCAAGAATCGGTATACCCTCGGTTTTCGTACAGGTCCTAACTCGAACAATTATGTAAGTGTATTTTTGTAAGTGCTTTTGTATGTGTATTTTTGGGGGTCTGAAACGACTAATCTAATTTACATTCGTTCTTATGGGAACAAATTCGTTCGGTAATGGCACTCGAACAGCATTCTGGAAATAATTATCGACGAAAACCGAGGGTTCACATTGTGAATTGTGGATGTGTCACATCTCGAAAAGCTTCAGTCAGAAGTGTATATAGTGAAAGACTTACAAGAATAACTGATGCTTTTCATTTTATAATTAACATAAACAGGTATGTAAATTTTTCAAGTTACTACTGATGTTCAGTATACAGTTTTATTTGCTTTTTCTCCAGTGTTCCTTAACGATTCTTATCCGTAAGCTTACGGAGTAACACACCTGCGTGTGCGCAGGTGTGTGTGTCCGCAGGGGTCAGCGGGTCACCGGTGCAAGGTGATGGCTCGTACCTTCAGTGGGTCGGGATGGGCGTGGGTCCGCCCGCTGCCTCCTTGTCTCCCCGTTACCGTCTCCTTCAGGATCCTCACCCGCCGCCCGCACGGTCTCCTTCTATACTCCGGTCCTCTGGCACCCCAACCACGCCGCCCACATACCGCACCCACGCCCATGTTGGCCGTGCAGCTCTGGGAAGGACGGCCGCAAGTCTTACTCGAGGGACAAGGAGGACCACTCAAAATCCAAGTGAATACAACAATAGACGATGGAGACTGGCACGCCATCCATCTTCACCTCAATACCCAGGTATGCTCTGTTTCAGGTACTTCACCCTAGCAGGTTCACAACCACGCTGTGATGACGCCTTCCTGGGTCCTGACGGTAACCAGGTCGAATTCATAAATCAGGTACTTCACCCTTCAAGGGAAGGGTCTCTTGATGCTGGTGAGAAGTTCTTAATCCTAAAACCTATAGTACCCTTCCCTCCCTCGCATCAATTCTGATTACTTCTTTCTTCCCTCAGCCGCTAAATGACTTCTATAAGATTAGCGCTTTCCAATAAATGTAATAATAATAATAATAATATAATAATAATAATAAAAATAATAATAATACTAATAATAATAATAATAATAATAATAATAATAATAATAATAATAATAATAATAATAATAATAATAATAATAATAATAATATGCATTTTCCTCTGGATAATTTATCGATGCGACATTTCATGAGGATGTAATTCTTGTTGACCTCACAGGACAAGAAACGACATTACTTCCAGATGTCAAAGTCATGGCTGTTCACTTTTAAATCTGGATTCGTCTATGGTCATGGTAGCTGAATGATACATATGGGTTTAACACTTCATGAAACGCAATGCAATTCATGTAGGTCCGAGTACACTAGTCAGAGTATTGCAAGTTACTGTCGTAATTCAATTACTGTCTTGGATATAACAAATAGAGGCTAATTTTTTCATTTAATTAACCCAAATGGCCTATTGTCGCCAACACGGAAGAAAAGACAAATTGATAATTGAGACTCTGGTGCAATATTTTGGGCAGCTATGTTCTTGAAACGTTTCCCCACCCAGTAGCTTCATCAGTCCAATGAAGTCCAAGGGAGGAGTTTGAGGTAATCAGTCCCTCAGGCTGGAGTCGATGTCTTCAGTCCATCAGATTAAGAGTGATGGAGTGAACACATCGACTCCAGGTTGACGGACTGATTACCTCAAACTCCTCCTCATCCTCGTCCTTTCTCCGCATTGGACTGAAGAAGCCACTGGCTGGCGAAACGTTTCCACAAGAGTTCCATTTATCAACTTGTCAGTTCCAGTACAAGAGTTTATTGGAACAATAAAATATTATTTTTATGATTATAATTATTATATGCAGCGGGAGCGCTAAATTAGTAGGGGCCATAAGACGCCTGAGGGAATGGTGGAAGACGATCAGGTTCGATCCAAGGAATGGAAGGCCAGGTCCGAAATATTGTGCAAAAGCACCTCACCGGCATCAAGGAACCTCCCTCGAGAAAAGCAAAGCCAATACAGTGTTGCTTTGTAAAGTTTATCTTCTCTTCACAAGTTATTTGCTCTCATATTAGTCCAGGTGTTCTCGTGAGAATGAAGGTCCAGATGTTCTCGTGAGAATCAAGGTCCAGGTGTTCTCGTGAGAATCAAGGTCCAGGTGTTCTCGTGAGAATCAAGGTCCAGGTGTTCTCGTGAGAATCAAGGTCCAGATGTTCTCGTGAGAATCAAGGTCCAGATGTTCTCGTGAGAATCAAGGTCCAGGTGTTCTCGTGAGAATCAAGATTCAGGTGTTCTCGTGATAATCAAAGTCCCTGTGATCTCGTGTTAATCAAGGTCCCTGTGATCTCGTGATAATCAAGGTCCAGGTGTTCTCGTGAGAATCAAGGTCCCCTGTTATCATGAGAATCAAGGTCCCGATGATCTCGTGAGATTCAATGTCCATGTGTTCTCCTGAGAATCAAGGTTCATGTGTTCTCGTGAGAATCAAAGACCATTAGATTAGTCCAGGAATTTTCGTATATGTCAATGAAGATGTAATGCAAAGTCATATTCATCAAGTTTTGGACATGTTCTTTCATTTGTTTTCTGAATTTCTCTCATATTTCTTGATTATCTTGTCATTTAAATTATTGTAATTTGACCAGTTATTCTCATTTTGGTCATAATATTCTCACACTACATCATTTACTCTTGATTGTCCAAGTGCATCGTCATTTGTCAAATTACAGCCTTCGTGCAAGTGCGTCAACAACAGTCCAAGCACATTCACAATCGTCCGAAAACATCCACATTTGCTCATGTACTGGACTTCAACATTCGTCCAAATGTTGCAGTGTTTGTCTAAATAAATGACACAGTCGTTTAACGCCGAGATGTTAATCCAAGCTGTGAGAGTTATTTAGGTGGTGTAAACTTGGTAAGAATGCCGTCTGCAGCTTGCAACACCTGACTACCCTCACACTTCGCAAATTGCAGCACCTGAGTACCGTCACACTCTGCAACTAGCAGCACCTGAGCACCGTCGCACTCTGCAACCAGCAGCACCTGAGTACCGTTGCACTCTGCAACTAGCAGCACCTGAGTGCCGTCACACTCTGCAACTAGCAGCACCTGAGTTCCGTCGCACTCTGCAAGTAGCAGCACCAGAGTATCTACAGACACGGCACAGTGTAGAACCTGAGTACCGCCACACAATGTACCTTGTGTAGTCCCAGCAATCACACGGTCACTCACGCCACTCTGTGATACTCAACAACACTTGTTGTCCAACCGGATGGCGTGTGAGTCCATAGTCACTAACGTACAGCGGCAGTACGTTAGCGCCCAGTGCGTAGCAAGAGCGTTACTCTCTCTCTCTCTCTCTCTCTCTCTCTCTCTCTCTCTCTCTCTCTCTCTCTCTCTCTCTCACTCTCTTCTGGGTCTGCACATATTCCGAGGTTGTCATTACGTTTGTGTGTTTGTGTTGCGTACAACTAGGAGAACACAATTAGGCAGCACGTCTGACTTGGGCTTAATTGAAGAACACAGGATCAAGCCTCCATCACTCCTTGCCAAGAATGACCCTCAGGACATGACGCTATATATATATATATATATATATATATATATATATATATATATATATATATATATATATATATATATATATATATATATATATGATCATGTGTAGGCTGTATTGTTTATTTAACTTTATTAGTAAATCAGGAAAGTTTTTGGCTGAATGAAAGTGTTATGAGTGCAGATTTATATCACTATCTTTATTTATATATGAGACTTTTATCATAGCAAGAACAGTGGACCTTGTATTATATTATAGTAAGAGCAGTAGACTTTGTATTATAGTAAGAACAGTAGGCCTTTGATTATAACAAGAGAAGTAGGCCTTCCCTTTCAGTATAAAAACATGTAGTAGGCCCTGATTTTGAGCATTCCTTGCCCTCAGGGTGTGTCTATGATGGTGGACCTGTGTGGGCGTGGGTGGGAAGAGCGCGCCCACGATGACACCCACTGCGTGACGCGGGCGGAGTGGACCACCCCCAGAGGCGGGCGGGCCTGGGTGGAATCACCGCCCTTGCAGGTGGGCGGGCTGGCACATACGCCCCCACGCCCCGATGACCACGGGTGGGTGGAGGCGCCCACAGTACGCCCACTGGACGGGTGCCTCTCTCACCTCGTCCTCAGCGGTCAGGTGAGAACATGACGCTGTTGTTCTTGATCCAAGGAATTGGAGGTAACCCCCCTCCTCTTCCCCCTTTCTTGGATCAATCCTTACTATCTCTAATTCTTTATGCAACGTATGATCCCCACGGGTTTAGCGCCTTCACAAAAATATAGTATCATTAATAATAATAATAATATAAAATAGTAATACTACTATTTTTTACTACTACTACTACTACTACTACTACTAATAGTCATAATAATAGTAATTATGATAATAATATAAAAACAATATTACTTCTACTACTACTACTAAAAATAATAATAACAGTAATTATAATAATAATAATATAACAACAATATTACTTCTACTACTACTAATAATAATAATAATAACAGTAATTATAATAATAATAATATAAAAACAATATTACTTCTACTACTACTACTAAAAATAATAATAACAGTAATTATAATAATAATAATATAAAAAACAATATTACTTCTACTACTTCACAATAATAATAATGCTGGTGTCTTCTCAGTATTTACAACACTCATTTGAGAGAGTCTTCGGACCAGGATAAGAATGGAGGAACACTGCAGTAGGCCTACTGGCCCAGACTAGGCCAGAGTTTACTTCAAAGAAACTAAGCCTATGAGTCTTAGCAAAAGAAACTTAATCTAAAGTAATAATCAAAGAGTGAGCATTGCTATGCTTAAGTGTTAAACTTTGCTGCTGATGCTGGAGCCACACCTCGTCCAGTTACAAACTCTCCTTGCCGAAATGCTGAGCATAACAAGGGGCTTTCTATATAGTAGTATGTCATTGATGTCAGCTAGACCTGTATACCACGTACATGTACTTGTAGTAAATAAAGATATTATTATTATTTTCTCCTACTGTATTTAAAAGAATACGGTAGCTACGTTATTTTTTTATCGTTAGCTGCTATATATTCTAAGAAGAGCTATGAAAATATACATATACATGTTAAATATTACTTATGAAGTTTAATTTTTTATATATACGCTAGACTCTACACTCTACCTTCTACACTCTAATGTAGGGTTTCTACACAGACTGAGGTTTTTCTTTAGATTACGTGTATTATGCATTTGTTGGAAATAATGGAGGCTTGATTCTCCTTCCGGGGATTGAACCCCCGCCGTGCCTAACAAGGGCAGTGAGTGTGACCACGTACTCGACCCCCCTTTTTGGCTTAAGCAGGGTCAAACTAGTGGTTAGGTTTTGCTGTGATATAACACTGGAAACGGGTAAGAAGATGAATTAACTGACTGTCCTGCAGCGTCGTTGCAGCTGGTGGATCTGGGAGAGCCGGCCTACAGCAAGGGCAGTGAGAGCGGCTGTCACCCTCAGGAGGAGGCCTGCCCTGGCGGCTCAGCCGGGTGCGGGAGGCGTGGGAAGTGCGCGGGCGGCCTCCACCACCCGCAGTGCGAGTGCGATCCAGGGTGGTCAGGCCCCAGCTGCGCCTCCCCCACCATCCCTGCCACTCTCGGCAAGTCATCCTATATGAAGGTGGCGTTGTCGTTCACGCCGGCGCCGCGGGTGGTGACAGTACAGTTGCGGGTGCGGACCCGCGGCACCCGAAGTGGCCTCTTGCTCCACCTGGCTGCTCACCATCGTGCTGCTGCCTTCACCGTTCATGTGAGTTTATAAAAGTCATTTCCTTTATCATCATACGTGTTACTTAGTCACCTGTGATAATGTTTTAATTTATTTCTTCAAAAATCAAGCTATAATTGTTTTTTATTATCGTTGGTATCATTTTTTTTGGTTACAGTTACGTGCAGGCGTAGCATGTGCCTCCGTATCGGGTGCCGGGTGGGCGGCACGGGCGGCCTGCGTGGAGGGCCGGCCGGTGGGTGATGGTGCCTGGCACACCATCATAGCTGAACGACACGGACACAATCTAGTCGTCCGTGTAGACGACGGCGACGGATGGCGGTGCAACGAGTCGCTGGCATCACTACTGAGCCCCGCCAGGGACGCCAGGTCGTCGCCGGCGCCGCTAGAGGTTGACAAGCATGATGGAGTGACCGTGGGAGGAATGCCGGAGTTCGCAGGAGTCAGCCTCGTCACTGTCCACGACGACCTCAGTGACAGTGAGTAGTAACTATCTTCACCTTGCATGACCTTAATGGACTCGCTATAAAGAGTGTACAAACAAAACAACATTCAAGGTATCAATATTTATTAAATACGTCGCTGCAACATTACCAGCAGGCAGTAAACGACATAGGATAACAAGACGACTATGTTGTCGTCTAAAACTCTCAGTATAAAAAAATCACTAGATAGCTTCAAATGCCAAAAAAGGAAGCCTTAAAAATCGAAGACGATGGAGAGTGAACTTCACATATATAGGTGAAGATTCGATTATTATATATGCAAAATAGTGTGAAACGTTTATTACCATTAAATCAGGTTAAATTTTCAGTTTACACCTTCTGAACGTCTGTTATTTACCTTTCTGCTATCCACTCGGTAGTAAACATAACTTCCTCTTATGACTCGGTAGTAAACATAACTTCCTCTTATGACTCGGTAGTAAACATAACTTCCTCTTATGACTCGGTAGTAAACATAACTTCCTCTTATGACTCGGTAGTAAACATAACTTCCTCTTATGAATGAATCCGGAAACTTTCATCTCTTTGCATAATCGAATTTCGGATGCATGATGTTAAAGAACGAGAAAGGCCGTATTAAACTAGGCAGACATTTTATAAACCCGTTCTTTTCCAATTACTCTTGTAAACAAAGTACCAGGGAAAGAAGGGGTTGCCATGGCATTGCCATCCCTGCTATCCTGGCTGCTGGGACGTTTACCTCGGGTATTGGGGATCCTTATCAGGGGATGTCGTCTTGCGCCTTACACAAACAAAGATCTGGGGACACGAGACTCCACTTGTGATGGGATAAAACGAGAAAAGTTTGGTCTTGAAAAAAAAAGGGTAGAGACGAGAGGACTAGACGTGAGAAAGCCAGACATGAGAAAGAAATTGATAGGTAAAGAAAGTCACGTAAAAGATGAGTAGGTCGCGTTTTAGATGTGAGTAGAAAACGGAAAAGTTTAGTTTTTGGGGCAAAAAAAAATAGAAATGAGAAGACTAGGCGTGAGAAAGCCAGACATAAGAAACTGATGGGTAAATAAAGTCAGGTAAGAGGTGAGTAGGTCGCGTTTAAGACGTGAGTAGAAGATGGAAGAATGGAGAGCTGACCTACACCAGCAGGTTTTCCAGCGAGGGCAAGCCCGGGTCCACATCTTGCAGCATCATCTTTAAGCATATCCGTCTTCAGCATCCTCATTGCTTCTTATGCCTGGCTGCTCCGCTCTCTCCTTTATCCTTATCTTTAGTGTGTTGTGCCACCCTCTTCTGTTTTCTTGTTTATTTTTTCCAGTATTTTACTGCGTCCTCTTTCATTTTTTCTCTTTTTATGAGTGCTCGTTGTTATTTTTGTCTCCTTTCTCCTTCTTATCGGCCTTTTTTTTGTGTTACACACACACACACACACACACACACACACACAAATACACACACACACAAATACACACACACACACGCACGGAGGGCCCGGGTTCAATTCCCGGCGGGGCCGAAACATTTCGAAGTGTTTCCTTACACACACACACACCACACACACACACACACACATATATATATATATATATATATACAACAGGCCTAGTGTCTAATCGACATGTGCCTAGGACAAAATGGTAACTAACACACACACACACACACACACACACACACACACACACACACACACACGTATACTACCTCTCTCTCTCTGTAATTTTTCGTTGTAAAAATGTCTCAAGTGGAATTAATCTATATCAAAACATCACGGGGATGCCCAGGACAGCTGAGAGATTCAGATCAGTTATCACAAAGATTTAGATAATTGCTTCCTGATCATCACTTTTCATAAAGACTGTTTAACATCTTTTCACAGATTTTACCAATTTTTCCTGGCTTCCATGTGAGTGTGAGCGCGCGTGTGCGTGTGCGTGTGCGTGTAGATAGATTTTTTTTTTACGCGCTGGCCGTCTCTCACAGAGGCAGGGTGACCTGAGAAAAAAGAAACACTTTCACCATCATTCACACTGTCACTGTCAAAATTCACCGCTTCTCCCATGCATCGATTACTAAAAATGAGAATAGATGGATGTATTCACGAGAATTAACATGGTGTAAAAAATGCACTTTCACTAACGATACTTTGCGAATCACTCACCATGAGTTCAACCCCCACCCGTTCCGTGGCTTATAATATTTCTTAACCCTATTTAACACTTTTAAGAGCAGATGAAGTAGAATAACAGTTGTTAAGCTGTAAATGAGCTGTGGCAAGATAACAGCTCTTGTAAATTGAACAGTATATTTTTTTTCCTAGGTAGTAGGTTGGTAGACAGCAACCGCCCAGGGAGGTACTACCGTCCTGCCAAGTGAGTGTAAAACGAAAACCTGTAATTGTTTTACATGATGGTAGGATTGCTGGTGGGTTTTTTCTGTCTCATTAACATGCAAGATTTCAGGTATGTCTTGCTGCTTTTACTTACATTTAGGTCACACTACACATTCATGTACAAGCATATATATACACACCCCTCTGGGTTTTCTTCCATTTTCTTACTAGTTCTTGTTCTTGTTTATTTTTTTATATTTCCATAGGGAAGCAGAATTCTTCCTCCGCAATCCATGCGTGTCGTAAGAGGCGACTAACATGCCGGGAGCAAGGGGCTAGTAACCCTTTCTTCTGTATACATTACTAAAGTTAAAAAGAGAGACTTTCGTTTTTCTTTTTGGGCCACCCTGCCTCGGTGGGATACGGCCGGTTTGTTGAAAGAATATTTTTTTTTTAATCTGGTGAGGTGTTCTTGCCTTCCTCTTTCTCAGGTTGTGTGGATGACCTGCGTGTGTCTGGGCGGCCGCTGCCACTGCCACCAGCTGTTAACGGCACCAGCTGGGGTCAAGTGACGACCTCTGAACGTGTAACCCATGGCTGCCCTGCTCCAGATTCCTGCGTGAACACCACCTGTGCTCCGCCACTCTCCTGCACAAGTACCTGGGGACGAGCCACCTGCAGGTACTATTGCCAAGTCGCCAGAGTCGCGCTTTCATGGATTATTAGGTATCCCCAAACTGGTACCTTCAAGTTGTTGACAGAATTTTTTTTCTTTATCTACCCAGTTTTCGCCCCAAAAAAACATTACTTTTTCAGGGTAAATGGTGATAGGATATTTTGGTTGATTCTTTCGTGACTAATTGGCAATGTTGTGGCTGTCCTGTGAAGATACCCTCTGCAATACGGCAGTGAACTCCTTGCAATAATACCAAGTTGGTAACGAGAGTGGTAAAATAATGTTGATAGCATTTGTTATTTATGTTAATAGCGCCGATTAACTTTTATTCTGTCACTAAATAAAAAAAATAATGATCCTGCCTCTTCTAGATTCCTATCAATAGTTTCTTACAATTTGGATTTTATACACGTTCTATAATATTTTTTATTTTTTCTATGAATAATAATAATAATTATAATAATCACTGCGACTTAGATTTATAATTGTGATATTTACCGAGAAGCTCTAAGCCTGTAGGGGGCATGCAGAGTATGTTGCTTCATTTTTTTAAATTTTATTTCGCAATCATTTGCGAACACCGACTGGCAGTGGTGGGTTGTTGCATACATTCATTTTCATACTTTCTATAGGCCTGTATATGACGAGAGAAAAATACTTTCTTCGTGATTTTTTTTTTTAAATCACGAAAGTATTCAAGTTCTCTAATATATGTAATTAAAAAGCTGCTTTTGTAATCTAATGTAGTCGCTCGTGATCTTTCTGTCTTATATTTGTTTTCTGAAGCATTCTCTAAGTCTTTAGTTTTTTATTCATACGAATATTCTTAGGAATATTTTACACGTTTTGGCATATCTCTGAAGAGTCCCGCTGCCTCTGTCATAAGTACAACTGGCTAACTTTCCCGTCTTCAAACTTCGTCCTTTACATAGCTACTGGCACTCTGTCGCTCTCTGTGACACTCCGTCACTTGCAGGCGCCACTCGAGTACCCTAACTCCTGCCATCGGTGCCACCGGCTTCACCTTCGCTACAAGGAACTGGTGTCAGCCTCACAGCCTTCCATTTGATGCCCCTTGTCTCAACTATCTGGAAAGAAGAATCCTTGAGAAGGTTTCTTTATCCAAGGAATTAAAGAAACCGTTCTCGTCCTCTGATCAAACATGATTATCTTCCATTCCTCAAGTTATGTAAAACTCTTACGGGCTAAGATCATCGCCGCATTTCTAAGTGGATAGTCTCTTACTTATTTCAGTCATCCCGTGGCTGCAGCATTGAAAAGCTGATTTCATCGTATAACTGGAAGAGGCGGAAATGCTTGACTATAATGTCCCTCGACGTCCACTTACCCAGCTTTTATAGATTGACGAAAAAAAATTCTCCCTTGGACCGGAAGGTTAAATAACTGACCTTGTCTAAAAAAAATTAGGAGCTTTGAATGACCCATAAGAGTTTGTTAATTATAAAAATCGAAACAATTTCTTAATATTTTTTTCGTGAAGGTAGGGTTCAGCATTGTCTTGTTGATTATTCAGTTATAAAGGATTTTCTTTATCTGCATGTCTCTTTCCTGGCGAAATGAAATAGCTGAAAAACTGGGGAAGAAATTGTGATAGAATACATTTAGTGTTGTATGATGTATGGGGTGGCGTCAAAAGAGGAAACATGAGTGTTTCCTGACGCGGGTCAGGAAATAGGACAAGTGTTTCCTAACTCGGGTCTTAGTCATATGATGACCCTCCACTGGAGTTCTTGGTCATCTGACCGAGGCCTTCCGCTGGCTTACCGGTCAACGTCTTTAAAAATAAAAATTTAAGATGAAATATCTTTGTGAAGAGAGGAGAGACGAGAGCTGTGATCTAAGACGTGTACAGAGTGATGTACGACACAGTGGGACTGCCTGTAGATAATGAAATTGTTTTTGCATTTAAGAGGGGATGCTAAACCAGAAGGAATTACATAGCGCCAGGTAAATGAGAGGCAATCAGGTTTAATCCATGGAAGGGTAGAAGTGGCCTCAACGAACCTCCCTAGATTGAAGATACTATGATAATTTAACATTTCCGTAAAAGAAAAATTGTGCATTAATAATGAGGACTCCTCTACCATACTGTCTTGACCATAATATTATGATCTGAGGAACAGACGGTAATTAGATTTAATCCAAGGAAAGACCAGCTTTAATTAACTGGATCGAGAATTCTTTGCCAGCACCAATGCATTCCAATTGAAGGACTGCGCAATGAAGACTTTTTTTTTTTTAATATTCGTATCGTTGACTGTACGGTGGTGATCTGGCATGTAAGAAGGAGCTTTATCGCTCCACAGCTATCTTTACACACTATGGCGACTGTGTTTTCTGAGCCGGACCTGGTGTTCAGGCTTTTGCTGTGTGGTATTATTTTCTTCGTCAGATGAAGTCCGTAGGTAATTAAGCATCCGTTGACTTATCTGAACTAGGTTTTCAACCATTTTACGAAACAAAGAATCGCAATATTGCCTAAGATATAGATTTCAGCGTGTTTAATGTTAGCATTGTATTTCTTAGCTGTGGATCCGGGCGTCAGCTGGTGGGCCACACCTGTGAGGACGTGGATGAGTGCCTCTGGCGGCCCTGCCTGCACGGTGGCACCTGCTACAACCTGCGGCCCGGCTACCTCTGTGTTTGTGGCCCGGGCCACACCGGTGATAACTGCGAGTGGGGCGGCCTAGTGTCAAGTGGGCACCCACTCACAGCCCCTGCTGCCATAGCCGCTCTCACTCTCTCACTCCTCTTACTTGGTCAGTACGCTACGAGAAAATATAAATTTTATTTTGAAATATCTTATCAGTATGAAAAGTAGGCAAGAAACCACAAGGAAAAACAACAAATTCCGTGGCGCTTTCATTTATTTACTCGCACATCTTCGAAGTGTAAACACACGAAAACACTTACATAGCACTTTGACAACTTATTAACATTTATAGTTGTTTTGATTGCATCCACTTAACAGTGTGCTCTTTGAACAACATAGTTGCTTTAAAATACACGAATTCTGCCTGATACTAATCAGTAATTACTTTCTCACGAAAATAAGTTCTAGATTATATTTTCAACACAGTTAAGAATATGTTTAAAAACTTGAAACATATAGTAATTTTACAGACGTTTTACCTCATACCTGAGTGAGCCTCGAACCCACATCTTAATTGCGTGTACCCTGTGAGTAACTAAAGTGTAATGAACACTTATCAATGCTCAATAATAACCCACAAAGACAGAAAATCGTGGGCGCAGTGGTACAGGGCATCAACATCTAAGATTTCGGCTTATCGTGAGTTCGAGCCTGACTCCCATGGGAGCGACGAAGATACGAAGCCTCGTATATATATATATATATATATATATATATATATATATATATATATATATATATATATATATATATATATATATATATATATATATATATAATATACATATATATATGTACGAGGCTTCGTATCTTCGTCGCTCCCATGACACAGCTCATGTCATCAGGAATATGTGTTGATCTTCTTCTCAGTGGTGCTGGGTGTGGTGTTCTCCATCCGGTTGCACCGCCAGTGGCTGGGTCGGGCACTGGCTGCCCGCCAGGTGGGCGGCGTGGGCGGGGAGGAGGAGGAGGAGGGCACAATCATAGCAGTGAAGGGCGGCATAGAGGACAGTGCCGGCACTAGGCTGAAGGATGATGGAGATCACGACACATTTCTCGACTGCTTCAAGTACAACCTTCAACCCACATCCCTAAAGCAAGGTTGGTTGATGAATTGTATGTGTGTGTCATAACATGCATTGTATTATATAAAATGTATATATATATATATATATATATATATATATATATATATATATATATATATATATATATAGAGAGAGAGAGAGAGAGAGAGAGAGAGATTACATATATATTTTCTGAACAAATGACCTCCGCCAAAAATCTTCGTTGTCCTTGTCATAAATGAAACAAATGTTAAAGATCGTTTTCTTTGGTATGTATGTCCCTCTTCACAGTGCTCCTGCTCATCCCTGCTCTCCCCACACCTTACAGACGACAGCACAGCTGGTCCTGCCAGCAGCACCATCTCCCTGATGGAGGAGGCTGCCACAGTAGCAACAGCTGGTGGAGTGCCCCGATTGGCCGCTGCCGCCACCGCTCCAGAACCTCTACCAGCCAGGGATGACCTCCGAGCTTATGCCTACGAGGGTGATGGGTCGTCCGCGGGTTCTCTCAGCTCGGCCATATCAGGTCAAAGGCGCATTTCGCGTGTTCCTATCCCTTTCGTCTCTTCCCATTTGTAAATTTGCAGCATTACTCTCCCCTGCTGCAATTAATTTTGGTTTCTACTAGTTTTTAGCATCATATTCACTGTTTGGCATTTGCAGGCTTACACAGTACTGTAAATACAAAGCCTGACTTACACATTAATTGTATTGTTTTACCAAGCCCCTTCCATTGAAGTAATTACATCATTTTTATTTCATATTTCAACGCATCTCCGATTCTCACTGAGATACCCATAACAAATATCTTTGTTTTAAGAAAGATTTATCTCTCACCACACGGTGTATGTGAGCTGCTACCTGTTGCTGTGACCTGTTGCTGTGACCTGTGATCAGTGGTTGACTGTGGCCTGCCTCACCCTCCCCAGCAGGTCTGCGGGTGGAGCTGGACGAGGAGGGCAACATCAAGCCGCTAGTGTCGGAGTTCCTGGAAGTAATGGACTTGCTGAGGAACTTGCCTGAGGCCACCAAGTGTCCCTCACTCCTCGCTAAACTTGACGAGAAGTTGGTTGTTAAAGGCAGCAGCAGTAGTAGCGGGTGTGGGTCAAAAAGACCGCCACACACCCTCTTCCGCCCCTTCCACGCCACACACCAATGCATCGTCCACGCCATGCACCAGCACATCCAAGCCATGCAGCAAATCACCCCCCACGCCATGCAACAAATCATCAACACTATGCACCAGTACATCATCAACGCCATGCACCAAATCATCCACGCCGTGCAACAAATCATCCACGCCATTCACAAGTACATCATTATCCACATCCATGCCCAAGTCCTGCTTAACCTCCACCGCTCTCAGCAAAGAACCACAGCACACGAACACCAGATCTGTCACATCATCCCGAAATATAGAGGAACACTCTACATCCTGCTGATCTGATGTTGTGGCAGTGGCCTCCAGCTGGCTCATATACTCAGGGACAAAGAGAAATATAGCCACTCGGCCGAGTAAAATCCTGAGGAGGAAAATCTAAGAAATCCTTAGTTCTATAAACTGTCTTGTGATGTTTTGTAAACAATTCAGTTTTTGGAGAGATAAGGTGAACGACAGAGCCGACGGAATTTGAGATGTCATGTGTAGGCAAGTGCTGTTAATACTATTATAACAAGTGTCACGGATCATTTATAAGTGCTATGGTTCTTGCACGATTGCCATGGTGTATACACGAGTGCCATAGTTTGTGAGTACCATGACTCATGAGTGCACAAGGCATGGTACTCTCATGGTTAAAACAATAATAATACACCTCTGCACAGAATTTCATATCCAAAGTAGTTATATAAAGAATTGACATATATTATTTGTATATAAACAAGAGTATCACCCTATAGTTCATAGTGAAGCTGCTGGAGTGTCAGGTGGTACATCCACTCATGTAAGTTTTGGAGTTAATATTTTTTATAATGTTCAAAAATTCTTTAATACCATTAAGTTTTTTATGGACTTTGCCCCCAAAAATGTGTCAGTCGCTCAAATTAGTGCGACTTTCACGAATTTTTTATTGAGTCAGAAGCGAGAGAGAAAAGTACTCACCCCTCTGAATCAAATAAATTTAAATAACCCACGGGGTTTAGCGATTTACATGAATATAATAATATTTAAATTAAACCCATTCGAGAGATGCAGTGCAGTGCTGTTAGATGCGTTGTAACAGGTGAAGCATCCAGTATTGATGTCACACGTGCATTGTAACAGGTGCAGCATCCAGTGTTGATGTCACACGTGCATTGTAACAGGTGCAGCATCCAGTGTTGATGTCACACGTGCGTTGTAACAGGTGAAGGAGGAAGGTCAAGATTATTAGGAGGGTGATGATATAGCACTGATGAGGGAGACAACAACTGCACAACTTTGGAGAGGGTGACAGGACACATGTGCAACACTTAGGTTATCTGTATTCCGAAATGTTTCGCCTACACAGTAGGCTTCTTCAGTCGAGTACAGAGGAGGCAGCAGAAGAAGTAGATATGTAAAGACGATGTAATCAGTCTATCATCACCCTTGAAGAAAGTGTTTATAGCAGTCCCATGTACTCTTTCCTTAGTCCCAGGCACAGGGAAATCTAAGCTCCATAGTTATCAAAAATTACTGAATAACATTTTCAGAGGCTTTATATGTTCAATGGAAACAGACACAGGCGTCCTAGTATAAATCATAAAAGAAATTACTGAGATAACCAGTCTCCACGAAGGTAAATATTATAATGGTATACCATAAGAACACGTAAGACGCTGGTCCAACAGTTACGTATCTTCAGTCGAAACGTTTCGCCTACACAGTAGGCTTCTTCTGCTGCCTCCTCTGTACTCGACTGAGGAAGCCTGCTGTGTAGGCGGATCGTTTAAGAATAAAGATACCTAACTGTTGCACATGTGTCTTACTTATCAACTCCACGAAGGTGGCAGTGAAGCGCAACATTGTAAACTTTAAGCAAAGACGGCAAACATTATCATAGTCTTTGAAGGAAGCTAAGACGTTATAATGTTAAGTGAATATAGAAGCAACATTTACATAACCCATGACAACTAAGGTTGAGAACAAGACGCTCCTGCCTCTCGCAGTTGCTACGTCACTATGACAACATGGCTTCGAAGATCACAACAAACCTCGAAGTCAGAGTAAACAAAGTCTTTCACTGGGCCACTGAAAACAAATATTCAACGAGGGTAAATTTCAGCTATTTCAGATTTTTAAAAATTGGAGGAATTAGAGCTAGTATAGTACAAAACACTATCAAATAACTGGATAGAGCCGAAGAGGAAAGTAAGGGACCTAGTGGTAATTATATACAAAGATCTTAAAGTTCAAGGAACACAATTTTAGTACTCTCAAAACTGCGTGGAAAATGATGCCCTGGATAACAAAAAAAGTCTTCAAAACAGGAATGCAGATCCAATTACAATTCTCTCTAATGTATATACTTGTTGTCAATACATGCATGCGTACTTGCATTTAGTGTAGGCATTATTGAATATCTGGAAAATGCATTGGGAACTTTCACTTTCCACATCACTTCAGAACCTAAGTGACTGGTAACGCTGAAAATCTCTCACTTTGCTCCCTGCATCCCAGGCCAAAATGATTCAACATAATTTACATCTGAAAAAATACTTTAACTGGTTTCAATATCAGTACACTGGAATAACCTCTTATAAGAGAGGAGGCAGGCAAAATTTCCTGCTTCTGTTCATTCGGGGGTCATCGCCCCCGCGGCCTGATCTGAGTGTTGGTGCTAGAAGCACTTAATTCATGGTAGACACAACAGACCTGTCGATTACGAAGAGACTCAAGGAACTTATCAAATTCCCTTTTAAAGACAGTTTAGGGTCTGTAGGTTATTTATGAAGAGAGAGCAATGAAAAATATTGAACTCAGTTATCTCTTAGTGTACTTTTAGCACCCCTGCTCTTCACAAGGCGTGCTTTACACCGTCTACCGACCATCTTCATCATGTATAGAGGAATTTCACTGTGCGGATATGGATCCATTGCCTACAGTTCTGTATAGGCATATATTGTATCTTTACCGTGTGTAACGCTATAGGTTCGATCTTTTGAACTCCGATAAGGGAGCAGAGTGTGTCTGGACTCTTTTTCTTTGGCGAAGTACTTAGATTGGAACCTATAGGCCTCCAGGAAGTACAGCGAGAGGGTTTTAAATAATTTAAATATTTGAAATGATATTGAAAGTGAAAGATTCCTGTGCATTCTCCAGATATGCATGAAGCAGACACAAAGGAGTTCATCGAGTACAGGAATAATTCAATAAGCATAAAGGGTCCAAGGCATACCAAGACTCTCGCTTCAAAAAATGGGAATTACCGACAAATTTCTGACTGTCTTTGAAAGGAATAACTAAAAAACATTCTAGAAAATCTTCCCGAGGAATGAATGAGACACATTTCCCAAGGGAGGAATGAGAGACACTTCCCGAGGGAGGAATGAGAGACACTTCCCGAGGGATGAATGAGAGACTTCCCGTGGGATGAATGAGAGACCCTTCCTGAGAGACTTAGGTGCTCATTAAGCCTGGTCCGAGACCGGGCTTCGAGAGCGATGATCCCCCAGGGCCATGACCAGGTGAATGCTCTCAGAGCAACACTCACACACCACTTACCATTACCTAAAAAAAAAGGCCTGAAAGAGGCAATACCGACGCCAGGAAACTTTTTAGCGGCTACAATATAAAAAAAAAGGCCGTAAACACAAAAGTCGCTAATAGAGATAAAGAGATAGTTTTTATGATGCATTTACGTACATCTATGTAATTTATATTAAGTGAGAAATTTCTCATATATAGTGGAGCGTTTGTCACTTCGCTCTTAAAAAAAAATATTGATTCATTTTTGCTATATTGGCGAGCAAATATAGTGTCCGTAGATATTTTATACATTTATAGAATATCTATATTAAATGTAATTAAGTTAAATTGTAGTTTTATTTTTCTCCTCTTGAATCATAAGAATATAAGAATCACAAGACCTTAAGGATCATAAGTCATAATGTAAGAATCATAAGAACATTAGAATCACAAAAACAGAATCATAAGAACATCAGAATCGCAAGAAAAGAATCACAAGAACATAAGAATCATAACATAATCCCAAAAACATAAGAATCATAAGAACATAAGAATCACAGGAGCATAAGAATCACAAGAACATAATCACAAGAACATGAGAATCACAAGAACATAAGAATCACAATAACATAAGAATCACAAAAACATAAGAATCACAAGAACATGAGAATCACAAGAACATAAGAATGATATGAACATAAGAATCATAAGAACATAAAAATAAGAATTATAAGAACATAAGAATCACAAGAACATAGGAATCACAAGAACATAAGAACAAAGAAAATTAACAATCATAAGAAGATAAGAATCAAAAGAATAATAAAAATCATAAGAATGGAGGAGGAATATTGCATTAAGGGAGTGTTGCATGCAAAGAGTATGTTACAATTTATTCAGCGTATGTACACACTACCATATAGGCTGCCTCCCAACCAGTGAACCAGGTGCTAAGGGTTTAACGATTTTTAGGGTACCCGTCGTTAAATCCGTACCTTGGTTCATTGTCCAATCACAGGCGAGCCCGCCAAGTGCTGAGGCGATGTGGTTCACTCGCGGTCAGCATTTGCCAGACTTGCCTACCTGCTGGTTGAGTACGGTGCTCTCTGGCCTTTGCTTTTGCCAGGAAACACAAGTTATAGTCTATCTGCTGAGTTTGTTTTGCTTCAAACCCATTACGACCAGGTCACAGGCCATTCTTACCTGTGTTCGTAATAGGGAGGCACCTGGAAGATGATGGTAAAGGGCTCTTGATTCAGAGAATTGCAACTACCATCCTCTTCCATGAATCAAATCAAACCTGATTACTTGAAGCCCTTCCCCCATCTCCCATTCCTCAAGAGGCTGTAAGGTCCATATGAGTCTAGCGCTTCACCAGGAGTATACTCACTCATCCACAGCTTGGGCCAGGAGCTGTGAATCGACCCCCTGCAACCACAAATAGGTGAGCGCAGCACTTTAATACTACCTACCTTCTGAGTACAACCTGACGACGTTTAGGTCCGACTCTGACCATTAACTAGTCGCATTAATATTGGTAGAATTACCGACAATATGTTAAGTAAAAGGACACATATGCAACTAATGTGACATTTTATTGTGACAACGTTTCGCTCTCCAGGAGCTTTGTCAAGCCGTTAAAAACAATATATACCTCTTCTGTCCATATATTGTTTGTAATGGCTTGACAAAGCTCCTATAATAATATCTTTATTTACTACAAATACATATACAAGGTATATAGGCCTAGCTGACATCAATGACATACTACTATATAGAAAGCCGCTTGTTATGCTGAGAATTTCGGGCAAATTAGGTCAGTTTTGTCCCAGGATGCGACCCACACCAGTCAACTAACACCCAGGTACCTATTTTACTCTGATGAGTGAACAGGGACAGGCAGCAGGTGTCGTATGGAAACACGTCCCTAATGTTTTCAGCCGTACCGGAGGAGATTCGAACCCCGGACCTCAGTGTGTGAGCTGAGTGCGCTACGCTCCTGGAGAGCGAAACGTTGCCACAATAAAATGTCGCATTAGTTGCACATGTGTCCTTTTACTTAACAATAACTAGTCATTAACTGGTCCAAGTGGGAGCGAAACGTCGTCATAAGTTTTTCCTATGTGTTATTTCTGTATTGTTTCAGTCACCGTACTGTGTTTTGTTTTTAGTCTTTAATAACAGTATTTATTAGTTTTTAATTTGAGTTCCTCGTATGGCTCTGTTTTATTCCTTCTTTTCCTCTATTTTTTATTTTCTTCTCTTTCTGTTTAATTTTCTTCTCTCTGTTTCATTTTCTTCTCTCTGTTTCATTTTCTTCTCTCTGTTTCATTTGCTTCTCTCTGTTTTATTTTCTTATCTGTTTCTCTTTCATTTTCTTCTCTGTTTCATTTTCTTCTCTGTTTCATTTTCTTCTCTGTTTCATATTCTTCTCTGTTTCATTTTCTTCTCTGTTTCATATTCTTCTCTGTTTCATTTTCTTCTCTGTTTCATTTTCTTCTCTGTTTCATTTTCTTCTCTGTTTCATTTTCTTCTCTGTTTCATTTTCTTCTCTGTTTCTGTTTATTTTTCTTCTCTATTTCTGTTTCATTTTCTTTGCTGTTTGTTTCATTTTCTTCTGTCTCTCTTCCATTTTCTTCTCTTTCTATTTAATTTTCTTATCTTTCTGTATGTTTTATTTTCTTATCTTTCTCTGTTTCATTTTCTTATCTTTCTCTATGTTTCATTTTCTTATCTTTCTCTATGTTTCATTTTCTTATCTTTCTCTATGTTTCATTTTCTTATCTTTCTCTATGTTTCATTTTCTTATCTTTCTCAATGTTTCATTTTCTTATCTCTCTTTCTCTCTGTTTCACTTTCTTTTCTTTATGTTTCATATTCTTATCTTTATGTTTCATATTCTTCTCTTTCTCTATGTTTCATTTTCTTTTTCTCTATGTGCATTTTCTTCTTTCTCTCCGTTTCATTTTCTACTTCTCTCTCTCTACGTTTCTCTTTCTCTTAATCCCCACCTCTCCACCTTTCTTGCAGTCCGGGAAGTTGCAGGAAGACTTGGCTTCGAGACAGTGCAAGTTGGTTGAGACACAGCCATAAATCAATGGCGTCTTCAACAGGAACTTGGAGCGAAGAGTTTCAGCTAATGAGCTTTCACCAATTAAAAAAAAAGCCAACATTTATTTTCCAGCTTGTTTCGAAATATATTAAAGGATAAATTTGTTTCGTATATTTTAGTCCGTCTTGAAAAAGTCACTGTTGATTTAGGGCGACAGGTCGAGCCTCAGTTTTTTCACGTTTTGGGTAACAAAGGGCGAAAAGTCGACAAGTGATGAAAAAAAACTGACAAAATTGCAGATTAGAACTTTGAGAAGTTTCGCCTGTTGACACTGACGAAACCTGTTCACTGGCGAAACGTCTCAGTGTCTTTGTTCTTACAGAAGTCAGAAGCTATGATGGAGTAGCTTCTTCTAACACCATAAGTGACAAACGTTCGGACTTGAACGTACGTGGTTTATGAACGTAAGATACTTTAATGCAGCGTGGAATACTTTTCAAAAGACAACGTTTAGTTTGGTTTATAAGCTTTATCAAAAATGTAAAACTAGCGAAACGTCGTCATTTATACACAGGTTAGAACATGTTCGCAGGACAGAGGTCAACACACGTTCACGAGAGAGGTCAACACACGTTCACGAGAGAGGTCAACACACGTTCACGAGAGAGGTCAACACACGTTCACGAGAGAGGTCAACACACGTTCACGAGGCAGGGATTTTAGTTCATGTTGAGACTTACTGTTTTCCTCCACTAATTACACACTTGAGGACGCTCAGTGTTTGGCCGAACAGATTTCTGTAATAAGGCTGGCGCTTTATTACAGTCTGAATATAGTAGTGAGAGTCAGTCTGAATGCAGTTCTCAGAGTTAGTCAGAGCAATCAGTATGGCGAGTTACCAACACTTGTTGAGTGAATATTTCGCAATATTTGAGAAATGTTTAGAAGTGTTGTTTGTTTACTTACCGAGCCCAAGGTAAATAAGTCCCTTTGAGTTTTTTTTTTTTTTTTGGGGGGGGGGCATTATCCTAGATGATTTACACATATGTTACTATATACGATAATTGCACTTATGAGGACCTGTACTTAAATAATCGTACTATGTATACGTACACCGTATTATGCATGTGTAATGTAATCGCTTTCGAGATGGTAGCTATCCCACTTCCTCCAGGTAAGGCCAAGTCTGTAACTACCTACCTCTCTCTCAGTTATGACTTGACTATATACAACCTCCTCTCTCCTGGTTATATCACGATTGTATTTGCCTTTCCCTTCTAGTTATGACTTGAATGTTGCTCGTGACTGTAACTATTTCCCCTCACTTTCGTATCAAGATTGTAACTACTCATCTTTTTGATTATGTCACGATTGTAACTACCCTCTTTCTAATGTTGTCGTGATTGTAGCTCACGACTGTAACTACACCCTTTCTGATCATGTCACGATTGTAACTACCCCTTTCTAATTGTGTCACGATTGTAACTACCCCCTTTCTAATTGTGTCACGATTGTAACTACCCCTTTCTAATTATGTCACGATTGTAACTACCCCCTTTCTAATTGTGTCACGATTGTAACTACCCCCTTTCTAATTGTGTCACGATTGTAACTACCCCCTTTCTAATTGTGTCACGATTGTAACTACCCCCTTTCTAATTGTGTCACGATTGTAACTACACCCCTTTCTAATTGTGTCACGATTGTAACTACCCCCTTTCTAATTGTGTCACGATTGTAACTACCCCCTTTCTAATTGTGTCACGATTGTAACTAAACCCTTTCTAATTGTGTCACGATTGTAACTACCCCTTTTCTAATTGTGTCACGATTGTAACTACCCCCTTTCTAATTGTGTCACGATTCTAACTACCCCCTTTCTAATTGTGTCACGATTGTAACTACCCCCTTTCTAATTGTGTCACGATTGTAACTACCCCCTTTCTAATTGTGTCACGATTGTAACTACCCCCTTTCTAATTGTGTCACGATTGTAACTACCCCTTTTCTAATTGTGTCACGATTGTAACTACCCCCTTTCTAATTATGTCACGATTGTAACTACCTCTCTTTAAGTTATGTCACGAAAACAACCAGATTCTATAAAGTTAGGTTAGATTAGTTTAGGTAAGGTGCAATACCGTCTAGGCTAACCCTGGAGGTTCGAATCCCTGGTCCACCCTTCGGTTTCTTCATCACGTGTTCATGTGAACACGTGTTTCGTAAGAAATGTTTCGTAAGGAAATGTTTCGTAAGGAAATGTCGGGGAGTAAAATGAAAAAAAAAAATACTCGTTCGAGGTGAAAAATTAAAAAAAAAAGTTGAATAGAAAAAATGTTGGAGGGAAAAAAATAGGTGATAAAGCGAAAGGAACGAGGGAGGGAAGGGAGGGAGGGAGAGAGGGAGGGAGGGAGAGAACGACTGAGAGAGGGAGGCAGTAAGGAATTTGGCGAGTGGAAAAAAATGACAGTGAGAGGGAGAAATGGGAAGGAGGCTGAATTAAAGTGGTAGTGAAAGAAGGAGAATAAATTAGGGTGATAGTGAAGAAAGAGAATAATGGAGTTAGGAAAGGAAGAGGGAGGTCATGGTTAAAGATGGAGATAGAGCGAGTGGCATAAAGATGGAGAAGCTGTGAAGATGTTAGATGGGATGGGAACTAGATTAGATAAATGAGAAGATGACACAAGAAGTGAAAGAGAAGCAAGCAAAAGAGGCGGGATGAGGGGAACAGTCTGCTTGAGGGGAAATAGTCTGCTTGAGGGGGGAATAGTCTGCTTGAGGGGAACAGTCTGCTTGAGAGGGGAGCAGTCTGCTTGAGGGGAGAGCAGTCTGCTTGAGGGGAGAACAGTCTGCTTGAGTAGAACAGTCTGCCTAGTAAAGTCAATGAAACTAAAACTTTGGGTACCTTCAAATTTATGTTGGATAAAAACATGATCGAGAGGGGACGTTGCGTTTCTGTGGGACTTGAACATGAGTTAACAGGTTTATCAGAACTTATTTCATGGGAAGTATTGAAAATGGGTAGGGCAAATATTTTTGTTAGTGTTTTTGAGTAAGATCTGCCTAGTATGGGCGAGTAGGCCTGCTGCAGTGTTTCTCTTTTCTTATGTTTTTATGTAAAAAAATGGAGAGAAGACAAAAGAAAAGAGGAAGATAGGATAAAAAGGAAGCGAATGCAGAGATAAAGAAATATAGTTTAATGGGGAAGAAGATAAAAGCAGGGAGAGAAGACGATTAGATTTGAAAGGAGAGAGACAGACAGACAGATAGACAGACAGACACAGACAGAGAGAAAGAGAGAGAATTTAAAGAGGCCATAAACCAAGGTTGCGAGGAGGAGGAGGAGAAGAAGAAGAAGAAGAGAAAGAGGATAAATTAATTCTTAGGTGCAGATGAAATAATATTTTGACGGAAATTAAAAAAAAAACTCTGAGGAACGTCAGTAAGATGAAGCGGAGAGGGAATAAAAATCTTCAGACGAGAGATGTAATTTTTCTGTCTGTGACGGATGACCTGATGAACTTACTGCTTCATAGACAGAGGAACTTACTGTGTTTGGGGTCAGCTAAACTGGTGAACTTACTGTGTTTGGGGTCAGCTAAACTGGTGAACTTATTGTGTTTGGGGTCAGCTAAACTGGTGAACTTATTGTGTTTGGGGTCAGCTAAACTGGTGAACTTATTGTGTTTGGGGTCAGCTAAACTGGTGAACTTATTGTGTTTGGGGTCAGCTAAACTGGTGAACTTATTGTGTTTGGGGTCAGCTAAACTGGTGAACTTATTGTGTTTGGGGTCAGCTAAACTGGTGAACTTATTGTATTTGGGGTCAGCTAAACTGGTGAACTTATTGTGTTTGGGGTCAGCTAAACTGGTGAACTTATTGTGTTTGGGGTCAGCAAACTGGTGAACTTATTGTGTTTGGGGTCAGCTAAACTGGTGAACTTATTGTGTTTGGGGTCAGCTAAACTGGTGAACTTATTGTGTTTGGGGTCAGCTAAACTGGTGAACTTATTGTGTTTGGGGTCAGCTAAACTGGTGAACTTATTGTGTTTGGGGTCAGCTAAACTGGTGAACTTATTGTGTTTGGGGTCAGCTAAACTGGTGAACTTATTGTGTTTGGGGTCAGCTAAACTGGTGAACTTATTGTGTTTGGGGTCAGCTAAACTGGTGAACTTATTGTGTTTGGGGTCAGCTAAACTGGTGAACTTATTGTGTTTGGGGTCAGCTAAACTGGTGAACTTATTGTGTTTGGGGTCAGCTAAACTGGTGAACTTATTGTGTTTGGGGTCAGCTAAACTGGTGAACTTATTGTGTTTGGGGTCAGCTAAACTGGTGAACTTATTGTGTTTGGGGTCAGCTAAACTGGTGAACTTATTGTGTTTGGGGTCAGCTAAACTGGTGAACTTATTGTGTTTGGGGTCAGCTAAACTGGTGAACTTATTGTGTTTGGGGCAGCTAAACTGGTGAACTTATTGTGTTTGGGGTCAGCTAAACTGGTGAACTTATTGTGTTTGGGGTCAGCTAAACTGGTGAACTTATTGTGTTTGGGGTCAGCTAAACTGGTGAACTTATTGTGTTAAATGGGGTCAGCTAAACTGGTGAACTTATTGTGTTTGGGGTCAGCTAAACTGGTGAACTTATTGTGTTTGGGGTCAGCTAAACTGGTGAACTTATTGTGTTTGGGGTCAGCTAAACTGGTGAACTTATTGTGTTTGGGGTCAGCTAAACTGGTGAACTTATTGTGTTTGGGGTCAGCTAAACTGGTGAACTTACTGTGTTTGGGGTCAGCTAAACTGGTGAACTTATTGTGTTTGGGGGCAGCTAACCTGGTGAACTTATTGTGTTTGGGAGCAGCTAAACTGGTGAACTTATTGTGTTTGGGAGCAGCTAAACTAGTGAACTTATTGTGTTTGGGAGCAGCTAAACTAGTGAACTTATTGTGTTTGGGAGCAGCTAAACTAGTGAACTTATTGTGTTTGGGAGCAGCTAAACTAGTGAACTTATTGTGTTTGGGAGCAGCTAAACTAGTGAACTTATTGTGTTTGGGAGCAGCTAAACTAGGTGAACTTACTTGTGTTTGGGAGCAGCTAAACTAGTGAACTTATTGTGTTTGGGAGCTAAGCTAAAACTGGTGAACTTATTGTGTTTGGGGGCAGCTAAACTAGTGAACTTATTGCGTTTGGGAGCAGCTAAACTAGTGAACTTACTGTGTTTGGGAGCAGCTAAACTAGTGAACTTATTGTGTTTGGGAGCAGCTAAACTAGTGAACTTATTGTGTTTGGGAGCAGCTAAACTAGTGAACTTATTGTGTTTGGGAGCAGCTAAACTGGTGAACTTATTGTGTTTGGGAGCAGCTAAACTAGTGAACTTACTGTGTTTGGGAGCAGCTAAACTAGTGAACTTATTGTGTTTGGGGGCAGCTAAACTGGTGAACTTATTGTGTTTGGGAGCAGCTAAACTAGTGAACTTATTGTGTTTGGGAGTAGCTAAATAGTGAACTTATTGTGTTTGGGGCAGCTAAACTGGTGAACTTATTGTGTTTGGGAGCAGCTAAACTAGTGAACTTATTGTGTTTGGGGCAGCTAAACTATGAACTTATTGTGTTTGGGAGCAGCTAAACTAGTGAACTTATTGTGTTTGGGAGTAGCTAAATAGTGAACTTATTGTGTTTGGGGCAGCTAAACTAGTGAACTTATTGTGTTTGGGAGCAGCTAAACTGGTGAACTTATTGTGTTTGGGAGCAGCTAAACTAGTGAACTTATTGTGTTTGGGGGCAGCTAAACTGGTGAACTTATTGTGTTTGGGGGCAGCTAAACTGGTGAACTTACTGTGTTGGGAGCAGCTAAACTAGTGAACTTATGTGTTTGGGGAGACTAATCTGGTGAACTTATTGTGTCTGGGGCAGGATAAACTGGTGATTATTGTGTTTGGAGAGAGTAAATGAAGAGGACTTATTGTGTTTGGGGAGTGACTGGTGAACACTGAGTCAAGGTGGCAAGAACTGATGACACACGTGGGAGGAGGAGAACTACTGGCTGGAGTGAGGAACTACAGTGCTGGGGCTGAGGAAAAGATAAAAAAGCTTTTAGTACAGAAGGCAGAAAGGGGAACATGAAGAGCGGACGGAGTCAAGCTTGGAGAGGCAGGAAAACCACATAGTAACAGTGCAGAGACAGCCAGCAGCAGGAAGAGGAGAGGAGGATCAAGGAAAGCAGCGCAGCAGGAGCAGGAACAGAAGTAATATTAACATCAGTAAAAGTAACAAGAACAGGAAAGGCAATAGTAATAGTAGTAGCAACTAAAACAGAAGTATCAAGAACACAAACAACAACAGTAACAGCAGCCACAACAGCACCAGCAGCAACAACAGCAGCCTATGAGGATCGCTGTTCTAAAGAACTCGGAAACTGGGTTGGACTCCTCAGTTAACTTCAGAGGAAACAGAAGGAAAAGATAAACGGGAGAAAGTAGGGCGAAAAGAGGAAGAGGATTGAAACACGAAGCAAAAACAAACATAAGGGGGCCAAAAATCCCTCATGAAGTCCCAGGGATCATACCAACTCTACCTGAAGCATCGCCTCTCCTCGAAGTCACTTCCCCATACACCTATCACTCCAAAACCAGGGAATGCTTCCCCAGAATTAGCTGAGCAAGGTTAAGACAAGCCAGAATTAGCCAATAATGGGTAAAGGCGAAATTGAATAAAAGGAAAACAGGGAGGCTAACGTGCTAGACTACCACTTGAGGTTTTGCAAGTGGCCTCCAGCAGTGCTTCCACTGCAGGTGTGATGTAGGGTGTTTTCTAACAGTGCGACAGCTACCACAACACTGACGCTCGTAGAAATAAAGGAATGATCAGGACAATAATATCTCCCCCCTACCTTTCTTCCGATAGCACGTTTCCTAGAATATGTAAATATCCCCGATGTTTAGGCCGAGAAAGATTAGTGAAATGAAAGAGAGGCCGAGCTCCTCGTCAGGTCACTCCCAAGGGAGCGCTTCTCAATGTCGAGGGAATTAGAAACCACAATAAAACAGAAACCAGTAGCTAGAGCAGGAAGAGGAAAAGGATCAGGAGAATCAGAAATAGGAACAGCAATAAAAGCGAGAAAACAATAATGAAGTGACCGAAGCAAGAAGTGGTGATGGAGAAGAAGAGGAGTGGCAGTGGCAGTATATAAAAGTTACTCTGAGAAAGAAGAATGACGGTAAAAACCTAAAGATGAAAAGTCGACGTTAGTAAACCAGGAAATTAAAGTGGGAGGGATCTGAAGGAAGACCAGAATGACAATGACTCAAAGAAAAAATCAGATGAAGAAACGTGAGAGTGATTTGAAAGGAGGAGAAAGAGTCATTACGCAGGACAAGGGCAGTGGATAGGTAGGGGGAGGGAACCAAGTAAAATAATAATAATAATAATAATAATAATAATAATAATAATAATAAATCATAAATGGACTCATAATAATAATAACAAAAATAATAATAATAATAGTCAAGAGCTTTATCAAAAATATTTTTAAGCTATGCTTGATAGCAAATGAACTTTCGTTAGAGAATATTATAGACATCAATACAATAAACAAGATACCTACTTCCTGGTACTCTTACACATCTCATATCTTGCCCATACTAGGAAGATCCTTGTCAGTCATATCTTGCCCATGCTAGGAAGATCCTTGTCAGTCATATCTTGCCCATGCTAGGAAGATCCTTGTCAGTCATATCTTGCCCATACTAGGAAGATCCTTCTCAATCATATCTTGTCCATGCTAGGAAGATCCTTGTCAGTCATATCTTGCCCATGCTAGGAAGATCCTTGTCAGTCATATCTTGCCCATGCTAGGAAGATCCTTGTCAGTCATATCTTGCCCATGCTAGGAAGATCCTTGTCAGTCATATCTTGCCCATGCTAGGAAGATCCTTGTCAGTCATATCTTGCCCATGCTAGGAAGATCCTTCTCAGTCATATCTTGCCCATGCTAGGAAGATCCTTGTCAGTCATATCTTGCCCATGCTAGGAAGATCCTTCTCAGTCATATCTTGCCCATGCTAGGAAGATCCTTCTCAGTCATATCTTGCCCATGCTAGGAAGATCCTTCTCAGTCATATCTTGCCCATGCTAAGAAAATCTTTCTCACCAGTGTATCTTACCCATGCAAGGAAGATCTTTCTCAGTCACATCTTACCCATGCTAGGAAGATTCTTCTCAATTATATCTTGCCCAAGTCAGGCAGGCCCTACTCACATCCAACCCATTTTGCTCACATAACTATGTAATATATTTTTAAAGCTGCTAAGTGCAAGTTGATGTTTGATCAGTCAACTGGGGAGATTGATGAATTATGTACATCTTCGTGCATTAATAATAGGCAACTCGCATAGCAGAAAAAAATCGCCATTAATATCACTGTCTTGTCTTAATTTGAAGAGCTAAAGATCAAAGCTATTTTGAATTAAATTTAGTGTGTGTGTGTGTGTTTGTACTCACCTAGTTGTGGTTGCAGGGGTCGATTCATAGCTCCTGGCCCCGCCTCTTCACTGGCCGCTACTGGGTCACTCTCCCTGCGCCATGAGCTTTATCATACCTCTTCTTAAAGCTATGAATGGAGCCTGCCTCCACTACATCGCTTCCCAAACTATTCCACTTCCCGATCACTCTGTGACTGAAGAAATACTTGTGTGTGTGTGTGTGTGTGTATGTTTGTGTTTGTGTGTGTGTGTGTGTGAGTGTGTGTGTGTGTGTGTCTGTCTGTCTGTCTGTCTTTGTTGATGCTTGCTTGTTGATGCGTATTCATGTGCATTTGTATGTTTGTGGGTGTGCACATGTATGTGTATAAATGTACATATGTTTGTGCGTATGTTGTACACAAACACACACACACATACACACACACACACACACACACACACACACACACACACATATATATATATATATATATATATAAATATATATATATATATATATATATATATATATATATATATATATATATATATATATATATATAATACGTGTATATATGCATAAAAAAAGAGATTATAAGAATACGAAGCATAAATTATACGAACTAATTTTCCCCTTCATTACCTGCATATAAATTTGAAAATGCAAATTTCAGTAGTCGAAAATTTCTTATGTTTGCTCATTGTATAATAAGTGTTAATGGCTCAGTTCAACAGAAATCAAGAGAAACTCTGAAAATCTCTGAGGAAGATTCAAATAAAAAAATCTAAGAATGTTCTCTTGAAAATTATGGCTCTTTCTGTTTTTGATGTATCACTAATTTCTTGTTTACATTAGGATGATAAAATTTGATCGATATCTTCGACTAATTAAAAAGTATATTGGAAATCATTTGTATAAATATATTTTTTTAATTACCCGTGGATTTGTGATTGGGCTTTGAGGCTCTGGGTAACGACCTGAGCCTCCAGGTCAGCGGTCTGAGCTACGAGGTCAACGACCTGACTCTTCAGGCTTTGGTCAAGGACTTAAGCCTCCAGGCCTTGGCCAATGTAAGCCCTCAGGTTACTGCTCTGACCTTCGTAGCGTTGATCAAAAACTTGATCCTCCCTAACTTTTGTAACGACCTGAGCCTATGGGTCTTTTGTAACGATCTGAACATCCAGACCTTTTGTAACGACCTGAGCCTCCAGTTATTGGATAACAAAATGAACCTCCAGATCAATGAACTGTACCTCCAAGCTTTGGCCAACGACCTCAGACTTCAGGCAAAAACCTGAGCATCCAGGCCTTGACAAACGGCTCGAACCTCCAGACCTTGTTCAGTGGCTTGGGCTCCAGGCTTGGGCCAACGGCTTGAGGAACTTCGTTTAAGAATATTTTCCCCTAAGAACACAGTCATTCCCACTGCAAAGTTTCATCTTTACTAGAAGACACATTTGATATTAATCTACCTATCAGTTAGAAGACAATAAAAGTCTAGCAGTTTTTGGAATGTAGAAAATACTATAGATAGTGATCTACTTGCGCCAAAAGCTTACACAAAACTACAAATATTTTATCTTTCAGCTTATTCTTATCAATGTATGAGATTGTAACTCTAATCTACCTAATAAGTATTGTAGAAGAGGTATTAGAAAATATTTTTTGACAGTAAATGATGGTTGAATTGAAATCAGGGATGAAACACTGTGTGCCAAAGCAACTAGTAATTTTAAAAAGTGTGTTTTAGACAATTTATGACAATATGAGTATACGTTTTCCTGTAAATATGAAGAGACAGTCTCACACACACACACACACACACACAGATAACTGCTTGAGGGCGACTGGCAATCCTGAGAATAGCGTTCCGATACCTTAGTAAGGAATCGTTAAAGACACTGCACACCGTGTACGTCAGGCTCATACTGGAGTATGCAGCACCAATTTGGAACCCGCACCTGGTCAGGCACGTCAAGAAATTAGAGAAACTGCAAAGGTTTGCCACAAGGTTAGTTCCAGAGCTAAGGGAAATGTCCTACGAAGAAAGGTTAAGGAAAATCGGCCTGACGACACTGGAGGACAGGAGGGTTAGGGGAGACATGATAACGACATACAAAATACTGCGTGGAATAGACAAGGTGGACAGAGACAGGATGTTCCAGAGAGGGGACATAGAAACAAGGGGTCACAATAGAAAGTTGAAGACTCAGATGAGTCAAAGGGATGTTAGGAAGTATTTCTTCAGCCATAGAGTAGTCAGGAAGTGGAATAGTCTAGCAAGTGATGTAGTGGAGGCAGGAACCATACATAGCTTTAAGACGAGGTATGATAAAGCTCATGGAGCAGGGAGAGAGAGGACCCAGTAGTGATCAGTGAAGAGGCGGGGCCAGGAGCTGAGTCTCGACCCCTGCAACCACAATTAGGTGAGTACACACACACTCACAGGGCCAGGAGCTATGACTCGACCCCTGCAACCACAACTAGGTGAGTACACACATGAGCAGTGAGAGAGTGGATCTAGTAGCGACCAGCAAAGAGGTGGGGCAAGGAGCTGTGAATTGACCCATACAATCACAAATAGGTGAGTACACACACACACACCTATCTTTCTCTCTCTCTCTTTCTCTCTCTCTCTCTCTCTTTCTCTCTCTCTCTCTTGGGCTACTCTCCTTTCATAAGATATTTCTGCTGGAGCGTGCCTGAGACACCCACACAAGACACATTATGTTAATCAAGCCAGGTGGAAGCTGTTCTCCTTCTGATAGCTCACAGATCGGCAGTGTCCCACACCCACTCTCTCTTCCCTCAATACTGCTGAGGAATTCCAGACAACCATCTTCCTCATTACCCCCTTCCCTTCCTCCTCTTCCTCCTCCTGCCCCTCTAGGTCTTCTCTTTTATCTCTTTCTCCTCGTCCTACGTCTCCTTCTTGGTCTCCTCTTCGATCTCTTTCTCCTCCTCCTCTACTTCTCTTTATTTCCTTCGCTTCCTCTGCCTCCTCCTCATCCTATTCTTCGCCTTTATTATCTTCCTCCTTCACTCTCTTCCTCTTTCGTCGCCTCCTCCTCCTCCTTTTCTCCTCTCATCTTATTCAACCTTTACCTCTCTGTCCTGTTTTTTAAGCGCTCCTTCTGTTCTCCTGTCTGTTCTTGTTATGTTTCTCCAGGATTTTCTGTTTTCTATTGCTTCTGCAATATTCTTCGGCCTCTCGAGTACTGCTGCTGATGCAACGTCTCTCTTTCTCTCTCTCTCCTCTCTCTCTCTCTCTCTCTCTCTCTCTCTCTCTCTCTCTCTCTCTCTCTCTCTCTCTCTCTCTCTCTCCTCCTCCTCCTCGTTTCTTAAATAACTAATTTCCAAGTGAAAATGCTAGGCTCAATATATTTTGGTTAGTGACAGTGGCATTGGAAAAATAAGCACATGAGTCCAGGTTTGATACTAAAGGATTTTAAAGAAGTAATTAAATGAAGTGGTTTGTCATCAAGAATGGATAAAGGCACAAGATGCAAAACATCTTGGGGGAGGGGGAAGGAAAGGCGACGTTTCGCTGTGTGTAGTCTTTATTAAGCAGGTTATTAGGGAGACCAAGGAGAGGGATATGGAAGATTAGGTATCCCTCCCCATCCCTTGAACAATCCTTTTCCCCAATTCCTCTCACTCGCTGGAGAATTTGGGAAGCATCATTGATCTTCCCCAGCGTGGCATCCATATTAAGCAGCCATGATCCTATCCCTCGCCTCTCCAGTACCCGATCATCCAGATTCTCTCTGTCTCTCTGTCTCTCTCTCTCTCTTCTCTTCTCTCTCTATTGTTAGATATACAAATTAATCAGTTAATCTAATAATATAAAGTCACCAAGTTACTGAGTAAATTTTAGGTGACTTTTAGATACTGAAAAATCCCTCAATGTTACAGTGGATGTTCTGGAATATAGCAGAGGTACAGCTGTCTGATCCGGGTAACAGAGATCATGTATCCTATTAGGATTCTGTCTGCCTTCAATATCACTTGTTTTTATTTTGCTTTGTCTCCAGGCTCTCTCTTGATGTGGGAGAATATTTTCAAGTTATGACTTAATCTTGTCATGAATTTTGGCTATAGGTGGCTGTTCCTCCAAGCATCATTTTTTCTTGAAGCTCTGGTATGTTTCTTTTCTCTTGTCGTGAACTCAGAGTAGGTTACTGGCTATATCGGGTTAGACTACAATTCTAAAGGGCATGCTTGCCAACTATTTGGTCTTAGCAGATCTGTCCAGCTGTGTTCCATCAGATCTACGAAAGCTTTGACAGCATTCTCGTCCTTGATCCTAGGCAGCTGTAAATCTGAATGACAGAGTTTCTGGAAACTGTCTTGGCCTATCGTTTTCCTCAGCTGTCTGGTGGTGTTTACTGACAGCTCCTGCTTTTGCGCTTAATCAGTTAGTTCTAGCAGAAGATCTCTTTTATTCCTCGGCTCACTGATTTCGCGTTAAGCGATTTATCTGTCCAAGCTACACTAATAATCCAGCTTGCCTAAAATGGGTATTTAAAGTTGGATTATAAATGACCATGAGTGATATTTATGCACAGTAATAAGGCAGATATAAAGCTCAAAACTGTCACCGCTGCTGCCGTACGTAGTTTAAATGCGCGACTGGCGAAGCCGAGATTCGATATTAAGCACCTGAGAGGCGAGTCATTCATGACCATATGGAAGACATACTGCAAGTCTGGCTTATGATGGAGGAACTAACTTAAGCATAGAACCCACAAATGTTTAAGCATGTCCATTGTGAAAGGATTATTATTATTATTATTATTATTATTATTATTATTATTATTATTATTATTATTATTATTATTATTATTATTTTTATTATTATTATCATGGGGAGCGCTAAACTCGTAGGGGCTACACAGCTCTTGTGAGGGGTATTGTAAATGGAACGAGGCCTCCTCGATATTTCGTAGACACATCATCCATTCTTACAAAAGATATGAACATAAAAGCAAAAGCACTAATATAATCAGCGGGGAAATCAAAGGGACACAAAGTTGATAATATTTTTTTAAATAAAAAAAAACATGAAATATTTCCTAAATGAATGTAAAACAATAAAAATGTAAGACATGAATTGTAACAGTGAATCGAAGCTAAGACATACAAATAGACAAAGGTATGGCGCTGTTGTAGAGGTCTGAGCTTTGCTCACACCTCTACAACACAATTGTCCTCAAAGATTTGTTAAGTTATACCATGAATTAAGGAAAGATCCTGGACTTCACCTTACGAAATAAACAAAGCAAATGCGATTGTAATTGTTGTTAGAAGACGGGAAAACTTACTTGCCCCTTAAGTCAACCGTTTCGTGTTACGGTGAACCAAGCTGGCTGGATTCTCGGAGGCGACGACGAGTCAGTAGAGGAAAAACAGCTCACAGAATGACAGAGACAAAATCGTAACAGTTGTCCACAAATGATAAAATAAAAACACAAATAACCAGAGCATAGGAGAAAAACAAATTTAGGACGACGTTTCGGTCCGACTAGTTAAGTCCAAGTCATAAGCTTGTGCGGGTTATTTATGTATCGTTCCAGTCACGGTATTGTGCCTTTTTATTCGATAAAGGTGGAGTTGAATAGATCAATCATGATTTCTCGCCAAAATCACGCAGCTCATTAATCTTTTGGAGTTTTGGTGGCCCGATCAAAACAGGGAAGGAAAACACAGCGATTACCAACATGACAAGTGATTCACTCAAAGACGGGTGAGAGAGAGAGAAAAAATAACAGCTGGAAGGGTAATAGACGCAATTTCACAGTGGAACGAATACTTACGATCATTAGAGAGATGGACAATGAAGTGGCTCTCTGACGATATCCAGTACAACACCTCACCTGCCACCTCAGAGCAGCAGGCGGCGCTGAAGACTCAAGTATTCCTCTGCTGCAGGTGCTTCAGCATACGTATACCAGTCATACATACACGTACACCAAAGGTATGTATACATGTGCGTGCATTTTTCCTTCGTCCATAAACTAAACTGGTCCCGGAGCAACGGGAAATAACCTATAAGGTTACACTAAAAGAATTATACATGACTATAATATAAGATAGGTGAGCTAGAGGTTCAGAATTATACATGATTATATTATAGGATAGGTGAGCTAGAGGTACGCTACCCATAATCTGTGATGGTGTTTATAGTGATAATTAGGCATGATTCTAAGCACTGTCATTTGTCCACAGGTATTTCAGTAACTATCTTCAGCTTTATGGTTAACAGAAGGTGGAGTGACTTACAATAAGTGGTGGATGTAGAGTTTCAGTGTTGAAACTCGAGTTTACCCGGTCAGTAGTGGGTTCAGGAGCTGAAATTCAACGGCCATAACACTACGTGAATACATTTAAGTGAACAAACTCATACCTACATATTTGAACACACACAAACAAAGGTCCTCCTCGCCTGGTAATTCCGGCTGGAACAAAAGTTACGCCCGAGAGAGTCAACGGTAATCAAAGTTTCGAACTGAAACAAAAAAGCCGAAGGAATATTTGTCAGGGGACTGCGAAGCTTACAAGCCTCGCAGAAATTTTTAGTCTCAAAATTCTGAACGTAGCAACCCATGTCTCTGGACAATACTTTAAAAAAAAAAAATGAAATTTAAAGAAAAAACAGCACCGCAATTTTCATTGTTACTGACTGAATTATTGAGTTATATCGTTGTAATATTTGGTTGACTTTTTTTTTCTGTTCTAACAATCCTTTGAAAACAGTGCAATATGCGTTTATTAATTTTTCAGGGATTGTATAAGTGTAGTGATGAAAACTGCAACTGTTTCGTAATTAATTTTATGTATATTTGAACTTGTAGTGAATTATAAGTAGCAAACTAGGAAGATAAACAACATGTCAAAAAGGTTCGTTCTGCCTTAAGTATTTCACACACACACACACACACACACCACACACACCACACCCACACCCACACACACATATATATATATATATATATATATATATATATATATATATATATATATATATATATAAACAACAATATAGTGCTTGATAATGAGACCTTGATCACTTCTAAAGTGTTAGACGTGATTAAGGTCTAGGGAAAGAAAAGTTTTCTAATAAATATATTCTAGTGTCTGTTGTCGTGTCTTTTTAAACCAAAAATACACACGGAAAAAGTTATATGGAACTGCTTTATTTCAATGGTTTTATTTCATCTTCGCAGGTATAGGTAATAAACTAAAGCATCATTGCATTTTAAAGCTTGCTGGATACAGTCCGGTTTTATTTTTTCATAATTTGGAGACCAATAAAATAAACAAAGCCTAGGAAAAAAGCGTCAAAATTCGATATGTATTTTAGATGATTAAAATAGTTTCGATTAACTCCTAATCAGTGCTAATTAAACGAATTTCACTTAAAAATCATCATTTTTTATAATCCAATACCATTGAATTATAAAAAAGTAAACTTACATTCTAATCAGAATGAGAGAAATTTAAATGTGAAATTAAAATTCCTATTCTCTTCTTTTTCTCGATAAATTTCAAAATGCTCCATTTTCATAATCAGAATTTCTCTACGAAACATAAATACAACTCGTTCCCAAAACATCACTATATATATATATATAGGTATGAATGTGACGCAGGAAATTCACAATATCGTAACAGTGACAAAGTGTAAGAGACACTGAGGAAAATCTGGCGATGTCTTACACAGTAAACTACAACTGAATACATCAGCGAGTGCACAAAATCCTTCCAAATCCGGACTTTTATAGTGGGAACACCTGCAGTGTGCGACGACCTTACTCTATATAGGAGTAATATTGTTTGAAGACTTGCAGCGTCAGACAACTCAGCTGTATATAAGAGTTACATAGTGGGAACTCCTGAACTATGCGACGACTCAGCTCTATATGAGAGTTACGTAGTGGGAACTCCTGAAGTATGCGACGACTCGGCTCTATATGAGAGTTATATTGTGGGAACACAAATTTAATGTGTCACTGTCATGTACGATATAGTGGGTTGCATACATAATAATCACAACGATTTGCATAATAAGAAGCTGTAGCGAGTGATTCCAACGTTGATTTCATTTTAAATGTGACATTAATTATATCATGCAAGATTACTCTTTTCAAAATTAATTGCAGCTTTAAATACTGTCCCCGCGAAATGCCATTGATTTCTGTTATAGTGTATATGAAGTAGTTGCCTCATTTGCATTAAACTGTGTCAATCTTACTGGCCTCAATTTGTAAATATATTGCCATATTTTGCATTCCCTAGATATAAAGCAAAATGGGTAAGATTTGTATAAATGACTCGCTTTATTATTATTAAGTATCCTCGAAAGGGGACTATTTTATTTATATTCTTCCGTCAATTATTCGTTTTTATTTTGCTCATAACAGGAGAAAACTTCATCCGATCAGCTTCAAGGTTTCAACGATAATGTGTAGTAACTGGGACACGATTCCTGGAGAAATTGGCATGCGCAGATGCCCTATGACCAAAGTTTTTGAACCCATTCCCAGCATCCAGGAAGGCTCCCATAACTTTCAAAACCCTCAAGTGTGTTGGTGCAGATTTGTCCATTTTACGTATAAAATAGTGTGAATTTTTGTTCCCGTTAAGTTACGTTAGGTAAACTTCAAAGTTTATTTTCTTAACGGCTTCAGTATTTAATGGTAAACTTCTTGTGGCCAGGATAGTACCCATTGTGTGTGGTTTGTCATTATACTATATTGGTTAAAAGGAATACAGGGTATTTTGTTAGTAGCGATTGAGACGTCACTGTGCGACAAATACAACCATTTGGAAGCAAACCACGATGGAGCCTTTCTGCTCTTGTTGAGTTGAAGGGAGCGAGTCTAATATCACTCCAATTGGATTCATTCCCCTCTGTTTCAGCAATATAGGAACCCTCTGTTTGTCTCTCTCTCTCTCTTTCTCTTTTCCTCCATTCATCCATTGTACCGGCAATTCATTCGCTACCTTCCCACCACTTCTCTCTCTCTCTCTCTCTCTCTCTCCTCACTTCTAATCCATTAAATATCTCAATGCTTCTTCCATCGTTTTCCCATATACTCATTTATAAATGACCTGCTTACAAGAGCTCTGAGGTGACTCTAAGCGCTATATTCCTCTTACCTCTAGCTGCGTTGCTCACCACAAGAGCTCCGAGCTAAGAAAGTCTGTCACAGAAGCAGAACTGTTCTAGATATATTATAATCACACATAATTCAATGATGCGGAAATACATGGAGAAATTCACGAAAATACACTGATACTTTCTATGTGGTGTTTTCCTTTTGTTGTTACTCTTACGGTGTATATTATCATCGTTGTGAGGATACTGTAGTTATACGTTAAACTAAAATAGGAATGCATATGAGCATATACTTACAATTTATTTTCGTCTCCTTACAAGAAAACTCCGAATATTTGCTTAATATATTTGAAATGTTTCTTTTTCATAAATAAACTACCTGGACATATCAGTTTCTTATGCTGTCAATCTCCATATTCCTATGGACTGATTACCTCAAACTCCTCCTCTCCTTACACCTTTCTGCTTTGTATTGGACTGATGAAGCCACTGTGTGGCGAAACGTTTCCTCAATAAAGATACCCAAGTGTTGCATATGTGTCTAATTTATAATTTGCCGGTTCTCTGAACCATTCATCTACACTCCATATTCCTGGATTAGTGTCCATAGTAAATACAACATTTTGTTTGATCATTGTCAGACGCACTTGCAGCCAAGTCTAAGCCAGGCTGCCACAACACTAGTCTATCCACATTGCAAGGTCCACCGTCTATGTTGCCATAGACAAATAATGAGAAACTCTTGTTTTAGTTTAGCTTTTCCCACATTTTCGCTTTTCATACTTTATATTTGACTTTTTTGGGGTTAAGTAACTTTTATTATTCTCCTTTTTTTTGTATCTCTCCTTATAAACCAGCCTCAGCGTAAGCACACTAAATTTTGAGCAGATGGCGGTAAAATTTAGTGGTATATTCAACTGGTCCAGGGCACACAAAAAATAATTAGAAGCGTCAAAAACTAAAGATCTTGGTCCATTGTATATACACTGCTGCTTTCAGGTTACATACACAAAGCTAAATATATCCTCTTAACATATAGAGTACGTAATGATCCTTCATAAAGAGCAAATAACAAAAAAACATATACGTTTTTGAGAACATAAATGAAATGTGAATACTCGTAGCTCGTTCAGTGCGGCTCGCAGTCCGTAATCTGGCCACGTCTAATCTATACTTAAAGAATATCCACAATATTTTGATAAGGGAAAGGAATAGGGGCGGGAAGGGGGATTTCGAGATAATTATATACTCGTAAATAATATAATTTAGTATTTTTAGATAAATCGCTTTTAACGAATGCGGGGAAGATTTTTCAGATTTCGCAAAACGTACAGTAGCAGGTCACCACATGACCAGACTTTAACCTAAACTGACGGCTATAAAAAGATTTAATCGAAAGAATAAAAAATACTAGAAGTTTTAACGGCAAAAACAAGGCAAGTATCGGATCACGTATTACTTTCACAGGCACAGGCGTAACCGGAAAATAAAAATAGATCTTGTATTACCATATGACAGGTGGGGAGGAACACCGGGTGCAGCCAGAGAGAGAAGACTGAAACGCCAGTCTCACTTTTATTGAAGAACGCTAGCTAGGAGGACCCCTCGTGTTTTATCCCGTTCTCCCTTTATATATATACGTATATATATATATATATATATATATATATATATATATATATATATATATATATATATATATATATATATATATATATATATACTACGTAGAAAAGTGGTAGAAAACAACCGCCCAGAGAGGTACTACCGTCCTGCCAAGTGAGTGTGAAACGGAACCCTGTAATTGTTTAACACGATGGTAGGATTTTTCTGTCTCATAAACACGCAGGATAACAGGTACGTCTTGCTACTTCTACTTATACTTAGGTCACACTACATATGCATGTACAAGCATATGTATACACAGCCCTCTGGGTTTTCTCCTATTTTCTTAATAGTTCTTGTTCTTCTTTATTTCTTCTTATCTCCAGGGGGAAGTGGAAAATAATTCTTCTCCGTAAGTTATATGTGTCGTAAGAGGCGAGTAAAATGCCGGGAGCAAGTTCCTAGTAACCCTTTTTCCTATATAAATTACTAAGTTTAAAAAGAAAAACTTTCATTTTTCTTTTTTAGATCACCCTGATATCACAATATGCAGAACAACAACTGTGAAAAGAATAGTGAACTTCCAAGCGTTTTTGTGATTTCTTACATTATCAAGGAACTGTAGAAATAAAAGATCAACAGGTCAGGTGTTGTTGACCGCGAGGTGTAATCTCGTCCTAATATGCCTTTCTCTTGATCTTTTATTTTTTACAGTTCCTTGATAATGTGAGAAATCACGAAAGCACTTGGAAGTCTACTAATCTTTTCGCAGTGGTTGTTCTGCATATATATATATATATACGTATGTCGTGCCGATTAGGTAAAACTGGTCAATTAGCAAGAACTCATCTTAAATTAAGTCCTTTCTAAAATTTTCTCTTATACGTTTAAAGATGTATTTTTTTCATTTATGTTAATGTAAGAATTTATAATTTTGTACCAAGAGAAACTTTGAAAACCTACCTAACCTTATAACAACAAGCGCAATTTAATTTAGCCTAACCCAACTAAATATATTTTAGATACGTTAACATTAATTTAATAATAATCAAACACAATGAAATATATTTTTTTCGTTATGTTCAGAATGATTTTGGCGAAATTATTGCATACACAAATTTTCACTTGTCTTATATGGCAAGTTGAGCGTTGCTATTTAAGCCAAAATCGCAAGTTTTACGTAATCGGCACGACATATATATATATATATATATATATATATATATATATATATATATATATATATATATATATATATATATATATATATATTTTGCCTGCTGGCGTGGAGGGGGGGAGCCAGTTTGTGGTGCTCCATATATTTTGTGTGTAAACGAGGAATCTACATGTGTGGGAAGGGCCAGTTCAAGCAGACCTCATCGTGAGTATCCACTGGAGATTACAGAGTCATGACAATCTTCTGCATCAGGCCGTTGCTTCTATATCAGTGAAAGTGCAGTGTGATTGTTGGGAGTTGAGTAGTTAGAGGATGCGGTGTTGAGGGGATCCCTCCAGTGTAGGTGTGGGGGAGGTTTGTTTACCCTCTGTTTGGCCGGGGTTGGGGGGAGAGTGGCCGCCCAGTACTCGTCTTTTGATGATGAACAGAACACCACCTTGGTTAACAGTGAGAACACGGCGATCAGTGTGCCAAATGGCGAGGTTGTTTCTAAGTATATCAATTAGCAAAGTTAGCAATGTGCATCTTAAGTGAACATATAGGGCCACTCCCCTCACCCCCATTCCTGGTCTAGGCCTACTGACTTCCTGACCAAGAGTGTTGCCGTTTAGTGCCTCACAATTACTCACCTCCTGCTCACTACTCTCCCACCCCATCCCCCATGCATCCATGCTGTCCTTCACCCGGTACCCCACAGCTGGCGCCCTCCCACCCACACCATGTCACAAGAAGTGCAGGTTCTCAGGAATCTCAGGACAGAGCCAACGCCTTGGAACCCGTCCCGAGGCATCTGCCAGGTGTGCCATAGGGAATGTGCACTCAATCCCTCTACTGGCAACATCCGTGCACACAATGGATGTCTAGGCTCCAGGAGGGCTCCAAATTAGAACAGCCAACAGACCCTCCCAACAGACAGAGCTGACAGCCACCCTGACTTCACCTCTACAGAGGACCTAAAAGCTGCAATCAAATTAACATCCACCAGGACGCTGACACATCCCCAAAGCAGCTCGCCATGAAGCTGCCAGCAAATTCGCTGACCTCTTGAAGAAAGTCAACGATGCTCCTGCAAACAATGGATCCTGGCACAACCTTCTGCTTTTTGGCAATGCCTGTTTGGCTGTCCCACCAAGGAGGGACAAGTCACTAGCTACATCTGTTATCAGGGCAAAAATGCATTCCCTAGAGATGACAACCTTGTCCGTATCCCTCCAGGACGTCAAACACCCGCCAGGCAAATGTCAACAACAGGACACCAGACGCCTCAAAAATCAGGGCCCACATTAGCAGAAAAATAGAAGAGGGTAATACTATCGGAGCACTGAGGCTTATAACCAGTGAGGATACCATCGCTCCTAAGGATATCATTACAGCACAAGCCCTGAAGGACAAACATCCGCCCAGGGCTCCCAGTACCAACATTGACCCCTTGACATTGCAGCAGGTCAAGAACATTTAACCTTACGGGACGCCGATGTGTATAAAGCTGCTATGTCTTTCCCACAGGGCTCAGCAGGAGGTTTCACTGGTTTAAGGCCACAACACTTGAAACAAATGCTCAATCCAGGTCTTGGTGAGGTCTCTGAGAGATTGTTGTCTGAACTCACCAAATTTTCCAATGGGTGCCTGGCTGGTAGTGTCCCACAGACCATTAGACCCTTTTCTTTGGTGCCTCACTGTGTGCCCTCCGGAAAAAAGGGTGGAGGAATCAGGCCCATTGCAGTGGGCAACACCCTTCGGCGCCTAGTTGCCAAGGCTGCAGTACGAAGGGTGAGTCAAGATGCTGCCTCAATGTTGAAACCAACTCAGCTCGGTTTTGGTGTTCAACAAGGCTGTGAAGCGCTGCCCATGCAGCACGAGTATACATCAACAACATGTCCAATGAAAAAGCCTTAATCAAATTGGACTTTGCCAATGCTTTCAACTCCAGTCAGAAGGGATGCTGCTCTCAAGCAGTTTCTAGGCACTTTCCTTCCCTCTATCCCTTCATAGAATCGTGTTATAGTGTGGCTTCTAAACTTTTGTTTGGGGACCATGAAATTGACTCGTGTGAGGGTGTGCAACAGGGGACCCTCCCTCTTGCCCCTTTCTATTCTGTCTAGCCATCAAGGATGTCACAGAAGCATTGTCCAGTGAGCTCAATATCTGGTTCTTGGATGACGGGACCCTAGCTGGCACTACACAATCTCCTGGGAGACATCAGGAAAATTAAAGATATGGTAGGTAGCCTGGGCCTATCTTTAAACCCCACCAAATGTGAGATAGTTTCCACCAATCCACAGATGATCCAGGACATTAGGGCTGTTTTACCAGGGCACGAGCCATCGATCCAGCCAACAGCACTCTCCTTGGTGCTCCCTTGGGCCCAATGCCATCGATCTGGTCCTGGAAAAATCTCCGACCTCAGGACGATGTAAGGTAGGATGAAAGACATTGATACACATGATGCCTTCTACCTACTCACCAGGTGCCTGTCAATCCCAAAACTTACATACTTCCTGAGATGTTCCCCAGCCTTCAACAGCCCGAAACTCGAGGAATACGACCTCTCCTCAAGACCATGCTAGAGAGTGTATTGAATCTTTCCCTCGAAGATGGACAGTGGTTGCAAGCTTCACTTCCAGTCAGACTTGGGGGCTGGGAGTACGCAAATCCTCCCAGATTGCCCTACCAGCCTTCTTATCCTCTTCCATAGCATCAAATGAGCTAATAAAACAAATTCTTCCATACAACCTCAGTGATTCAGCAGGAATACAGGACCCTAGCTACACCAGTGCCATCACTGAATGGGAGACTCTTGCTGCTCCAACACCAAAACCTAGTGAAGAACAGGCCTCAAACAGTCAAGCTGGGACAGCCCCATTGTTGAAAAGATACTTTCCAATATGCTCAGGGCCGTAACATCAGACAGGAGACTGCCCGTCTCCCTAGCGTGAGTGCACATCACTCTGGGACTTCCTCCAAACAGTTCCCATTTCGGCCATGGGAACACGCCTGGACCCTAAGACCCTTCGTATTGCGTGGCTCTGCGCCTTGCTGCCCCCATTCACACTGAATATACGTGTATTTGCGGCGATGCGCAAGCCGACCAATATGGTCTACATGGTCTTAACTGTTCTAAAACCAAGGGTTGGCATGCAAGACACAATGAGGTCAACGACATCATAAAGAGAACCCTCGCTACAGCTGGATGCCCAGCCGAGAGAGCCTCGATCACTAGCAGCCAACAACGCCCACAACCAGCAACCGCCCCGACGGGATCACCATCTATCCTTGGAAGAATGGCAAGCTCTTAGCATGGGATTATACTGCGTGTCGACACTGGCTGACACCTACATCCATCACAGTGTTGGGCGACAGGGAGGAGCTGCTGACCACAGAGAGGAGTACAAGATCGGCAAGTACAGGGACATAAGCCAACAGTATAAATTTGTCCCAGTGGGATCGGAGACCTTGGGAGCGTGGGGAAAAAATGCAACACGTTTCCTTAAAGAGCTGGGTTCCAGACTCATCGACACCACCAGGGACCCAAGGGCAGCCACGTTCATGTTCCAGCGTCTCAGCGTGGCCATCCAGAGGGAAACGCATGCTGCATACTCGGCTCGCGTCCGGCTTCGGAGGAGCTGGAGGAGATTCATAATCTTGACATATTGTACCATTGTATTCATGTTCATGTTTGTGTGTTTTATAAATGTATTCTGTCTATTAATAAAGCATTTATATGTATGTATGTGTGTATATAGGATGGGGTAGGAGAAGTGGAATATTCAACGGCTTCAGGAAGAAACAAATATTCTTCCTTGATGCCTTTTATCCACTTCTCCGAGGCTATGGGTCCCACAATTTGCACCAGAGGTGGACCCCATCCTATATTAAAAAAAAATATATATATATATATATATATATATATATATATATATATATATATATATATATATATATATATATATATATATATACGTATATCTGTTTTTACCTCTGTTTCTTCTCAGTGCTCCTGTTGTTGTTTCTGCTTCTGTTAATTTTCTCTCGGTTTAGGAAAATTCATGATGTAAAATAACAGACCAACAAATTCACACAAATTATAGTTATTACAGCAGTCACTATAATAAATATCACACGAAATTAAAGTCTAAACACAATGGCACGTTTGCTTTATTCTATAAAAACAAAAGCAGGATTTAGAATTAAATTTAAAAAAAAAATAGAGCTATATGTTCCTGCGTTGTAAATTTCGTTAACTTATTGAAGAATTATTGAGATATTTAACTGCTACTTCTTTCATCTTTTAAGACTTATTTTTTTCTAGTTGCGCCATGATACACGTTCACAACCTTATTTCAATATATTTTTGCCGAGTGGAATGCCCTGCGCGGCTATTTGCATACCGAGTCTGGTGGCCGCGTTCCATAAACTCCACAGAAATAATGGTTGTGAGTTGGGAGTAATAGTATAATGTAGCTATGTTCATTCTCTCTCTCTCTTCTCTCTGATGTCGATCGCTTAAATTTCGATGTGCACAAAACCCTGAGCTATATACCATTTTCTCAGCCTTTCAACGCACAATGAAATTCATTAGAAAATTCCTGTGAATTACTTCTCCAAGGTAGTATGCGAACTGTTAAGATATCTCATCAGCTATTATGAGTTTCCCATGTTCTCCTGCGCATCCTTTCCTGGCAAGACATAGTGTGGCCGCCACCAGCTTCCAACTCCACTACTTAATCCACGACTAACAACAGGAAGCCTCTAAGCCGTCGCAGATGACTGAGCTCCCCAGTCCCTCATTTACACCTCTGTGTTGCCTAGCATAACCATATTGAAGTTCTAAGATAACCGATTCCACTTCTCTCTCGAAAATGAACGATATCTTCCCTCATTGGTGGATACCCTCCCTGAATTGTGTGATATCCCTTTAGAATAAGTAATTGCCGTCCTTGAATTGTGGGATATACCAAAGGAATCGCTGGATGCTCTCTCGGGCTTGTAAGATATCCTCCCCAAATTATAGGATAACCTATCGGATTAGAAGATAAACTGTCGGAATTTAATGCCCTCCCGGATATGTACAATCCCCTCCCGCATATGTACAATCCCCTCCCGGATATGTACAATCCCCTCCCGGTAGATGCCTACACGCAAGCTAAAACAAAATATGAGGAACATTAAGGAGTATTTGTTTATATAAGTAGCGTGACTGTTATGCCAAGAAAATATAAATTGTGCAAATGTGCAATATATATTGGAATTTGCTTTCTTATTAAGATTCAAGTTATTCCTTTTTTAGAGGTTCCTTGATGTTCTCTTGATCCAAGAAATCTGAATTATCTTCCCTTTCCTTGGATCAAAATTAATTGCGTCCCATTTCCCAAGCGCTGTTGACTACAACATGACTCTGAACTGCACGAGACTTATTCATTTTGCATATCAATTATTCTATATCAAAAATAATCACGAAAATTTGGATTAAAGTATATTATAAATAACAAAAATGGCACATTGCATATACGCTGAGATATGTATACCTCTCGATATAATATATATATATATATATATATATATATATATATATATATATATATATATATATATATATATATATATATATATATATATATATATATATGAAAATATATATATATATATATATATATATATATATATAGATATATATATATAATATATATATATATATATATATATATATATATATATATATATATATATATATATATATATATATATATATATATATAACACTGAACCTGGCCGGGAATCGAACCCGTGTTGTTTTAGCCCTCCTCGTGGGAAGCAAGTCAAAATTCACGACGCTCTAAACCACTGCACCAAAAATCTTATAAACATCATGTGCCTAGCGAACTAGGCTTGCTACATGAAGCAAGCCTAGTTCGAATTCTTCGAGGTATATCCTAAGCAAAAATAATTCACTTCGCATGATAAACAAAGCAGTAAAAGGATTGAGTTTTATGAAGTCTGAGCGAAACGTGTCTTTATACTCTCTTGCTTGCTTGCTTGCTTGCTTGCTTGCTTGCTTGTTGCCCCAGTCAAAAAGAAAAAAAATTAGAAGCGTGACCTCGGTAAAACCCGACACTTGAAAACCGAATTTGTTAAGGTTAGCAAAAACATTCTCGAGAAGCTCCAAGCAGATTAATTAACAATGGCTGCTTAAATGAGTTTTTTTAGGAATATCTCGTGTTTTTGGTGCATTGTTTACAATACATACCTTGGCCGCGTACAAGGCTCCAGCACTCTTAAATGCATTCCAAGCAGATTATACAACGCATGTGGTTTTTCTGCTTTTCACAAAATATATGTGGCTGAGGCGTAATTGGAGAGGCTATTGCATGCATTTTAACAAATTTAACACCGTCCCTCTGTGAGGAAATAGTCTTCTCCAACCCATACCAACCGTATACTACTTTCTTACGCATTACGGTGTTAATTTTAGAAATGTTCAAATATCAGGTAAAAAAAATAGCATATAGGCTTCAAACCCCATTAACCAGCCAATTATCCCAGTTAAGGGCCAGTCATCAGCTGTCGACCAATCGTTAGACATGCAAAAAAGGCAGCAACAGACATCAGGACATCACTTGAAGTGACCAGTGAATCGCTGCCAGGGCACCTGAGTCTTGTCCCACTTCAGCGTAAGGAAGAAAAAAATACTGGTCGCAGTTGATGGTCGTTGTTCATCGTCGTCGTCTAGGTGGTCGTTCACTGTGTGTACAGGGGCATGGTCAGAGGGTTTCCAGTCTGGGGTCAGTGTCGGCACTTGGTACTATTTGCCAGCAGACAACCAGTCTTTTTTCCTCTTAGGAGTAACGGTGAAAATAGTGACCTTGACGGGTCATGATATTGAGTGATGTGACAGTAATGAGTCATGTGGGATTTGCAACATCTTAACTAGAGACATTCTGCTGTCTGAAGCTGTAGCAGTGATAATCAGCGCATCATTGTAAATAGTGACAACGTGATGCGTAAAGCAGTATCAATGATAATGAGTGTTATTGTTATGTGCGGCTGCAGCATACAACAGTACCACGATAATATATATATATATATATATATATATATATATATATATATATATATATATATATATATATATATATATATATATATATATAAATATATATATATATATTATATAATGTGTGTGTGTACTCACCTATTTGTGGTTGCAGGGGTCAATACATAGCCAGTCGAGTTACAACTGGCCCCACCTCTTCACTGGTCGCTACTAGGTCACTCTTCCTGCTCCATGAGCTTTATTATACCTCGTCTTAAAACTATGTATGGTTCCTGCCTCCACTACGTCACTTGCCAGACTATTCCACTTCCTGACAACTCTATGACTAAAGAAATACTTCCTAACATCTCTTTGACTCATCTGAGTCTTCAACTTCCAATTGTGACCTCTTGATGCTGTGTCCCATCTCTGGAACATCCTGTCTCTGTCCACCACCTTGTCAATTCCTCGCAGTATTTTGTATGTCGTTATCATGTCTTCCCTAACCCTCCTATCCTATTTCCTCCTCCTATCCGATTTCCTTTAACCTTTCTTCGTAGGTGTGTGTGTGTGGGGTGGGAAGGGGGTCTGTGCGTATAAGGTAAAATAAGAAAACGAGAAAGAGAGAAAGAGACAGAGAGAAGAGAGACAGAGACAGAGAGACGGGAGGCTGCGGGAGGCATACAGCAGCGGTGGCCAGCTGGTTCAGCACGTTAGGTTAGTGGTGTGTGAAACGGGAGGAAGAGCCTTAGGAGAACGAGGAAGCAGGAAGAGGTCGGATAGGAAATGAAGAGGATCACGAAGGGGAGAAGTAGATAAGAAAAACGAGGATCCAGGTTTATGGATGGAAGAACAAAGATAACAGAGGAAGATGAGGCGAAGCTGATAGACAATGAGGAATAGGATAAAGTAAGAAAATTAAGATATGGATGAGAAAGAAGCGAATGAGAGGAGTGAGAAGAATAAGGAGAGTGAGAGGGAAGGATTATGAGTAGGAAATAAGAGGATAATAATAAGGTATTAAGTATTCTAGCAGAGAGTGGGGAATGGATAATATGACGGAGAAAGAGGGGAAGGAGGGGGGAAATAGAGAGAGAAAAAAAACTAAGAAGCGGTGATGAAGAGAAATGGTACTGCGGCATAATACTGAGGAGGAGGTGAGAAAGAGGAGCCATGAGAAGGAAGAGAAAGAGTCAGCAATAAACGAAAACATGGAGAAAAGTAGTAGGGTAAAAAATGAAACGTTTGTTTATACCTGGATAAAATAACATCAAATCAGTCGAAGTAAAATACAGTTTTTTTCAGCTCTCGATGCCACTTCAAGATACAAGTGGAACAAGATTACTCCTCTACTAGCTTTTCCCTTCCCTCCACACCCAGAGTCCTAAACCTTATTTATACTATTCTTGTGTGCCCAATGTATTTACCTACGGAAATATTATCCAAATCAAATTTCTGGCATAAACATGAAAACAGAAAAACGGAATTTTAATACTGTAAGAAAAAGAAATTCAAGTATATGCCCAGGGTTCGTTTCTGATCGCAACGTGTTACATCAATTAGGAAGTGGAGTATATTGAAAATAAGAGAGACATGTATTTGTACGTTATTGAATCATGGTATACACTGTGTGTGTTAGATTGGTAATTATGTTGGGTTTGCGTTGGGAAGTTCGTAGATGTGTTCTCTTGTTTAGTATGAAGGTAACATGACTCGATGGAGCATGTGAGAATCTTCTCAGTTTCTTTAAGGAAGGATGTGATGTGTTTGTGCGGTGTCTGGGATGTGATGCTCTCATACGTGCTTTGCTAGTTAAGCCGAAGACCCACATTGACCTGGTAGTTGTCACTTTAACTTTGATCAACATCAGTAGTCCTATTTTTTTTTTTTTTGGATTTTCAGCAAGTTTCCGGAGAACTTCAACGTAACACTTAGAGAGAGGGATATGATTTTTTTTTTTTTTTTGGGGGGGGGAAGATTACGGTGAGGATAAGCTATACATATTTAATTATGCAAAAATCTCGAACAAGCGATACAAAATGCAAAACAACCCTATGGTTGTTTTGCATAATATTTCATGAATTTAGATTCAGTGTGTCTGTAATTCCAGGAGATAAAGTCAGTGCATCGGCCTGATTTTTGTTACCCTGTTTTTTTTTTTTTTTATTTCTAAAAAAAAAATCAATTACTAGGCTGAGATAGTGAGTGAATAGAGATGTTAGTAATAATGGAAGATCTATCCCCGTTCTTCCAAGATCTGTCACAACGGAAACAGTGAATGCGGTCATGTTTGGTTACCCTTACTTAGCGACTCACCGAGTAATCGTGCGGTATCGACCATATTTTTCCTCACTATCAGGCACTCTCCTTGAGGATGATTGTCAGTGGAGCAGAGAGCGTCAGCGCTAAGGCAAAGCTGAATCCCCCTTATAAAGCGCCCTTCCCAGAGATCCCATATAAAAAAAAAATAACACAGCTTCAAGACCAGTCCTTTAGTCTCCTCCCAACCAGACTGTAATCCCGGAAATCCTCACAGAAATTCTGGCGGCGCTTCTGAGTGTAGGAAGTGAATGATCAGAATGAAAAAAAAGGTGGGCCTGGTAGATCGAGGTGCAACTCTTTCCTCAATGTAACGAGTATAAGAAGGTTCATGTGAAAAATGGTGTAGTTGAGGAAGGAGACACTTGTGCAATATTTTGGAATTTTTATTGAGGAAATGTTTCGCCGTACAGTTGCTTCGTCAGTCCAGGAGGAGTTTGAGGTAATCAGTCCCTCAGCCTAGAATCAATGTGTTCAGTCCATCAATCCTGAAAAATTGATGGACTAAACACATCGATTCTAGACTGAGGGACTGATTACCTCAAAGTCCTGCTGTATTTCAACCGTTCTTTTTTGTATTAGACCGATGAAGCCACTGTGTGGCGAAACGGTTCCTGAAGAAAGATTCCAAAATGTTGCACAAGTGTCTTGTTCTTCAAGAAAGTTCATGTTGTTGTCTGTGGCGTATGCTTTCCCTAGGTGCTTTTGGGTATTCTCTGTAAGAAGGATCTTTGGGCTCCTATGTCAGGAGAAAGTAGAAAGACGATGGAGTAAGCCCACACTGGTAGCAAGGAACTCTCTCTCTCTCTCTCTCTCTCTCTCTCTCTCTCTCTCTCTCTCTCTCTCTCTCGTACACAAGGTTTTACAAGGTTAAGTTAAGGTTCCTAACTTTATTTACAAGGTAAGAGCTGTTAGCCACATCAGATCGCTTTCTCTCTCTGTTTTTTCCCTATCTACCCTTTTCTCCCTATATCTATATTCAGGACTCCCCATCCTTCTCTCTGATACCGATTCACCATATCTATGTATTTCCACCCCGCACCCTTCCCCATATCTGTTCCTCTCTTCTCTCTCTCTCTCTCCTCTCTCTCTCTCTCTCTCTCTCTCTCTCTCTCTCTCTCTCTCTCTCTCTCTCTCTCTCTCTCTCTCTCTCTCTCTCTCTCATTAACTCTCTTTATTACTCTCTACATTCCTCTCTCCCCCATCTCTGCTCCCGAAACAAATACACGCCCAAAAATAAATACAGAATAAATCCCCTGCCTAGCTGCTCTGGTCAGAGCGCACACACGACACTAAATTTCAAGTGCCGTAACATTTCACTCCAAGTTGAGTCTCCTGTATACATAATGAATCGGTCACCCAGTTCATTATGATATGAATTATTTATCAAATTTTATTTGCAAGTTTCTTTTTTTTAGGGGCATATGAAACAATTCCGAAGGTAAATTATACCAACTGGAGTAAATGAGAAGTGGCGAGAGAGGCGCACTAATGGAGGTTTTAAAGTGGGAAAGTGTGTGTGTTTGTGAGGTTCAGGTATTCGGTAAAACCTTTTTTTTAAGCACTGGGTTTTAATGAGGTTGTGGAGTGCAATATGGCTTGAAAATGAGGGTAAATATGTTTACTGAGATTTTTTTTTCTGAAATATATGAGTGGATGTGAATTTATATTTATTGTATTTATTTGTATGTTCGTATGTATGCACGTATTTGTGTGTGTGTGTGTATGTGCTAAGTGTATATCCGTTGATGCAAGTTATTTTTTTATGTAGGTATATTGGCCTAGGATTGTCTCCAGGTGCTGAGCTCTTGTTCTTGGGCACTCCTCTATATCCACTGTCGACTGACGTGACTGAGGTATTTTTTCATAGTAATTTACAAGTTTCAGTTTTCAACTATGGTTTTCTCTAGTTCATAACATTCCTTAAATACCCCTCACGTTGTTGAGTGCTTCGTTGTGTCCCTCTTTCATTTAGGTGTTAATATTTTTACTTTATCCCTCCGTCCTGGAACTCTATTCTTTTCCACACTGAGAATATCTGGTATATCGTGATCATATCTCCCAGTCAATGTTTTTTAGAGGAGATTGTGTAAATGCGAGTTTGTACTCAAGTGTTTTGTACTCATTTCTGCTTATCTATTTCTGTCCCTGTTATATGCAGTACGGACTCCCTAACAGCCTCGCGTGCTCTATCATACCTATTCTTAAAGCTTTGCCTTTTAGTATTTAGAAATACTTTCGAAATTTTAAAAACTTTTATGCCCTTGGTGTGCTGTATTTCATGATTTTTTTCAAACGTATGTGATAAAATATCCTGCTTGTACACATTACCTTCTCTTTTATTTCATTTAACTCGTTCACCCCTCGCTTTCAGTCATCTACTGTTCTATTCCAACAAACTGCCACTATGGCAGCCATTTCAGGAAAGGATCACCAACTTTGCTCATAGAGCACGTAAACAAGCCAATTATTGAAAGAATTTGGCGATCGGATGAGGCATTTTCGAGATATGAGCGAAATACAATAAAAAGTCTATCGCTCTTATTGCATATAACTAATCACTACTCCAGCCATTTTCCACTCTGTTGCGGCCTCTCCCACTACTCTTTTCCAGTCATCTTCTATATGCCAGTCTTTCACCATTCCCTCTTCCAAAAATCTATTCTCTTACAGCCATCTGTTAATCTTTTTTTTATCATTCGCCACTCAATCTGGTTACCTGTCGTTATTCCAGACATCTACCACTCTGTTCCAGCCAGCTACACCTCTATTCCAGCTGGCTACCACTCTGTTCCAGCCAGCTAGAGCTCCATTCCAGCCATCTACCCTCTATTCCAGCCACCTACCACTCTATTCCAACCAGGTACCGCTCTATTCTAGCCATCTACCACTCTATTCCAGCCAGCTACCGCTATTTTCCAGCCAGTTACGCTCTATTCTAGCCAGCTACCGCTCTATTCCAGCCAGCTACCGCTCTATTCCAGCCAGCTACCGCTCTATTCCAGCCAGCTACCGCTCTATTCCAGCCAGCTACCGCTCTATTCCAGTCATCTAAACCATTCTTTTCCTCCACCACTCGTTTTCAAGTAATTTACCTTTTGGAAATGTAGAGTAAGAACATGAAATAGCCATTATTCGTTATTTCTGTCTACAGTCGACTGTAGCTCGTAGTTTAGAGTCAATATCTCCGGCTCACAACCGAATTATCAAAGTTCAAATACGAGTGAATATAGACTGCGTGTCTAAGGAGACACACGTCTCCTTAGACACGATATCACTGTTCGCCTATTTGTTAGTCTACACCTGTTGTCCCTCTTCACGTTGCAGTAAATATGTATACCTTGCTCTGGGTCGTGGGTTGTGAAGCTTTGAGATGATTTTAGGTTGGATAGCAACTCTTGGCTTATAAATGCAACGTTAAAAATGAAAAAAAGGCGAAGAACAGATTTTGTTGGTCAATTGAAAAGTAGAATATCTCCCAAAAGATTTGGTAGGAAATACATTTTAAGTCAGGGAAAGAGAAATAAAGGTAATAAATTTAGGGAGATAGAGGCTTATTCCGTGATGAATTTCACGAGTATGCATGACAAGTTTTATAATTTCTTGGCTGACGAAGCGGGTTCAGGAGCTGGGACTCAGTCCCAACAAACACAAACCAAGGAGCGACAATTGATCAGCACGGAAGCTGTGACTCGATCCCTGCAACCAGAAACAGGTGAGTACAAATAGGCGAGTACACACTCACACACACACACACACACACACACACACACACACACACACACACACACACACACACACACACACACCAAACTAGAAAACTCATTTAAATAAAATAAAACCCATTCCTTCACATTCTGCATTTCGCTTCGATCCACTTTCAATTACTTTCAAATCAAGATCATTTCCCAGGGTAAATTGATCGCTCGGATTATGACAGTCATTCACAGAAATTTAATCTTGTCCAATTTACCCGAGTTAAAAAAAAACTCAAGTTAAACCAGGGAACATGTTAATGCTTTTCTTACTACCTTGGAAAAGTAATTCACTGAGAAAAAAAAACCAGGATTTCTCTAATAATTTCAGTGTGCATTGAAAGGCTGAGAAAATGACATAGGTCAGGGTTTTGTAAACACCGAGATTTAAGCGATCGACATCAGAGAGAAGAGGAGGAGGAAGAAGAAGAAGAAGAAGAAGAAGAAGAAGAAGAAGAAGAAGAAGAAGAAAGAAGAAGAAGAAGAAGAAGAAGAAGAAGAAAGAAGAAGTAGAAAAAACCGGAAAAGATGAGAAAGTCAGAGAAGCGAACATTGGCAAACGGGAGGAATCGTAAATTTGTTGAGCCTGGTGGGGAGAGAGATGACTGGAGGAAGGTAGAGGAAATAGTGGGAGGTAGAAACGAGTGGGAGGTAGAAGCAAGGATTATAGAAAGAGAGTAGAATGGGAGATAAAAGGAAGGATGGGAGGTTGAAGGAAGGGAGTGTAAGAAAGACTGAAGGGAGAGAGGTAGAGGGAAGTGTGGAAGTTAAGATTGAAGACGATAAGGGAAGGGTGAAGAATTTTGAGGTCACTGGAGAGGGAGGGGAAGGGGTAAGAAAGATATGAAAGAGGGTAGATGGAAGGGAAACAGAGAGAGAGAGAAAGAAAGAGAGCGAGAAAGATACGTAAGAGTGAAGGCAAGGGAGAGGGCTAGCTGTCTAAAATTCTTGTGGATGCTTCAGTAAACTGTCTCGAGTCTTCTGTTGAACTTAGCCCCAACTGTTGCTCAGCTCGCATTTATACAGAACTTTCGAAAGGGAAGTAACAGCCTGGTTGATCAGACCCTGATCCACCGGAAGGCCTGAGTGGCGACCAAGGGGGCGTTAACCTCTCCCTTCTTCCTCCACGGAACGACCTCCAGGAAGACTCCAGGTCCAGGGAGGTAAACGAGATTAAGTCGGGACTAACCACACATAATTTTTTGTATGCTCTGTGGCTGAGTCGGCACAGCTCTGACCCTGCAGTCTCAGGGACAGCGGTCAGTCCTCTGTTCTCCAAAATATATATATATATATATATATATATATATATATATATATATATATATATATATATATATATATATATATATATATATATATATATATATATATATATACTAGTTACCTTCTCTTCGTGCTTCTGTGTGGCTAGTTAATGGTTCAGTCAGACCCCAATGTCATCATAAGTTTTACTCTTGTACGTGTGGATTATTTGTAAACTGTCCAAGTTCATTTCAACAACCTGCAATTAATGGCTTGTGACAATTTCTATTGGCGTATATCTGGGGATGATGTGGCAGCCATGTACTGCCTACGGACGACCCCTCACAACACTGAATCCCTCCAAAATATTGCAAAATGATTGGGGGTGTTACGAACGTGAACGAGGTTATAGGGAATTGCCGTAATATGTTGCAGAGCATCGAAGGTAAAAGTTGTTAAGGTTAAGTCCTGTTCAATGCTTATGAGACGTTAAATCCACAAACAATCTAGCTTCATCTAATAAGTGTATTCAAATTCTAAAATCATTGCATAAAATAAAGTTTCGGTGTATTTACACAAAGACATGTCTGAATAGGTAAAGAATTGCTAAGTATTACAAATGGCCGTAGTGTTACAGAATGTGTCTGTCCTAATGTATATTGAAAAGCTTACAGTTAACCCACAAATTAAGAATTTGAGACGGCTTTTCAGTTCGTTCTGAGCCCTTATCAAGGGCTCAGAACAATGTTTCGGTTCAGGAAGGACCGAAACGTCACGGTATTGTACAGATATATTCTTCCTTGTTGCTAAACCATTTTGCTGCAGTTCCCGATACAAAGTACCAAAGAATTTTGTGAAGCATCACAGTGTTGAAGAGAAAGTTTATAAAAATCACATCTAGTGGTTACCGTTGTTTAAAAGGCTTAATCACGTCTAGTGGTTACCGTTGTTTAAAAGGCTTAATCACGTCTAGTGGTTACCGTTGTTTAAAAGGCTTAATCACGTCTAGTGGTTACCGTTGTTTAAAAGGCTTAATCACATCTAGTGGTTACCGTTGTTTAAAAGGCTTAATCACGTCTAGTGGTTACCGTTGTTTAAAAGGCTTAATCACGTCTAGTGGTTACCATTGTTTAAAAGGCTTAATCACATCTAGTGGTTACCGTTGTTTAAAAGGCTTAATCACGTCTAGTGGTTACCGTTGTTTAAAAGGCTTAATCACATCTAGTGGTTACCGTTGTTTAAAAGGCTTAATCACGTCTAGTGGTTACCGTTGTTTAAAAGGCTTAATCACGTCTAGTGGTTACCGTTGTTTAAAAGGCTTAATCACGCCTAGTGGTTACCGTTGTTTAAAAGGCTTAATCACGTCTAGTGGTTACCGTTGTTTAAAAGGCTTAATCACGTCTAGTGGTTACCGTTGTTTAAAAGGCTTAATCACATCTAGTGGTTACCGTTGTTTAAAAGGCTTAATCACGTCTCGTGGTTACCGTTGTTTAAAAGGCTTAATCACATCTAGTGGTTACAGTTGTTTAAAAGGCTTAATCACGTCTAGTGGTTACCGTTGTTTAAAAGGTTTAATCACGTCTAGTGGTTACCGTTGTTTAAAAGGCTTAATCACGTCTAGTGGTTACCGTTGTTTAAAAGGCTTAATCACATCTAGTGGTTACCGTTGTTTAAAAGGCTTAATCACGTCTAGTGGTTACCGTTGTTTAAAAGGTTTAATCACGTCTAGTGGTTACCGTTGTTTAAAAGGCTTAATCACATCTAGTGGTTACCGTTGTTTAAAAGGCTTAATCACGTCTAGTGGTTACCGTTGTTTAAAAGGCTTAATCACATCTAGTGGTTACTGTTGTTTAAAAGGCTTAATCACATCTAGTGGTTACCGTTGTTTAAAAGGCTTAATCACGTCTAGTGGTTACCGTTGTTTAAAAGGCTTAATCACGTCTAGTGGTTACCGTTGTTTAAAAGGCTTAATCACATCTAGTGGTTACCGTTGTTTTAAAGGCTTAATCACGTAGTGTACTGTTTAAAGTGCGTGTTACCGTTGTTTAAAAGGCTTAATCACATCTAGTGGTTACCGTTGTTTAAAAGGCTTAATCACGTCTAGTGGTTACCGTTGTTTAAAAGGATAAATCACGTCTAGTGGTTACCGTTGTTTAAAAGGCTTAATCACGTCTAGTGGTTATTGTTGTTTAAAAGGCTTAATCACGTCTAGTGGTTACCGTTGTTTAAAAGGCTTAATCACGTCTAGTAGTTACCGTTGTTTAAAAGGCTTAATCACGTCTTAATCACGGCTTACAGTGTAACTCTGAAGAGCTGCGCTGTGCAATGGCAGACGTTGTGGGGATACTGGAAGGTCTTCCTGACACTCACACAGGCTGTTCTGAATGACGGTTCTGATGATTCCTGTGTTTATAGTGGACAGTCTGCCACTCATCCTGGGCTGTCTGTCTGTCTGTCTGTCTGTCTCTGTCTCTGTCTCTCTCTCTCTCTCTCTCTCTCTCTCTCTCTCTCTCTCTCTCTCTCTCTCTCTCTCTCTCTCTCTCTCTCTCTCTCTCTCTCTCTCTCTCATTCTTTCTGAGTGCTACGTTTAACACTCTTACTATTGCTTACCATTTTCTTTTGTTACATTTATTATTCCAAATACACAATTTTTATATTCCTTCATTTTGAGTCAAATCCCTTTCTTTTTTTTTAATTTAAAATAAACACATAATTTTTTTTATATAAGAACTGCACACAGATTCCACTTAATTTCGTAGTTTCGTGTGTATTCAGAAATATTTTTACCCCGATTCGGAAAAGTACAAAGACTTGGAGTAGCGAGTTTGTGGAGCTGCAGACGATGTTGCTCTCGTCTCCAGAACAACATAAACAAAGGTAACTTGGTTTGTAGCGAAGCCGGAGACTTTCCTCTGCCTGCCTCGGTAAGTGGTAAACTCTTCTTACTTTTCTTTTTTCTTCTCGTTCTTCTCCTTTTTCCCCCCTTCTTCCTCTTCTTCGTCTCATCTCTTCTTCTCATTCTTCTCCTTCATCTTCGTCTCCTCCTCCTCCTTTCCTCTCCTCAGCTCTTCCTCTGCCTCCTCTTCCTTCTTTTCCTCCTCGTCATCTTTTCTTCCTTTTCCTCCACCTCTTCCTCCTCTCCATATATTTCTTTTGCTTTCCCCAGTGCCACCAATAAAGATCAAGGGAGCTCAACACTGGACGTCTCGATAACAGAGACGCCAGCCTTTAAATTATCTTACGTGAAGGCGAGACATCAACGATTTAAGTAAATCTGTATCAATTGGAGAGCATAAGTACGCTTGCACTATCGTCAACACTGCAGGTGGCTTACGGTAACTCTCCTAATCTTCTCCCTTGAGCGGAGACGATAAAAAAAGTGGTTATTTAGCAAGCTGAGCTCGGTAAAGGGGGGTCTGGAAGCTGCTTTCGCATCGGACGTGGACGCAGTGGCCCAAAACACCGGTAGCTACAACGTCTCAGACGTATTAGAAAGAATCATCTTGCAACCTCGCAACATTGCTGTCACTCAGGATCATTTTATATTTCGTTAAAATAACGTTTTACTCTAAAACGCTGTTTTGCTGAGTACTATTGAGCGAAACATCGGAATGGTACAAGTTGGCTGGGTTTGTTACCAATATTGTCCACGAATTAATGTAATGAGCAATTTAACCTAGTCACTTTACTAGACTCGATCCAAGGAATAGAAGGATAAGTTCAATTCTTCGGATCAAGAGCCCCTCACCAGCATCTAGGAACCGACGATTTTCCAGTATGCTAAGTAGATACAGATATCACTTGGGTAGCGAGGCGAATGTGATATCAAATTTGGGGGCGTGAAGAGAAAGAGCTCTTGAACCAGTGAACAGCTGTTATAAAGTGTAAACTGAGTACCGGTTATCTTGCTCTTTTGCTCTTAATTCACGGAAGACCTTTAAGGTCCTTCGTGACTTACAGGAGGGAAGGAGTCACTCACCATCAACCAGGGATGTCCTTCCAGGCCAAGACAAGGACATGCTGGCCGTCCTTGTCCATTGTAAGGAAGCAGGGGATTTTGACGATCTCGATTTTGATGACCTCGATATTAATGACCTCGATATTGATGACTTCGGTATTGATGACGTATTAACGATTTGGGACATCTGTCCTCCGTAACGAAAAGGAATATATGTGTTAGAAATTGACAAATATACTTGTATATCCTCATTGCTAATATTCGTACATGCGTTACGCATTAACAAATACAGGTACCTCGACTTACGATATTTTTTCATTCCAGAATACTGTTCAAGTGCCATTACCAAACGAATTTATCCCCTTAAGGAATGATATAAAATAGACTAGTCCTTTTAGATCCCCAAAATTACACTTACAAAAGCGTTTAAAAAAATAAACTTACATAAAAGGGTGAGTTTGGGGACCATCGTAAGTCGAGGTACACACTAACGATGGAAAACTATGTCGGGAGTAACTCACATAAAACAAACTAACCTTAATGTTAGTGTGGTAACTGTCCATCTTAATTTTTTTAATGTTTCGTGTATTTTTAAAAAAATCATATGGAATGTGCAATAAAATCAGAGATTTAGCATTCTGACTAAAATTTTTGATTTTTAGTCAAAATATTTCAATTTTTTTGCGATAAACATTCCCTTACCTGCAAGGTAAACACAAATACTTATTAACACACCATTTCAAGCCCCAGGTAAGCGCTTCATTTCGCATCTTCAAGCATTTCCACACTCTCAGGTGGTATTCCTAGTTACGCCCTTCACCCACACCTTTAGAAAGCATCCGAAGTCATACTCTACACCCATACCTTCACGAGGTATCCCAAGTCATACCCTACACACACACACCTTCAGGAAGTATTCCTTGTTATACCCTTCACCCACACCTTCGGGAAGTATCCCAAGTCATACCTTACACCCATACCCTCAAAAAGTATCCCAAGTCATACTCTACACCTACACGTTCAGGAAGTATCCCTTGTTATACCTTTCACCCACACCTTCATGAAGTATACCTACTTATAACATTCGCACACACGGACAAGTATATTCAACATATAATTCAGGAACTTTGTGATATATTACGCAATTATTTAGTTATGCCCCATAAAAAATTCCCACGATACAATGGAATCAAAATTATCATTATGTCTCCACTGTCTAAAATGAATTTCACTTCCTCACGATGGTAGATGATGCCAGGTGGTGCTGGGTCACAGGTGGTGTTCCGGGCCCAGGTGGTGCTGGGGCCCAGCTGGGTCTACAAACACTTTTCGACTGCAAACACTTTTTCATCAACACTTTTTTTTGTTTAAAAACACTGTTTTGTCTACGAAAACCTTTCGTGTATAAACACCTTTCGTAGGTTCGTGTACAAAGGGTAAGGTTCGTCAGGCTTGCTAGTTGGGGGATTCATTGTATGATTGACTAGCTTTTTAGCTTGCTAGCTGGAAGGCTGCCTGACTAACTGGCTAGCTTAAATATATGTTTTTCATTGTCATACACAGAATGTGAGATGCTTTGAAGATAATGCAAAAAAACAAAATGAAAAAAAAAAATTCAAATGGGCAATGAAAATTGTACGACTTTTGAAGAATCGATATTAACCCTATTATTCTAAAATTATATGAACGAGTTTCCCCAATAATATTACATTTGTCAGAGATATTTTATTTCGCATCAAGATTTGTCTTAACGAATATTTGTGCGTGGTAAGGTTAACATACATTAGTCTATATTTTCGTATAATTACTCAGGAGAAACGAAATTAAATCAACGGTTGGCTTACGTTTGGAAGAGTGGGGACGTATCATGCCATCTCACGAACGGTACGAAATTTGGAGGATTGGCTGGTGGCAGGTGTGTAGCAGACGTGTGTGTGGGTGTGGGTGTGAGTGTGTGCTTTACTGAACGAAGATAGATGGGTTGTGGGTTGCAGGATACAGCATTGCAGGAGAATTAATCTGAAGCCCTGAGCTAATCTGCTACCAAGAGCGCTGTCTCTCTCTCAACGTCCAAGACTTGCCATAAAATAGCCTGAGATTTGGACAATGAACATCTAGCGTGTTGTTAGCTCGCGTGTTGGTGTTGCGTTACGGCAGAATGAGGAATTAGAGATGGAAGATATGGACCCCCGGGATGTTGGGTGAGGGTGTGGTGGTGGTGACGGTCCAGACTGAAGTGGAGAAGAGGTGTGAAAGGTAAGTGTGAAATGGAAGTAGACAGGGAAAAGCAAAGGAGCGTGGAATGAAGGAAGTGTTGGGCGAATGTATGATAGGAAGGAAGAATGTCGGGTGGGAGGGAAGGAGAAATGTTAAGCAGAAGAAAAGAATGATGGGAGAGATAAATGACGAGTGGAGGGGTGGGAGAGAGGAAAACAAAACGAAGAAGCTAAGGGAAGAGAAAGAAAAAAAGGGGTTGCTAGGAGCCTCGGATCACAACCAACGTGAACAACTTTTTGCAAAGAGATTAATAACGGAACACCTGATACCCTTAAAAAACTTCAAGGTCCTCCCCCCATCCTGCCTTAGTAATATCCCATACACCTCTTTATTACCAATGAACGACGGTCAATATCAGAAACTTTTTCTATTGCTGAAGACATACTGCCTCATCTTCCTTGAGAAATTTGCATTAAGGAGTTTTATGCAACTTCGAGGAGTCGATTCAATATTCGTGAGAGCTGGAGTAAATTTTTAAAAGATATCACTAATTTATTCAGCCTACATGAAGGCTATATGAAGATATTTGCCCTCTTTTCGTCTCACAATGGGAAGGACCCAGGATCAAAACCTAGATAAAGGAGAACGAAAAAGCCTTACACCTGTCGACACTATTTACCTCGGTAGTCGCCTGTTGTGGGTCGCATCCTGAAGAAAGGATCTCAGGACCCCATTGGAACCTAGATGTATTTCGGTCGCTGTGAGATCCGAGAAAGGCATCCCTGTGTTCCATAAGCCTAGCCCCTTCTACCTCCATGCTTTCCAAAGGAATAGTGCAGGGTTGGGAGGAAATTCTAATTCAGCAAAATATAAAAATAAGTATTCATAAACATATGTATGTATTCTTGTGTGTAAAGGCATGTATGTATATACACATTTGTGTATGTGGAAATGAGTATGTGTGTACATTACGAACACAGGTGGTAATCAGATTGGCCTATTGCACCTGATCGTGTGTAAATCAGCAGACACTCAATTAGGCAGCGCTAGGGCAAGACAAACCAGCAGAAATAAATGTCTTAAATCGTATATTCCTTCTTTATATACATGTATATATATATCGTATTTTAACAATGTACAGAGAGTAAATGTCAAGTGGCATTGTACGGTCAAGAGCCACTGTGAACACAGTGTCTCCGACCAGTGGAGGTGTCAACCTGCCAATTCTGCTCCAACCAGGAGAAAAAGATTAAGTCTACTGGCAAAATTTTAAGGGTTTGCCCTTAAGGGGATACCTAATAACAAAATGCAAAGCCAATAAGGGACACACAGTTCCTGAAGAATGGAAGGTGAGCAAGTTTATTCCAAGGAAAGAGAGCGCAGCTCCAATTCCTTGGAGGTACTCTCTCCTGTTCCTTACTAACCCTCCTCCCTCCCCTCTTCTTCTAAGAAAGGTCTCGTCTTCTTTTCAAATGCCTATACAAGGCACAAGCTCCCGCCATGCTGAGACCAGCATGATCACAAGTTTATTTTAAGTGTTGTGACTCCCACTCGCAGTGTATTCACTGCCTCAGCGTCCCACACACTGACCATCTGCCTCAGCGTCCCACACACTGACCATCTGCCACCCAGGAGACTCACCTTCACCCCCATCTAAACTTACACACAAGTTGTGAGATTCTCTGTGAGGCTGACTAGAGAATTCCCTAGACTGAGATACGAAGACACAGACAGACAGACAGACACACACACACACACACACACACACACACACACACACACACACACACACACACACACTACAAAAGCATCTGACAGCCAGGACAGACTCACAAAGGGATCTGGACAGGCTGCAAGCCTGGTCCAGCAATTGGCTCCTGGAGTTCAACCCCACCAAGTGCAAAGTCATGAAGATTGGGGAAGGGCAAAGAAGACCGCAGACAGAGTACAGTCTAGGGGGCCAGAGACTACAAACCTCAATCAAGCAAAAAGATCTTGGAGTGAGTATAACACCAGGCACATCTCCAGAGGCGCACATCAACCAAATAACTGCTGCAGCATACGGGCGCCTAGCAAACCTAAGAACAGCATTCCGACATCTTAATAAAGAATCGTTCAGGACCCTGTACACTGTGTACGTTAGGCCCATATTGGAGTATGCAGCACCAGTTTGGAACCCACACCTAGCCAATCACGTAAAGAAGCTAGAGAAAGTTCAAAGGTTTGCAACAAGACTAGTCCCGGACCTAAGGGGTATGTCCTACGAGGAGAGGTTAAGGGAAATCGACCTGACGACACTGGAGGACAGGAGAGATAGGGAAGACATGATAACGACATATAAAATACTGAGAGGAATTGACAAGGTGGACAGAGACAGAATGTTCAAGAGATAAAACACAGCAACAAGGGGACACAGTTGGAAGTTGAAGACTCAGATGAATCACAGGGATGTTAGGAAGTATTTCTTCAGTCACAGAGTTGTCGGGAAGTGGAATAGTTTGGGAAGCGATGTAGTGGAGGCAGGATCCATTTATAGCTTTAAGAAGAGGTATAATAAAGCTCATGGCGCAGGGAGAGTGACCCAGTAGCGGCCAGTGAAGAGGCGGGGCCAGGAGCTATGAATCGACCCCTGCAACCACAACTAAGTGAGTACACACACACACACACACACCATTACAACCATCGTAAACACAATAACAAATGCAAAGAGTGACTTTATTGCCTCTGAGCTTGTAACGGCTCGAGTCCCAACTATACTGCTAGTTGAAGACTAGTGAGAATGACACACGGGTACATTGTAAAAAGCCTACATCGAGTTACTGACAAACTTTACAAAATATAATCATCTATTCTCCTGACACGCGTCTTAGCCTAATGATAACTTTTGAGATTTTAGTCAAATTAACTAGGCCTTCATCTTTATCAATTCTGTTTTAGCAAGAAGCTTGCCACGGGTCGAACACAGTCATTAGAGAAGTTGGGTATAATATGTAAATATATAAATAAATATGTAAATATAAATAAATGGTTATATCTTGTGGATTCCATTTAATATTAAAGTTTTCCTGCTTGACAAATTTTGTAAATTATCTAGAGAAACTAACTATTCTTAAAGAAAAACCCTGGGATATCTGCTTTAACCTGGACATATAATATATTATTATAAGTCATAGAATTAATTTCGATGTCATAGAAATTTATCAGAAACTTCGGCTGATGTTTCCCCCGCTTTAATGATTGTCGACAAGAACATCTGCGGAGAAACGTGCAATGTAAATACCGAAAGATATTTTATTGCCCTTGATCGTCTTTGCTGCCAGCACATGCGTCATATACACTGTTACTGATCAAACAATATAGAAACTACACAGAACTCTCTTTAATTACTTTCTTCAGTACCATGGATTTAAATATCAATTTAATAAAAAATCGAAAGCGACATCACATGAATATATTTCATTATTTCAAATGAATGCTATAAATTCTAAGCAAATATCCTAAATTTTCAAGTAAGAAATCAGTTATGTTTTGAAAAATTACAGTACTGAAAACGCCTTAAGATAAATATTTTAACTGTTGGGAATTAGATCTTAGCTTTCATGCGGCCAGCAGTAACAGCCTGGTTGATCAGACCCTGGTCCACCATGTGGCCTGGTGTCAGATCGAGCCGCGATGGCGTTGACCCCCGAAACCCTCTCCAGGTAAATTCCAGGTAGTACTCATGGGATATGCGTATTTGAAGAGCACAACAATGCTTACATACTACCACTCATGGGACATGCGTATATGTAGAGCACAATATTTTCATACTACTACTCATGGGATATGCGTATACGGAGGGGACAACAATCTATCCGCTTCTGCGGCAAAATTCAGAATTCAACTGGCTCACGCCGGGGATAAAGCGACAACCCTACCTCCCCCCTCCCTCCCTTTTCCAGAGGGCTTTCCCTGGGCACAAACCAATAACATAGCTTTCCACTCATCGTTCTATCCCTCCCTCTCTTCCTAACTGATTCTCTTCTTCCTCCCACTCTCCCTCCCTCATTCTCTTCTTCCTCCCTCTCTTACTCTATCCTTCCCTCCCTCTCTCTCTCTCTCTCTCTCTCTCTCTCTCTTTCTCTCTCACACATCTTCCTTATCCCATTCCCTTTCTCTCTCACCTTCCATTCCTGCCTCCCTCCATCCATTCCTTGGTCCTTCCTTCTAAATTTCCTACAAGTGTGATATTATAGTCTTAGTGTCTACAGAAGCACCTGATTAAGAATACTCCCATCATATACCTAGGAGTGTTAAACACTGAATTATAATCTTATTAAATTATTAACATGGCTAGTGATAATGGTTCAGAACGGGCGGAATCATCGTCTAAAGTTTTCTCTCCCTAAAGTGCGAGATAAACGTGAATCTGTAATAGAGATCCCCCGGATGCTGCAAATAGGTGAGCACATCAACGCTGTTCAGAACGAAACTAAGTCTTAACGTTTCCTAGACTTTGCTTGCTTTTATTTTTTTCTCATTTCAGCGGCTCTCAGAGTGTTGCGTCAGCATCAACCGCGTATTGCATTTCCAGGCATTATATTTTGAGTGGGGTGGGTTAAGGGATTCATGGATCTCTCTTTTTAATACTTTCAGTGAGATGGCCTACGAGGCTGTGAAGGGCCTCCCTTTGCTCCCCGACCTTACCTCCACTGCCTCTGACCGTCGTCTGACACAATGCTGTTCTTTCTTCTCCCCGTTTCTTTTTATTTTCATCCTCGTACTTCAGTACGAGGAGGTCCAAACCTCCTTGGTTGAGACCTCCAGGGTCGTGGGCCTACTTCCTGTGGAGGTGCTACACCACCCTCTCATGAACTCCAGGGTCGTGGTCCTACTTGTGGAAGTGCTACGTCCTCTCGGGGAGTCCAGACTGAGAGTAAGCCCTCCTACTCTGACCAAGACTCCTGTCGTCCCATCCCCTAAGACCAGAACCCTCTCCCCTGACCAAACTATCTTCCTCTTCCTCTCTGTTCTCGACGGGACGTGTAGACGTGTACACAAGCTTTTATGGGGACAGCGTTTCGCTCTATGTAGAGCTTTATCAAGGCATTCATAAAGCTAGACAGTGAAGGAGGAGAGGAGCAGCGTGCCATCTGCGTGCAGATAGAGCAAGGGGAAAAAACTGTGGCGAAGGATGCTGATATTAGCTTATTGAAGACGGAGTGGGGTAAGAGGAGGAAGACATAGGAGGGAGAGCAGGAGGACTGAGTTCGAGGGAAGGAAGGAAGTAGGGATAGTGATAGAATAAGGGAGAATGGGAATAAAAAGATGAGAGAGAAAGGGAAGGAAGGGAGAGGGAGGAGCGATAGAAGGGAGACCTTGAAGGAGAAAGTGGAGAGGCAACTGAGAGAGACAGAAAGGCAGAGAGAAAGAGAGAGAGAGAGGTAAGAGGAAGATGCAAAGTGAAAATGGAGTTAGAAAGGGTGGAGAAATGGAAGCCAGAATGCAAGATGGAGGGATGAGATGATGGCAGGGAGAAGACACAGAGTGAGGGAGAATAATATAGAGGATGGAAGGGGAGAATGAAGGTGGGAGGCTTAAAGAGAAAAGCGGATTAAAGAGTAGGAAGATAAAGATGAAAGGAGAGAATGAGACAATAAAAATCGAGAGTATAAGCAGTCTAGTGGGGATTACCGGAAAAAAGAATAGTATAAATAGAAGGATAGAAGAACAAGGGTGACTTGGAAGAATATCAGAGCCATCCAGAAATTGATGAGGAATGAACAAATAGAAACACAAGATGGTCAATGAATGGACCAAAGATGGTCAATACATTGATAATAGATGAGCAATGGCTAGACAATAAATGAACAAAAGTTGAATAACAGATAAACGAAGGATTTAAAATACGTAAATAACAGACAGTAGAAGCACAAACGACAAGAAGCTGAGAATAGGAAGAGAGTTTAATCCTCGCCTCCAGAGATCAGAACATCTTAGAAAATGAACACCAAGAAAATGTGTAAGAATTCATGTATATGTCAGCGAAAACAAAAGCAAATAAGTTGAAGATTCAGACACTTATGCAACATATGGAATTGGGTGGTCCTGTGGGTTAGAGAGCCATGTGATTTTCGCTCACCATGAGGCGGGCGAAAACGACATGGGTTCGAGTCCTCGTCTAGTCGCAGTGTTGTTATTGATTAAATACCACTCGTTCGTGGTTACAATAATATATATATACTGCTTGTGGAGGCTAGTACACCAAACGGGGAGTAGAATGAAATTAGCTCTGAGGCACCCACACCATCATATGTCATCAGATCACGGTAAAACACCTAGCTCTGCTTGGTGAGTGATCTTTGAACGATTGGGTGGTCCTGTATATATATATATATATATATATATATATATATATATATATATATATATATATATATATATATATATATATATATATATATAAATACCACACATACATACTAAAATATACAATGTTTCTCTGCAGTTTTTCCTTGACCCAAAAGTTGGAGGAGCCTCGCCGCATTCTGTCTTCCTGGAGAATTTCACCTCACACCTCAACCTGCTGTTGGTGCTCTGGTTTACGCTTGGGAGTTTGCATAATGCAGGTGGAAAGGTGGTGTTGGAGGGTTAGCGAGAGGAGGTGGTGGTGGTGAAGGAGAGTGGCTGAGTGGTGGTGATTGTGTGGGTGGTGATGGTAGTGAGTTACTGTGAAGGTTATTTTTGGGAAGTGGCATTGCTACTGTTGGCATTATCTGAAATATAATTGCATAACCCCCTCTTGAGGAACTGGAAATGGAAAGCCCTTAAGGGAGGTCGCGGCCACCTCTTTGAGAAACAAATAAACTTCTACCTCACTGATACATAATATTTGTAATAATATGAGAACTACGCTGGATGGGAGAAAAAGAAATGAGAGACAAGACTTATCGTAAAAAAAAGATAGATGGAGTCTGTAAGGCTGACAACTTGTAAAACTCAATTTAAAAAGAACGTCAAAAAAAATGTCTAGCTTTATTACAATATTATATATTCGCAAGGTTACAATATGGCTGATCATAACACTTCTTTCTAAGTAGGTTGTCTTCAAGTCTCAGGAACAGACTCAGCATGGTGTCTCTGGAGACGTAGGTGAAGGATGTAGGTCCCCAGAAGACTGGGGTCAGGATGTGTCCGTCAAACTGGAGGTCAAATGACCTACCTCTGACAGTCGTGAAGAAATGACACACGTTTCAGCAGAATCTTTAATTGAGGCAACTTGGCAAAGTTGTATAGAGAGCAAAAATTACCCCCACACCCGAAAAAAGCTTATTCCACATCTTGTTGCCTTTACTTCTTGATTTCTGAAGGACTTCGAAAAAAAAAAAAAATAAAGGATGAAGAGAAATATAAATCAGAAGTCATTTCAGCAATTATATTGTAGGAAACAATGTTGGAGGCAGTGTGGTTGCTGAACACTGATACCCAACACTGGCACACCAGTGGTTGCTGAACACTGATACCCAACACTGGCACGCCAGTGGTTGCGGAGTTACTGATGCCCAATAATGGTAAGCTATACACAAATAATCCGCACATAGAAGAGAGAAGCTTATGACGGCGTTTCGGGAGACTGGGACCATTAACTAGTCACACTAACACACGAAGATAAGGAAGCCAGTATATACGTATGACAAGCTAGCTGGATGTCAATTGACCTAGCTCTCTGCAGGTCTAGATATCAAATTACTGACCTGGATATCCGCTGATCTGAATGTTCAGTGCAGTGACTGTCAGGATTCTTAGAAGTAACACGATATTTGCTCTGGCTGTCTGTCTGTCTCTCTCACTAGCGTGCTGGCAGTTCTTCACGCACCTACCACCCTCTCTTAACATTTTCATGCCATGCATACCAAGTGCGTGCATATTTAGGCGAAAGGAAATGTACGTGTTTATTACCTCAAGGATCTTTCCAAGACCAAGGAGGCCAGGATTTTTCTGGCTGGTGGGCTCACAGCAACGCTGTTAGAAGACAAAGGCACTACTTGGAGAGCAGGCTTTTACTGGGGCAATGTTTCGCTCCTTGCTAAAGCTGTTACGCAGGGCCACACTTTGCTTCCCACCTAAAAAAAAAAAAGCTTGATGAGCGAGGCAGTAGTGCAATATTTTGGTATGTTTATTACGGAAAAATATCGCCTGCCAGTGGCTTTCTCACTCCAGTTAAAGATACGCAAATATTGCACAAGTGTCTCACTCATCCTGCGTTACACAATACGTCAAAATACCACGGCTGAAACAAGGCACATCTAACACAATATGGAGAGGAAGCAAATGGTAACTTCTTCTATCTTCTTCTCTCCTCTCTCTCTCTCTCTCTCTCTCTCTCTCTCTCTCTCTCTCTCTCTCTCTTTATATATATATATATATATATATATATATATATATATATATATATATATATATATATATATATATATATATATATATATATATATTTTATATATATATATATATATATATATATATATATATATATATATATATATATTGTTGTGTGTGTGTTGTGTGTGTGTGTGTGTGTGTGTGTGTGTGTGTGTGTGTGTGTGTGTGTGTGTGTGTGTGCGCGCGTCCCGCTTCAAAGTGGATCCCACCTTTTTTCCCCAGTGTTTTCTACCTTGCCTTGTTGAGTTGGGGAGATTGGTATTTGCATATAGAGAGAAAAGAAGCATATTATGGACTGTTGAGTCCTCTTCCTTACCATCCCCTTTCCTATTCCCTTCTTCCCATCATTACCTCTTTTTTTCATTCCCTCTTTTTTCCCTTATTACTCTCTTCTTCTTCCTCTCTTCCATTTTTCTTCTCTTCTTTTTTCCTTTCTTCTTCTCTTTCCCATTCACTTCTTATCTCTTTATTCCATTCCTTCTTTTTCTCTTCCATTTTATTCTTATTCATCTTTCCATTCTCTTCTTCCTTCGTTCCCCTCTTTTTTCTCATTTTCCCAATTCCGTCTTTCCAATTTCATTTTCTTATCCTTCTTTCCATAGCCTTCCCTTTCTCATACCCTCTACTTCCGTCTATTCTCTTCACCTTCCCCTCTCATTTCATTCCCCCTGTCATTCCCCACTTTCTTCTGTTATTCTCCCTACCTCTATTTCTATTTCTTTATCTTCTATAGCCCATTCTCTCCTCTTTCAGTTTCATCGTCCCACTTATCTCCTTTTTCCCCATTCCCTTGTTTCCCCATTCACTCCTCTCCCCCTCTTTATCCATTATCCCTTTTATTCGTTCAATACAAGAAATTCCTCTTTTTTTTTCCCCACCTTTTTCCTTCTCTTCCCCACACATTTTTTTCTCTCTCCCTCCTCTCTATCTCTTTCTACGGCAGACCAACCACACAACCTGACCATCCTCACGACCAGACCAACCTCACAACCAGACCATCCACACGACCAGACTAATCACACGACCAGACCAACCACTACCTGACCAACCACACCACAAGAAATTAATCAGGTTGCCTACAAAAGTCTCGCATCATTGCTGGTTATTTAAAGTATTAGATGCAGTAATTTCATGTCTTTTTATCTTATACACAGAGACCTTCCACTGGTCTTACCAGTGATATGATTGCGACATATGGACATGAAGGGTAGACAAAGTCAACGATTTATTTCCACATGATGCAATGTTTTGTACAAAGATGGGTGACATTTGGTTGTGAATGCAGATAGCCCATGGGTATGCAGAGCATACCCACCGAAGGAGGTGGAAAGAGTTGCAGAAGATCAGGGCTAAAATACGAATCAGCACGAATGTATCATCAATAATAGCGTGCAATACTCGCTGATTGATGAGTAAGACCCATGAGCAACACATAGGTATATTTACTGCCGACATGTTTCGCCTATACAGAAGATAATCGATTACAGGGACTGATCAGCTCTAGTCAAAGCTCTGGGACTGAACTCTCCGTCAACTTTTGAAGCCTAAGGGACTGATCTTAAAATTACTTTATCACTTCTTCCATTGTCTCCAGCATAGAAATATCCTCTGCACTAGTCTGAAAAAGCCTGCTGCGCAGACAAAATGGCTCGCTAATAAAGATATCCGAGTAATGCGCATGTCTCATTCGTCACCACCAGATAGGATGAGGAACATTTCTCTTCCATGTGTCTGGAGCCTTTATCTGTGTTCCTCATTCTCCCGCTCTATTTCCTAGTGGTTAAAATCTCCGAGGATGCCGAGACTGCTTCACGCTGTGATCGTTGCTACGTAGGTGTTGCTGCTGGTATATCCCAGCCTTGGTTTTAGAAGTTTGATGCTGGTTGTATATGACTGCTGAAACGCTCTTGGGATCTTCGAAGATTAGCATTCCTGCTGCATGTACGGGGAGGCTGTTGACCTTTTGGGATTTCTATTTTGTGGGCGAGGGTGGTGGTGGTGGTCGTTGAGGTGGTGACGGTGTTGAAGCAGTAATGATAACGATATTAATGCAGCAGGTGTGCAGGTGGAACTAGCACTGAGAGGAGGATGGAACTAGCACTGAGAGGAGGATGGAACTAGCACTGAGAGGAGGATGGAGTCGATGTAACCTCTCACCTGCTTCTTTTCGCTTACAGTGTTTCAGCGTCTATGGTTTCCTGTCGTACTTTCGTGAACATATGTGCACGTAATTACACGTACGTCCGTGCGCCTTGTCTACATATACTTGCATGTTCCTGTATGAACATGCCTCTTACTGTACGTATGAGTACGTACGTGCACGCGTGTGTGTATGCACGCGTTTGAGTTCATGTACGTGAGTGTGTGAAGACAGTCAGACGTAGCCAAGACAGCAACTGAGGCTGACAAATAATACATTACTGTGTAAAGTTTGCTGAGGAAGTTCCGAGTAAATGCTTTCTTCCTGAGTAAGTGAAATTTCCTACCAAATAAAACCACAGAGGAAGATGACAGCTAAGGAGGAGGAGGAGAAAAGAAGAAGAAAAAGACGACGAAGAAGAAGAAGAGGGAGAACGAAGGAGAACGATAAAGCAATAGGAAAAAAAAATGAAGAGAAGGAGAAGGAGGAAGAAGAGGAGGAGAACGATGAGGAAGAGGAGAAGAAAGAGGAAAAAATAGAGATAAGTAAGAGTACAACTTTAACTTCATCTCCAAACTAATCCTTCAACTAACTGAGTTAGTTGACACCTGGTATCTTGTTATCTGTTATATATTTATCTATTTTTGCTAAGTTAGCCTTTTCAATTTCTTTATTTTCCACGACTCTTTTTAGCAAAAGATAAACTTTGTTGATATTCATTACATATTTATTACAAACTATTATTTAATGGCTTCAGTAAAAACATTAACTTGAGTCGTATATAACAGTCTACTCGTCTCCAGTTGGAAATAAAAGGCAAATGCTATTATTTTTTTAATTTATATATATATACTATTAGGAAAATAACAAATATTAACTTGAAAATCATATGCTGAAGAATGAGTCTGTGCAATATTTGGAACATTTGTGGAGACATTTCGCCACAATAAATATTTCAACTTGTCGGTTTTTTAAAGCATTTATATTACATCTGTCAGACACAGCAACATCTTGGTATATATCCATGGAGTTTACTTTTTTCTTTTTTGGGGGGATTAAAGTATTTTTTTCTGGTAAAGTATTCGTGTGTGTAAGGTTTATCCCGTTTTCTGTTAAAATTACTTGACCTCTTTTCAGTGTAGCTTTGAGCTTAAAAAAAATGAAATGTTATAGTTGTCACTTCTGTATACTAGATACTAGTAAAAACGATATTGCATATTCTTAGGCAAGTTCTTCACGTTAGATAAATTTCCATATTAGTCCAGCATCATATCAAAGTTGATAATGAGTGTTGGACACTGAAATGAGTCAACCTACCGGCGTGAAATCTGAGCCGTGCCAGCTTTACGAATTTAATTAACCTGCATACCAAGAAGACCCTACATCGGGGAAGTTAGTTATACATTTAAAGCACCGGCTTAAGCGGCTCAATGCACTGATAGGAGTGGGGAGGGTGTAAACAAAAAAAAAATCTTGGGCGTTGGGTGGCGAGCGAGATACGAGCTTGTTGCATATAGGAGGGAGAATTATGTAAACACCGGCTCACACCGACACAGCGATATATTGAGCAAAGCAAGATTGAGTGCGTTTCCTAGGAAGAATCTCCCGTGCAGGTGTTGTGCAAGGTGATACTGTACCCATTCTGAAAGTCACCATTTCCTTTTATGCATCAAACAATGGTTAACAAATGTTTCTGAGAACACGTATCATTCCAACAAGGCACCCTTTACAAGGTACATTTGCTTATAAGCCCCATGATTACAAGCCATCTTAGCCTAAAATCAAATATTGCCTTTAAGCCACCATGGCATACAGGCACTTTTGGCCTACAAACTCACTGAGGCTATAAGCCTTCTTGGCAAGCTTGTTTCTTCTTTAGTTATATATACTATAATGTTTCCTTGCAAAGCCTACGTTTCTACCAGCAGGCTGCTGCACGGACTCAAAAACAAAACACAAATTAGAATTGAAACTAGAAAGCAGCAAGACGTAAGGCCAGGAGCTGAGACTCGACCCATGCAACCACAAGTATTTGAACACACACACACACACACACATATACACACAACTCAAAGACAGCGAATTCCGACGTGCAATCAGGTTACTTAGGCGAGTTCAATGCTGTTTCTCTCGGCTCACCGACACTACAAAGCTGCCATTCCTGAAGAAACTAGATTTTCTCCCCAGCAGCAAATACACACGACCTCTTGGTATACACGCTCGTCTGTTTCTCCTGTTTGTGTTGGCCAGCCCAAATGGAACGGCTCCTGCTTGCTTTCGGAGCGGAAGCCGAGTGAGTGTTTGGGTGAGCCGGGGGAGTGTTTGGTTGAGTTTGGAGTTGTTGTATAGTTTATTTGAACGATTTGAAGTATTTGGGAGTGTTTGAAAGTTTGTGAATGTTTTAAAGATTTGGGAAAAATTTAAATGTGATTTGATATTGATGGGAGTATTGTGGAGTACTGCGGAAAGTTAGAAAGTGTCTAAGCGTGTTTTAGAGCGCTGTGGAAAGTTGTAGTGTGTCTGTGAGTGTTTCAGAGTTCTGAAAAAAAGTTGGGCTGTGCGTGTCTGAGCATGTTTTGAAATATAAGTGAGAAGCTAAGCATTTATAGGAGTTTTTCCGAGTGCTTTGAAGAATTGACGCGCATCTTGTAGTTTTAATGGAGTACTGTTTTGAGGACCAGGAAAGACTGCAAATGGACCAGGACAGTCTGTAGACCTAGTCTGAAAAGTGGCTACTAGAATTTAATCCTAGCAAGTCCAAAGTTATGAAGACTGGGGAAAAACTAAGAAGGCAGCAGACAGAGTACAGGCTCGATAGCTAATCCAGCAAACCTCACTCAAAATGAAGGACCTCGAGGTGAGTATTATACAGAGCATATCGCCTGAGGCGCACATCAACTGAATAGCTGGTGAAGTAAATGCGAGGAGTAATTCATGACACTGTAAACAGTGTACGTCAGGACAATATTGGAGTACAGTACTAGTTTGGAAACTATTATTGGTCAAGCATTTTAGGAAATTTCAGAAAGCGCAAAGATTTGAAACATGACTGGTTCCGGAAGCTAATTAAGGGAACAAAAAATGACACTAAAGGAAAGAAAGACGAAGAGGGATGTGATGAGAACGTACAAAATTCCGAGTGGAACTGACAGAGGTGGATATATATATATATAAATATAATATATATATATATATATATATATATATATATATATATATATATATATATATATATATATATATCCTAGGTAGTAGGATGGTAGACAGCAACCGCCCAGGGAGGTACTACCGTCCTGCCAAGTGAGTGTAAAACAAAAGCCTGTAATTCTTTTACATGATTGTAGGATTGCTGGTGTCTTTTTTCTGTCTCATAAACATGCAAGATTTCAGGTACGTCTTGTTACTTCTACTTACACTTAGGTCACACTACACATTCATGTACAAGCATATAAAACACACCCCCTCTGGGTTTCTTCTATTTTCTTACTAGTTCTTGTTCTTATTTCCTCTTATCTCCATGGGAAGTGGAACAGAATTCTTCCTCCGTAAGCCATGAGTGCCGTAAGAGTCGACTAAAATGCCGGGAGCAAGGGGCTAGTAACCCCTTCTCCTGTATACATTACTAAAGTTAAAAAGAGAAACTTTTGTTTTTCTTTTTGAGCCACCCTGCTTCGGTGGGATATGGCCGATTTGTTGAAAGAAGAAAGATATATATATATATATATATATATATATATATATATATATATATATATATATATATATATATGTGTGTGTGTGTGTGTGTGTGTGTGTGTGTGTGTGTGTGTGTGTGTGTGTGTGTGTGTGTGTGTGTGTGTACTCACCTAATTGTAATCACCTAATTGTGGTTGCAGGGGTCGAGACTTAGCTTCTGGCCCCGCCTCTTCACTGACTGCTACTAGGTCCTCTCTCTCCCTGCTCAATGAGCTTTATCATACCTCGTCTTAAAGCTATATATGGTCCCTGCCTCCACTACGTCTCTCGTTAGACTTTTCCACTTAATGACAACTCTATGACTGAAGAAATACTTCCTAACATCCCTTTGACTCGTCTGAGTCTTCAACTTCTAATTGTGACCCATTGTTTCTGTGTCCCCTGTCTGGAACATCCTGTCTCTGTCCACCTTATCTATTCCACGCAGTACGTATTTTGAATGACGTTATCATGTCTTCCCTAACCCTCCTGTCCTCCAGTGTCGTCAAGCCGATTTCCCTTAACCTTTCTTCATAGGACATTCCCCTTAGCTCCGGAACTAACCTTGTTGCAAACCTTTGCACTTTATCTAAGTTCTTGACGTGCTTGATCAGGTGTTTGTTCCAAACTGGTGCTGCATACTCCAATATGGGCCTGACGTACAGTGTACAGTGTCTTGAACGATTCCTTACTAAGGTATCGGAACGCTGTTCTCAGGTTTGCCAGGCGCCCATATGCTGCACCAGTTATCTGGTTGATGTGTGCTTCCGGAGATGTGTTCGGTGTTATATTCACCCCAAGATCTTTCTCCTTGAGTGAGGTTTGCAGTCTTTGGCCACCTAGCCTATACTCTGTCTGCGGTCTTCTTTGCCCTCCCCCGATCTTCATGACTTTGCATTTAGCGGGGTTAAATTCGAGAAGCCAGTTGCTGGACCACGTGTCCAGCCTGTCCAGGTCTCTTTGTAGTCCTGCCTGATCCTCGACTGATTTAATTCTCCTCATTAACTTCACATCATCTGCGAACTGGGATACTTCTGAGTCTATCCCTTCCATCATGTCATTCACATATACCAAAAATAGCACTTGTCCTAGGACTGATCCCTGTGGGACCCCGCTCGTCACAGGCGCCCACTCTGATACCTCATCACGTACCATGACTCGTTGTTGCCTCCCTGTCAGGTATTCTCTGATCCATTGCAGTGCCCTTCCTGTTATACGTGCCTGATTTTCTAGCTTCTGCACAAATCTCTTGTGAGGAACTGTATCGAAGGCCTTCTTGTGTGTGTGTGTGTGTGTGTGTGTGTGAGTGTGTGTGTGCGTATGTATGTATATGTAAGTGCGTGCGTGTGTGTGTATGCTTTCATTTATCCTACAACCCACTCACTCTCCCATTCCACATACACCCCATCGAAGTGGTGTGATGGCCATCTCATCAAAGCACTATTGAAGAACATTAATCACGAATGAATCCGGATGTTTACCCATCGAGGGATCCATTCACGAACCCAATGGCGATGACGTCACATTATTTACCCCTCGAGATCTCCACGCTCATTGCGGAAGTAAACACGACACATACCTACAAGCATTTGATGCAAGTCTTGTTAACATTTATTTTTTGGCTTTAGTCTTTTGCGTGAGATATATTTTTTATGTCTAAGTGCTTCATGAGAGCCATTCTTCGTCCTCGTTGCGTCTTCCTTAATTATCATCGTTATGGCTAATATTAGCTTGCTTGCTGTAGGTTCGCCGGTCCTGCCGGCCCGGGTCTTCTCCAGATGGTGACCCGGCCGCTAATATTAGCGATTAACCAGCGTGGTTTAGGACCTTACGATCATGGCCAAAAGAGACGACCGTATACTGTGCTACTCTTTGCTTATTTGAGTTTTTTTTTTATTTTAAAGGGATAATTACAATGAAACTGTTCAGGTTGGGAGGAAGATTGATTTTTCTGACCATGCTGGTGTCGGGTCAAGCTCTGCCTGCCACTCTCTCTCTCCTTAACCAAATTATACACATACTAGAATGTTCATATCCAGTAGTGAATAAGCTCTCCTCGCAACCACCGTGTTTCGAGCTGTTTTGTAAAATTTATTAATGGTGCTCTTCGTGTACGTGACAGTGATAAAATGTTGAGGCTACAGTGTCAAAATTTTAGACTTTAGTTCAACAAAGAGGCGTTTCAAGACAAAGATTAATTGGGGGGGGGGAGCGAGAGAGAGAGCATGAGAGAGTGAAAGATACATGCACACACACATACACACACACAGACACACACACACACAAAGGTTTGCAACAAGACTAGTCCCGGAGCTAAGGGGTATGTCCTACGAGGAGAGGTTAAGGGAAATCGACCTGACGACACTGGAGGACAGGAGAGATAGGGGGGATATGATAACAACATATAAGATACTGAGAGGAATTGACAAAGTGGACAGAGACAGAATGTTCCAGAGATGGGACACAGCAACAAGGGGACACAGTTGGAAGTTGAAGACTCAAATGAATCACAGAGATGTTAGGAAGTATTTCTTCAGTCACAGAGTGGTCGGGAAGTGGAATAGTTTAGGAAGCGATGTAGTCGAGGCAGGCTCAATACATAGCTTTAAGCAGAGGTATGATAAAGCTCATGACGCAGGGAGAGTGACCCAGTAGCGGCCAGTGAAGAGGCGGGGCCAGGAGCTATGATTCGACCCCTGCAACCACAACTAGGTGACAACTAGGTGAGTACACACACACACATCACAAACCTTCTGGAGTTCTATGATAAAGTAACAAAGGTAAGACACGAGAGAGAGGGGTGGGTTGATTGCATTTTTCTGGACTGCAGGAAGGCCTTCGACACAGTTCCTCATATGAGATTAGTGCAGAAGCTGGAGGATCAGGCGTATATAACAGGAAGGGCACTGCAATGGATCAAAGAATACCTGACAGGGAGGCGACAACGGGTCAAGGTGCGTAATGAAGTATCACAGTGGGCGCCTGTGACGAGCGGGGTCCCGCAGGGGTCAGTCCTAGTACCAGTGCTATTCTTGATATATGTGAATGACATGACGGACGGGATAGACTCAGAAGTGTCTCTGTTCGCAGATGATGTGAAATTAATGAGGAGAATTAAATCGGATGAGGACCAGGCAGGACTTCAAAGAGATCTGGACAGGCTGGACACCTGGCCCAGCAACTGGCTTCTCTAATTTAATCCCGCCAAATGCAAAGTCATGAAGATCGGGGAAGGGCAAAGAAGACCGCAGACAGAGTATAGGCTAGGTAAACAAAGACTGCAAACCTCGTTAAAGGAGAAAGACCTTGAGGTGAGTATAACACCAAGCACGTCTTCGGAAGCACACATCAACCAGATAACTGCGGCAGCATATGGGCGACTGGCAAACCTAAGATTAGCGTTCCGATACCTTAATAAGGAATCGTTCAAGACACTGTACACCGTGTACGTCAGGCCCATACTAAAGTATACAGCACCAGTTTGGAACCCATACCTAGTCAAGCACGTCAAGAAATTAGAGAAAGTGCAAAGGTTTGCGACAAATTTGGTTCCAGAGCTAAGGGGAATGTCCTACGACGAAAGGTTAAGGGAAATCGGCCTGACAACACTGGAGGACAGGAGGGTTAGAGGAGACATGATAACGACATACAAAATACTGCGGGGAATTGACAAGGTAGATAGAGACAGGATGTTCCAGAGAGGGGACACAGAAACGAGGGGGCAACATTGGAAGCTGAAGACTCAGATGAGTCAAAGGGATGTTAGGAAGTATTTCTTCAGCCATGGAGTAGTCAGGAAGTGGAATAGACTAGCAAGTGATGTAGTGGAGGCAGGAACCATACATAACTTTAAGACGAGGTATGATAAAGCTCATGGAGCAGGGAGAGAAGGGACCCAGTAGTGGTCAGTGATGAGGCGGGGCCAGGAGCTGAGTTTCAACCCCTGCAACCACAATTAGGTGAGTACAATTAGGTGAGTACACACACACACACGAGGCATTAAACTACAGACCGGTGTCACTGACATGTACAGTATGCAAAGTCATTGAGAAGATTATCAGGAGGAGAGTGGTGGAGCAACTAGAAAGACATAAGCTTATAAACAACAATTGCAGGTCACTGATAAAAGCATCCCTGATGGACTCTTCACAATACTGAGAAGCTGTCACAGCTCGGTAGTGACAGTCCTTACCTAATATTTTCAATGCTTGAAAGTATTCCTCTAAGGATTCACCAGTTTGCTGGCGGCGAGTTGCAAGACGATAGCGTGCGAAGATTTCATTTGTGGGTTATTTATAATAATATTGATAGTATCTTCATAGGTATTACACTCAGAAATAACCTCATAAATTTTAGGTGACACAAAGTTGATGAGCATGCTTAGTTTATCTAGATCTTCCTGAGGAAAGGCTCTCAAGAAGTTTTCGAAAGTCGTAAACCAGTGCTTCCATTCCTGAGCAGCCGTTGATACACTGGGGTCAGAGTCTAGCCTCTCAGGTTTCAGTAAACGCTCCATGTTGTGGTGTAGTCTAGCTCAGAATCACCACCAGGTAGCCCAGGATATCTGTCTTCAATAAATTGTTGTGATAGAAACACAGGCCTTATTCCTAGGCTTTATTGAACACAGAATCCATAGTACATGTCTGCAACAAAAGAAAATAAAGAATAGTACATCTAATGACTGCTGCTGCAGGACAGGTGATGTAAGGTGCATATGTCCTCAGAAAAGCTATAGCTACTGGCCACATATTTAAGCTTACCATGTAATCTGCATCACCAATGTATCTGTGTAAGAGAGAAGAAAAAACACAAAATGTGCTGGGCAGTTATAGTCCTACTATGTTGTTGTTGTTGTTGTTGTTAAGGGCCTCTAAGGTGGTGCAGTATTGTGTCCTGCTGCTGCTCCCCACAGGAGCGGTATCACTACAGTACCACCCCGTGGAATATAGAACATAGGGAGCAGTCTGTTGAACCCCCGACGAGATGAAATGGATCGCCAACTTCTTTTAGGTGGAAAACTAGTACTCGTTAGAAGCAGCCTACTTTGATGTCCCCTACTACCTGAAGTCTGTGACAGGAGTAGGCGCTGCTATGTATGATATTCTATGTAATTTTGTATACCTGAATAAACTTATTTACTAACCCTTCGGGATTAAACTGATAATCTGCATTTGAAAATTGCTATACACAAGTCATACAAAAAGTATTCGTTTTCTTTAACTCACGAAGATAAGTTTTCTGTCTCTGTATTTAAGGTAAACTTGGTTGCAAGTATTTTTTTTTATTTACACAATGGTTTTAGAGAAATAGGTTAGGAGTTCCTAACTTTAGCACTAAACTAAGAGATGTTACCTACTTCAGATTATTTTAAAGCCTTTTTATTGTTATGAGACATACAAATAAAGAATAGGAGGAAGTTCGAGCACAACTTTGCATTACTTCGAGTCAGTGGTCAGGCTTCAGACATTTTTCTGTACTGCTATAAAAGAGTGAATAGACTGCCTGCACATGTCAAAGCCTGTCATAGCATGAACCAGTTCATGAAGAGAGCCATAATGTACCTCATGAATAAGGCTACAAAAAGGGAGGAGTGATTTCTTGTATGAAAATAACTAATTTTACTTCTCCCCTAGTATATCTTCTTTTATTGTAACTGCTTTTACACAGTTAAGATACTTACCTGTTTTTAACTTTTAAATATAAATAATAATTATCACAAGGACCCCAATGGAAATAAGTCACTGTCTGATTTTTTTTGGGTTATCCTTGGTTCCTACACAAATGCTGCTATGTCTGATATTTTATGTAACTGTGTATACCTGAATAAATTTACTTATCTGGGACCCGCGATTTAATTTGGTCAATTGACTTCATTTAATCGATGTTTTCATGCTATGCGAACATGTTCCAGAATCGGGTCATTCTAGAAAGGATTTCAGACAAAGTGATGTTCTTGACAAGGGTATAACCAGAATGCGGTGTTCACTGCCCGTCCTGTTGTACAGAAGCTCTCTTCTTGCTGGCCACGAAGTGGAGCCAAGTGGGGTACTTTAACAATATTGGCTTTGTACATAAGAGTAAGGACACCCACATTCCTCCTGTGTTGAAGACTCCGCTGAAAAGACATATTTGACAACGTTTGGCTCTACACAGAGCGAAACGTTGTCACAGTAAACTCTTGCTCTCCGCCTGTGTCTTTTCTTCCTCTCTCTCACACACACACACAGGTGCAAATTTACGTAATAAAAAGAAAACCTCCGTCATTTTCCCAGCACAATAACTCGTAACGGATGAGAGTGTAAACATAGCCAGGAAGCTGTCTCTCATATCATACACAGCTGCCGACTCTTGCTGACGGGCCTTCACTTATCAGTACGTTCAGGATGCATTTTTATGCCTGGATTTTTTTTTTTCAACCACCACAACGAGTTTCAGATAGCTGGGGGATCAGTGCTAACAATTCAATCAAAAATAGCATCAATATTGGCACTCGTAATGCCTGTGTTCAACTTTATTATACGCTAGCTAAAGTATACCATCTCATTTGTGGTTGCCGGCTTTGAGTCTACGTTCCGGGCTTGCTAATCGGGTACTCAAGAGCGGTTACACTTTATTCTTGCCCTTCTGGGCCCTATCGTACCTATTCTTTAAGCTGAGTGTGGACTCAACTTAAAGAATAGGTACGATAACCACACAGTCTGAAGATTCCTTTCTAACACCCCTGTGACTATATTAGCTGCAATTACTCTATTTCTTTCTTACAACTCACGTTTTGAGTTTTCTCATTTAGAAAAAATTAGAAACGTCAGCAATGTGTTGTTACCCTATTCTATATGATAGATACATCGTGGAAACAAATGCTAGCTATGTTTCCCTATCATATAAATCACATAAGACAGAGAGATTATATACATACATATATACATACTATTGAAATCTGTCTAAGCTGAGAAACTTCATTAGGATAATGAGGATTTCGTCAAGTGCTTGGTCTCCTGTTTTCAAATTGTCTGCTACAGTGTTGTCTCTGTGAATGCTATGATGACTGACATTATCTCCGCTACTAACATTTTTTTTATTTCACTACGCTTGGATGAACGATGGCCAGATAGTGAAAAAGACTATGTCTGCAGTGAAACCATTTAAAAATTTCATTGTAAACAGGGTCTCCCATTCACTGCATTAGAGGGTCAGATTTAATTTTTGGTTTATTTAATAACGTTTCAGTTTCTTATGTAATTTACCGAGTAACAGCCTAGTTGATCAGGCCCTGGTCCACCGGGAGGCCTGGTCGTGGACCGGGCCGCGGGGGCGTTGATCTACGGAATACCCTCCAGGTAGACTGATGTCACTTGCTGTGGTACTGAAGGGGTGGGATGTAGGTGGTAGTCTCTACTAAGGGATGATGAGCCAGGTGTAATGGGCCTCCTGCAGCCGGAGGCAGTTATATTCAGTAGTGTGTGGTAGAGGGTGTGGGGGAAATGTGGGAAGTTTGGTGAGTCTAATTGTGGAGGAAGATAGAGGAGTGGATAGACTGTATTTTCCTGGACTGTAAGAATGCTTTCAACACAGTTCCACACAAGAGATTAGTGTAACAGCTAGAGGAGCAGGTAGGAATAACAGAAAAGGCATTGCAGTGGATCAGAGAATACCTGACAGGAAGGAAACAATGAGTGATGGTACGTGACAAGGTGTCAGAGTGGGCGCCTGTAACGAGCAGGGTTCCACAGGGGTCAGTCCTAGGACCGGTACTGTTTCTGGTATATGCCAATGATATGACGGAAGGGATAGATTCAGAAGTGTCCCTATTTACGGACGATATGAAGCTAATGCGAAGAATTCAAACGGATGACAATCAGGTAGGACTACGTAGGGGTGTGCACAGGCTGTAGGCCTGGTCCAGCAACTGGGTCCTGGAGTTTAACCCCAAGTTCAAGGTCATGAAGATTGGAGATGGTCAAAGAAGACCGAAGACGGAGTACAGGCTAGGGGACCAAAGGATACAAACCACACTCAATGGAAAGGATCTTGGAGTGAGTATCATATCGAGCACATCTCCTGAGGCGCACATCAACCAAATAACTGTTGCAGCATATGGGTGCCTGGAAAACCTAAGAATAGTGTTACGATTCCTGAGTAAGAAGCCATTCAAGACCGTGTACGTCAGATCCATATTGGAGTATGCAGCACCAATATGGAACCCACACCTGGTCAAGCACGTCAAGAAATTAGAAAAAGTGCGATGGTTTCCAACAAGACTAGTCCCAGAGCTGAGGAGTATGTCCTACGAGGAGAGGTTAAGGGAAATCAACCTGACGACACTGGAGGACAGGAGGGAGAGTGGGGGACATGACAACGACATACAAAATACTGAGAGGAATTGACAAGGTGGATAGGGACACAATGTTTCAGAGATGGGACACAGCAACAAGGGAAGAGTGATGAAGTGGAGGCAAGATCCATATATAGATTGAGAAGAGGTACGACATAGCTCATAGAGCAGGGAAAGAGTGGACCTAGTGGCGACCAGCGAAGAGGCGGGGCCGAGAGCTGCAACCACAAATAGGTGAGTACAATTAAGTGAGTACACACACACACAATGTGAGGCAGTGTGCAGATGTCGGCACACGCGATGTGAGGCAGTGTACAGATATCGACACACGCGATGTGAGGCAGTGTACAGATATCGACACACGCGATGTGAGGCAGTGTACAGATATCGACACACGCGATGTGAGGCAGTGTACAGGTGTCGACATCAAGTTTCATTAAGGTGTCCGACAAGCTTGTCACTCTCAAGGCTTCAATTTAGTGTTGTCAATCAGCTTACTAAACGTGCTGAGCCAGCCTATATTGGGCTGCCACTCTTGATGGTAATGTCATTCAGAAGTTAGTTAGCTTGTTAGGTTTCAAGCCTTTCGACTACGCCGTGCCTTATAAGGCTGCAATTTACTCGTACATTGACGCTCAGGACGACCTTACCCTAAGAATAGGATTGAATAAAGAGATACTCTTCTCTATATATATATATATATATATATATATATATATATATATATATATATATATATATATATAATATATATATATGTCTCATGTGTAATGGTCATTCTTACAGATGTTAATTTATCTAGTTGAAGATAGTGAGTCATCAGATTATAATTATTGTGTGTGTATTAGGCACTATACCCGTGTGGGTCGAAGGATCCAGCGTCAAGCTCTCCTATAGAATGACCCATACGGGTTTAGCTCTTCAAATTAGCAGACCCGTGTGGGTAACTCAGAGCCAGGATTAGTGTATTATTATTTATTATTATTAAAATGTTTATGTGCAATGTCTACATTCCAAAAAAAATGTGTGAGAACTTTTGGAGAGACTATCCTCCGTGGAGTAATCGTGACCACTCAGGCTGTTGGCGACTCCTCTCGGAGGCAGAGGCACATTATCCCAGGAAGTTCAAGAAGTCAGGGAAGTCAGGAGGGAAGATGTTGCTGCTGGAGGAGCCGCAGGTAAGGGAGTCAGCGTTGAGCGTCAGGTGGTCGGGACACGAGCAGACATGACCGAAAGCCGCCTCAGGGGACAGCAAGCACAGGTGACTGCAGGAACTCGTGTCGCAGGGATTTTCAGCCTGTAGAAGGTATGAAAAAAATGGAGATATAAATCATTACCAGTTTATCCCTCGACTTCTGGTGTGTGATGTTGTTCCAGCCTGGCGTCCAGCTGAGTTGTAAGTTGTGGTCTTATCTCCTTTGATATTTAGTAGTGCTAACCTTCAGAGTTAGTAATCGCACCCCTAAGGTAATTTATTTGGTCAAAAACTCCGATTAATGTGCCAGGATACTACATACGATTAGTTATTTCTTAACTGTGGTTGAAGTAACAGTTTTTTTTTTAAGAAATCCGAGAGAGAGAGAGAGCAAAGAAAGAAAGAAAGAGAGAAGAAGCAACTGGCATAAGAGCCACAGAAAGCTAGGAAAGGGCCCTCGTGAGCTGCGATACTGACAAAAGACTGACAGAGTATTTACTGGGCACTATATATGTACTGTATTGGAACTCGTAACATACTATCCCAGTCTTTTACCATAGTTGCAGCCCACGAGCGCTCCTTCCTGACTCTGCCATTTCCTCCTTTCTTGAGACTCTGATGCTCATCCCATGCTAAAATGTAACTAATCACATGAATCCCAGTATATACAACAATGTTTAAGACTAATGAGATTTGCTTTAGCAAGCATGCCTACTAAAAGCCCTGGTCAGCATACCTACTAAAAGCCCTGTTCAGCATGCCTACTAAAAGCCCTGGTCAGCATGCCTACTAAAAGCCCTGGTCAACATGCATACTAAAAGCCCTGGTCAGCATGCCTACTAAAAGCCCTGGTCAGCATGCCTACTAAAAGCCCTGGTCAGCATGCCTACTAAAAGCCCTGGTCAGCAGGCCTACTAAAAGCCCTGGTCAGCATGCCTACTAAAAGCCCTGGTCAGCATGCCTACAAAAAGCCCTGGTCAGCATGCCTACTAAAAGCCCTGGTCAGCATGCCTACTAAAAGCCCTGGTCAACATGCCTACTAAAAGCCCTGGTCAGCATGCCTACTAAAAGCCCTGGTCAATATGTCTACTAAAAGCCCTGGTCAACATGCCTACTAAAGCCCTGGTCAGCATGCCTACTAAAGCCCTGGTCAGCATGCCTACTAAAAGCCCTGGTCAACATGCCTACTTAAAGCCCTGGTCAGCATGCCTACTAAAGCCCTGGTCTACATGCCTACTAAAAGCCCTGGTCAGCATGCCTACTAAAAGCCCTGGTCAGCATGCCTACTAAAAGCCCTGTTCAGCATGCCTACTAAAAGCCCTGGTCAGCATGCCTACTAAAAGCCCTGGTCAACATGCCTACTAAAAGCCCTGGTCAGCATGCCTACTAAAAGCCCTGGTCAGCATGCCTACTAAAAGCCCTGGTCAACATGCCTACTAAAAGCCCTGGTCAGCATGCCTACTAAAAGCCCTGGTCAGCATGCCTACTAAAAGCCCTGGTCAACATGCCTACTAAAAGCCCTGGTCAGCATGCCTACTAAAAGGCCTGGTCAGCATGCCTACTAAAAGCCCTGGTCAACATGCCTACTAAAAGCCCTGGTCAGCATGCCTACTAAAAGCCCTGGTCAACATGCCTACTAAAAGCCCTGGTCAACATGCCTACTAAAAGGCCCTGGTCCGCTGCAGCTGGACAAGGTTCAAGAGGATTTTCAGCATGTAGAGGAAGAAACAAAGAGGATTATTATTATTATTATTATTATTATTATTATTATTATTATTATTATTATTATTATTATTATTATTATTATTATTATTATTATTATTATTATTATAGTATTCACGATGAAGTGCTAAACAAGTAAGGGTCATACAGTGACTAAGGGATGCGAAGGTAATCAGGGCTGATCTGGGAAAGGGAAGTAGTAGCCCTAGTTGGATCAAGGGCCATTAAGGGATAGTTTGTTAGCAGATTATCTCTTAAAGAATGGTGCCTTGATCCTAATGAAGGGATCTTGATCCATGGAATCAAACTTAATTGTTTCGTATTCACTAGAAGTGTGACAGTTATAGGTTTAGCGATTTCTCTTTAATAATATTGTGATTACACTTTATGTGAACTACTAAACCCGTGTGGGTCTTCCGCCAGTGTAAATCAATCAAGGAGTGCAGAAAGCTTCATCCTCCGTTTACGTGGATCATTCAGCACGAGGAGCAGTGAAGGCTCGACCATGCATCACAAGGGTCCCTCAATGCAATAATGTGATGGGGATGTTGGCTCAAGTATCATCAACGCACCTGAGTGACGCTATCGGGGTGGTGGATGAAGATCCAAGCGTTGAGACTGATGGGCTGGACGAGTGTCTGGAAGGGCTTGAGGTCTGAGCAGTCTCTCTTGCTACACATCATCACCTGAGCAGGAGGAAGAGCAGGTCACAATACATGTTTATTGATAATGTGAGAAATCACGACAACAATTTGAATAATACTTCTGTTCTCTGTGGTGATATTCCTCACACACATATATACATACAAATAATATATATATATATATATATATATATATATATATATATATATATATATATATATATATATATATATATATATATATATATATATATATATATATATTGTTATTTGAAACTGTATTGTAAGTGATCAAGGTCACAGGACCTAAACGTTTTCTTATATGTCCTAGAGTTTGCTAACGTGTTTTTTTTTTAAACCAAATAAATGTAAGTAAACCCATACTGACCTGTTGTCGTGAGTTATCCGTCCAGTAGAGGTGTTCTTGCCAGAAGGCCATGTCAAAAGCATTCACGTTCTTCAGCATCGCCGTCTCCACTGACTGCAAGAAAAATGTTATGAACATTTACGTATATATTTTCCGGTTTCTCGCTCAGTTGTGGCTTGACAATGGTCCAGAACGGAGCGAAACGTCGTTTAAAGTTTCCATGAAGTGTGGGTTATTTGTGAATGCTTCAGGGTACTGTGAATTTTTTTTGTTTAACTTACAGTATTTCATTCTTGCAGATTGTGAAAAACTTGCATTAGATATTTCGAATATCACTGCAATATTTTACAGCTCCTGAAAGGGTTGGGTGATCTTAAGAAAGTTCATTACTTTTTTTAGCAGCAGAAACAGCAAATGCCGTTGCAAAAGTAGTACTATCAGTGATAATAGTGCTTCAGTAAATTTATTATTAGAAATAGTAGAAATATTCAAAATAACAAAAAAGATATATCGGAACAACTATTTGAAATAATAGCAGAATAATTTTTTTAAATGTAAATCCTAATTGGTGGCTCACCGCACTTGATTCTGTAGCATAACTGAGGCCCTTCAGAAGCTGCATGCCATTGTCGACCCAGTAGAGGTGATGGTTCACGTGGTCGAGAGCTAAGGCAGACGGTCGGGAGAGTATTGAGTCTGTTCCCACCACCTGTTGTAGACTTGAGCCGTCCATACCAGCACGGTGTATTGTCGACCCCTCCTTACTCGTCCAGTACATCACCCTGTTGTTTATACAACCTTGCTAACCATTTTTCCCACTTCTGGAGAGCGACTTGACATATCCGGGGAGAACCTCGAGTTTTCCCTGAGGTACGTTTATTGTCTTCTCTGAGGATGAGGGTCCCCAGTAAAGTTCTAGAGGTGGTACCTCCCTATATATATATATATATATATATATATATATATATATATATATATATATATATATACTGTAAAATATATAGGGAGGCACCACCTCTAGAACTTTACTGGGGAGCCTCATCCTCAAAGAAGACAATAAACGTACCTCAGGGAAAACTCGACGTTCTCCCCGGACCTGTTTGAATATTTTCTTCTCCTACCACTCCCTCTATATATTATATTATACTCGAAAATGTATGTGTGTTTGTGTATGAGTAAGCAAGGAAGTAAAAATAAATAATATAGTCAGTTAATATAAACAGATTATCATGAGAATATGCATAAGTATTCTGTTCGATATACATATCGATTCCTAAGCCATATGAGATTCATACTTTTTTTTGAGGTCGAGCTGAATTGCCTTGGGAGAGTCGACGCCGGAGGGAAAGGTGGTGTAGGTGGTACAGGAGGAAGAGGAGGAGGAAGAAGTGGAAGACAGGCTGCATACAAGGATACACCTGTTGAGGCTGTCAACTGCATACACATTCCTCCCCAGCCAGTCAATAGCCACTCCCTCAAACCTCGCCTTGGCTACGTGGAATAGTAAGGAGAATGCTTTAAATAAACATTATTTTACCAAATTAGTAATACGAATTTTAAAAACGACAGTCATTCATATTAGTGGTATTAAAGGTTTTCTGATGACAAGGTGTAGGTGAAATGTGAAATTAATGAGTCTCATTCCCCTAATATGTTTCAGATATAAACGAAATTGGTCCTGGCCAGTGACGACGTAATCATTTATGTTCACTGTATGGAATATGTCATCCTGTGAGATGGTAATTCCCTAGTAATGAGCTGGAGATAAAAAAAAATCAAATTTCCGTTGTTACTGAATCCTTACCTAACGACATCTTCATTTCTATGCAGATTTCATCACATGATGTGTGAAAGTCATCCTGTGTGAAGGATTGTGACAGGAAAACATGTATATAGCATTATGCAAACAATCGCAGACAGGCGATCTTAACTATGCAAGACAAGCCACATGGGATGGAAATCTTTAGCTCAAGTACTTTCACACTTCTCAGTGCGTCATCAGGAGCTATGCAATGTTGCAAGGCAGCAACTGAAGGAGCGAGGGGAAGTTTTCTGAGAATAGTGCGATTTCCACCCCTCGTGGCTTGTCTTACATATAGCATTATTTTCCTAATGTGCAACATTCATGTAGAATTTAGCAACAACACACTAATAATGTATCCAATTTTGCTAAATTATGTAAAAAAAAAATCTTACGTTCATTAATTACTAGATGTGGCCCAGAATGGTGTCCCCTCAGCTTCTGGCAGTACACCTCGCCAGCCTCACCCTCGCTCCAGCACGCTGCTTCCTCCACAGGGTCGTACGACACACCACGCTGACGACGAAAGTGACGGATGGTAGATTTAAACATTCAAGACATAAGGTGCGGAACATCGCTGAGATGATGTAGAAGACGCAGGAAAATAGGTAGAAGGAAGGTGAATGTGATGATCAGTACGTTGTGATGATGGTGTTGTAAGGATCAACAGTCTGTCTGGTAACTGAACAATAGTATGGTCATACCCACATAATGTGGAAAACAACACTTATGTACAGTTCAGGACATTAATTAGAGGAAACGTTTTGCCAGCCACGAGTGGCTTCTTCAGTCCTAATACACAGATAACTAAGAATGAGTATATATAGTAGCAGGAGTCAGGGGGCACGCTACGAGAGGGTAGTAGTAGTAGTAATAATAATAGTAATAGTAGTAATAATACAGCAGTTATACCACAGTTGTACTTTTATTAATACTTCTACTGCTACTGCTGCCCACTTGTAAACTGTCACCTGCCACTATATACACTCGTCTCTTAGTTATCTCTCCATCGGGACTGAAGGAGCCACTCGTGGCGAAACGTTTCCTCTAATGCACCTAAGTGTCTTTTCCCAGTCTTTCTAATCTTGAGTAAGATGAGTTAATAGTCTTAGGTAAAAACGTAACAATATTTTATATAAGCGACTGCATATGCAAAGCTGCTTACGTTATTACAGCAGAATTTCTCGGTGGACTGAAGGACAAAAGTGTTGAGAGGACCTTAGGCGGGGCTGCCAGACTGAAGGGAAAATCCCCCATTTGTCGGGAGGTGGGAGGGGGGAATCGAAATGCCATGGGGGTAAAAATAATATGAGAGAAATTCTGTATGGGCGGGAAACACGGGCGGGGAATATTTTTCAGACCCCGAAACTTGGTAAAAAAAAAAAGGGGAATGGTTTTGAGTCATTTGAAACTACCTGTTTAGTGTGTAGATCGTGTCGAAGATACTAATGAAGTCTTTTGACGTTGGTTGTAAAAAGCTTAGTGACACACCGACACGTAGTAGACAGAGGCTACTGCACCAGTCTGTACATTTATTACAGAAAACGTTTCCTTGAGTGTTGTCTTCAGTCCTAAGGTCTGCCACTAGAGGCAAAACTTTTGCTTTCGGTCGATCACCATGACCAGCCCTTCTAGGGCAGGGTAGGTGCCAAAGCTGGAGCTTGCTACCATGTGCAGCTCACAAGCCTGTCCTTCCCGTCAGGGAAGCTGGCAGACCAGAGAGGCCTAGCTTCTCCCTACCAGCCCCATGCTGATGGGGAATGTGGCTAGGCCTGGGGACAGTTGGTCCCAACGATGAGGGGGTATTTGTACCTCCTCCCATGGGAGACATAGGTCTCTGATACTCCCACGACAGGGAGCCGGAGCCGGGTCGCCATCTGGAATAGACCCGGGCCGGGAGAATTCCCGGCGAATCAACACCTCCTCCTCCTCCTTTTGCTTTCATAAACATCCTGAAGTGTGCATTTGTGTCTTGATCCAATTCTGATGCTGAAAGAGTGTCTTGATCCCCTTCTGACGTTGATGGAGTGTCTTGATCCACTTCTGACGTTGATGGAGTGTCTTGATTCACTTCTGACGTTGATGGAATGTCTTGATCCACTTCTGACGTTGATGGAGTGTTTTGATTCACTTCTGACGTTGATGGAGTGTGTTGATTCACTTCTGACGTTGATGGAGTGTTTTGATTCACTTCTGACGTTGATGGAGTGTTTTGATTCACTTCTGACGTTGATGGAGTGTCTTGATCCACTTCTGACGTTGATGGAGTGTCTTGATCCACTTCTGACGTTGATGGAGTGTCTTGATCCACTTCTGACGTTGATGGAGTGTGTTGATCCACTTATGACGTTGATGGAATGTCTTGATCCACTTCTGACGTTGATGGAGTGTCTTGATCCACTTCTAACGTTGATGGAGTGTCTTGATCCACTTCTGACGTTGATGGAGTGTCTTGATTCACTTATGACGTTGATGGAGTGTCTTAATCCACTTCTGACGTTAATGGAGTGTCTTGATCCACTTATGACGTTGATGGAGTGTCTTGATTCACTTATGACGTTAATGGAGTGTCTTGATCCACTTATGACGTTGATGGAGTGTCTTGATTCACTTATGACGTTAATGGAGTGTCTTGATCCACTTATGACGTTGATGGAGTGTCCTGATCCACTTATGACGTTAATGGAGTGTCTTGATCCACTTATGACGTTAATGGAGTGTCTTGATCCACTTCTGACGTTGATGGAGTGTCTTGATCCACTTATGACGTTGATGGAGTGTCTTGATCCACTTCTGACGTTAATGGAGTGTCTTGATCCACTTCTGACGTTGATGGAGTGTCTTGATCCACTTATGACGTTGATGGAGTGTCTTGATCCACTTATGACGTTAATGGAGTGTCTTGATCCACTTCTGACGTTGATGGAGTGTCTTGATCCACTTCTGACGTTGATGGAGTGTCTTGATCCACTTATGACGTTAATGGAGTGTCTTGATCCACTTCTGACGTTGATGGAGTGTCTTGATCCACTTCTGACGTTGATGGAGTGTCTTGATCCACTTATGACGTTAATGGAGTGTCTTGATCCACTTCTAACGTTGATGGAGTGTCTTGATCCACTTCTGACGTTGATCGAGTGTCTTGATCCACTTCTGACGTTGATGGAGTGTCTTGATCCACTTCTGACGTTGATGGAGTGTCTTGATCCACTTCTGACGTTGATGGAGTGTCTTGATCCACTTCTGACGTTGATGGAGTGTCTTGATCCACTTATGACGTTGATGGAGTGTCTTGATCCACTTATGACGTTGATAGACTGATAAATGCTTTATAGTGTGTATATGGAAATACATAAATCAGAAGTACAAAGTTCTTAAGTTCCTGAGTGAGACACAAAAGTGCGCAGACTGGACGAAACGATGTAGTTTTTGAAGACTAAGAAAGAAAAAAGAAGAAGAAGAAGAAAAGAGGAAGAAGAAAACATTCACGCGTTTCTTAATTCTCAATCGTCAGTGTTATGTGCAGGTGTGTGTGTGTGTGTGTGTGTATGTGTGTATGTGTGTGTGTGTGTGTGTGTGTGTGTGTGTGTTTGTGTGTGTGTGTGTGTGTGTGTGTGTGTGTGTGTGTGTGTGTGTGTGTGTGTGTGTATGTTTGGAAAAGGCAGTTAAGGGAGGGGCGAATGAATTCACGTTTTTTTCTTTATTTTGGTCTAATTTCAATGAGATTTTTTACAGTGATTTATACAGCTTTTAAAAACCTATACACTGTCTTTGTTATGATTTTTTGCCTTTAGGTTAGGTAGAAAAAATAAAATGTGCCAAATTTTAGGGGTCACAAAACCAGTAAATTTCTACAAAATTGGGAAGATGTACAATGCTCTAGTTAACATCAGATGAAAGATAAAGGCTCTATAATTGTTGACCCAATCCATTTTAGCAAAAATGTCAGTAGATTCCATTATAAAAAATGTTGAAGTTAGTGATTTTGTTTTGCCTTTATTTTGTGGGAAAAAATCATAAAAACAAAGCTGTAAAAGATATTGGAAATCTTTCATGGGTGGTTGTAGAGCCATCATTACTCAATAACGTGTGAAAAATCATGACAATCCTATAAATACTTTTCGCAAAACATTACAAACAATGTCAATAACTTATTTCTGAGTTATTAATATATTTTTTTCTGTGAAACTCTATGGATATGGCACGCTAAATCTCAGCGAGTTGCATGCATCAGCACATGTTGAGACCCCAGAGGCCACTGAGGTGGCATGAGTCCCTACACTTGAATGGAGGCATCAGAGATGTTGCTATTTAGAGTTTTTTTAATGAAATAATCATAAAAACTGTAATTTTTGCAGAGACAAAACTAAAAAAAAAACACTAATTGGCAACATGTATTATTTATGACAGCAAGCACAACAAAAATACATTTAAGGAAAAAATATACTTGGAAATATGATATAAACAAGTTGATTACACCAAAATGTTGCCAGAATGATGCACTATTTTTTGGTAAGAAAACATTTTTTTCCAAAAATTTTCAAACTTCCTTTCCTAATTTCTGGAACAAGGAAAGGAGGGAGCGCGTAGGGAGGGAGGGTAGGCATGGGAGGGACTATGTGGGAGCGAGGGATGCTGGGCAGTCAGGTGAAAGCCCAGACAATATGTTGGACAGTTGGAAGCCATTCTGGGGACCCTCAGCTCACGTCACACGACACATGCATATGTATGGACACAATTTCTTTTGGACAGGAGGCAAAACACCACCTTTCACTAGTCTCCCGGGTTAAAAATGCTCGCGTTTTCTTCTCTTTCTCTCTCTCTTTCACTCTGTCTCTATGTCTCTTTCTCTCTCTCTCTCTCTCTCTCTCTCTCTCTCTCTCTCTCTCGTCGAAAAAATCTTGTGACAAACAAGAACAATAACAAATTCAGTGTCGTTCCGTGGCAGCTCTGGGAGTTCCCAAAAGTGGACGCCTCTTCCTAACTTCCCTTAGCGCCATCCAGCTCTTATAGGAATGTAATGGAAAAGGAGGAGAGGGGGAAATGTAAATTTGAGAGTGCCATTTATTAATTCGGACTTAAAATTCAGCCAGAAAACTCTTCGATAATGAAGATAGAGAAGCAAAAGGGTGGAAAATAGGAAGGAATAGTAGCAGATAGGAGACAGTAAAAAATAACAATGAATATAGAGGATGAAAAAATTAAAACAGTTATTTAGCTTAGTATACTTTTTCCCTTTCGTGTTAAGGTTGTTGATATGATATGGTCATTAAGAAAGGCTGGAGTAGGGTATCACAACCAAAAAGATGTGCATATATCAAAGATGAATGCAATGGAGTGTAGGGACGTTCCAGATAGGGTTGGAGGTGGAGGCTGACGAAGGTTTTGAGTGGTAGTGGCCTTTAATCACCCAGGAGACATGTGCGAGCTAGTGAGGGTTTTGACGCGCGGTTGGAGAGTTAGCAAGGCAACTGAAGGGACTTAATTAAGAAAAACATTCGATCTGAGTTGAGTTTTGAAGGTGGGAAATAAAATGTATGGATTCTGAAGGATGTGTGTGGATGCTGTGGCTCTGAGGGTCGTTCAAATTGTGATTTCCGCACATTTCTGATAGTGAATGTTTACCCACCTCCTTGGAGCTTTCCTACCTTGGTTGTAAACCCACTACTCCCCCACCACTCCTACCCACTATATACCACCTCTCCCACCACAGCCAACAACACACATCTTCCTTCAGCCATCACTGCTGCTACTACCACCACCACCTTTATCCACTACCATCACCCCAACCAACTACTACCACTAACTACAACTACCATCACCCCTCCTACTACTGTAGCCACCTCCTCCACCACCAAATAACTCACCATCTCAGCACCATTGTTCGCCACGATGGTAAAATTCCTGGTGCCGTCTAAGGAGAATGCTTCCAGACGTCGACCCATCGAAACCAGCATGAAGGCTGGCGGAGGTCCCTCTGAGAAGACAAACAACCAAGTCACCTTAATTAACTGGCCTGCGTTACGCCTCTCCTGATAGTATTATTTTCAACACACTTTTATTATTATTATTATTATTATTATTATTATTATTATTATTATTATTATTATTATTATTATTATTATTGTAGCTGATGACCTGTTCATGGTCAGTGACCTTAATGTCACTATTTAAGCTAAGGCAGCAGCGACCCTTTTCCTACCAGTGCTCGACTCAGCTAGTCTGAGGGACCTGAGTGGAAGAGCCGAGGACAAGTTTGGTGTTGAAGATACTCACCCATGCAGGTGTTGCCGTCAAGGAAGAACTCAGGAGGACAGGTGCACTGGTAGGCGTTGGGCGTCACCATACAGTCGTGGCTGCAGGTGTTGATTGGGCAAGGAATCTCTATCGGCAGAGAATGTAGGTTATGAAACAAGTCAAGTCTATTAGCTAAATAAATATCCATATATATTTTATCATTATTGCTCTGTAAAATACGAAAAAAAAAATATGATCCTTAAATTTGTTATTTATATTTTATATCAATAAAGTTAATAAGTAAATATAAAAAAGAAAAACTTTCGTTTTTTATTTTAGGTTACCCTGCCTCGGTGGTCACCCTGCCTCGGTGGTCACCCTGCCTCGGTGGTCACCCTGCCTCGGTGGGAGACGGCCGGTACGTTAAACAAAAAAAATCAACTAAGGAATTATGTAATTGTGTGAAGCAGTGGCGACTCCGGTATGTGATCTGGGAACAGATTTCTCGTTGTCTCTGACGAGATCCGCGAGTGTAACTACCAGGCTACGTTTGGTTTTGTATCAAGTCTCCCAGACAGCGCAAAAAAAAAAAAACGCGGTGGAGGCTTGATCCTCCGTCTGCTGAGCGTGAGACAGATTCGCTTCCTGTTCGTACTCTTCTACATACCCCAAACTGTGCATCAAAACTCGCTCAAGGAGGAGCCACTCATTTCAGGAACCTGAACTTGTATTCTCCTTAACTGGATCGCACCTCGTTGACTCCATTCCCGAGGCGTTGTATAACCCCTACGGTTTTAGCGTTTCCTCATAAATAAAATAATAAAGGAATTAATAGCGATACTAATAATAATGGTGTCTCCTACCTATGTTTTCCTGTTTTCTTAACCCTTCTTTTCTTCTTTTCCCCTCTCTTCTCCCCCCTCCTATTTCTTCTCTTCCTCTTCCTTCTCCCTTTCCATTCCATCCAAACACAGCAACCCGACTGGACAGGGATCGGGATAAACAATGAGGTGATGGTCTCTACAGGACCCAGGAAAAGGAAGGTGCAACTCACCACAGCCGAGGCCTTCGTCAGACCCATCAGCACAGTCGTGTTTCTTGTCACAGACGCTGGAGGCTGGCAGGCAGAGGTTGTCCATCCTGCAGAGGAACTGACCCAACTCCGGCAGGCAGGGGCCGGCTGCCAGGGCTCCCTGTCACATACAACACATCAACATAAACATGACTTCTAGACAGCCCCATGTTTAATTAAATGAATTGTGGACATCCAGGTTTAATGACATTTACTCTTAACATTCACGTTTAAATAAACGCATTCTTAACATCCATGTTTTACTAAATTGCTTAGTTAATGTATTCTGAATAGCCAGATTTAATTCAATATGTTCACAACATCCATTTAAATAATAAATTTTATATTTATTTTGGCTATCCAGATATAAATGTATTATAGACATTCACGTTTAAATATATTGTGGACAACTATATTTAAATTAATTCTAGACATCAGTGTTTAAATGCATTATGTGCAGAAAAATTAAATGTGTTTTTGATAATTTTTCAGTGTTTTCCGGACAACAGAGCTCAAAATTATTCTTAGCAGTAATGTATTGCGAAGAGCCATGCTAAAATGTATTCGTCATAATGGCTTTTCTTTTGCAACAGGATATTTGTAAGTGATAAATATTTTTCTCTCCTTATTTCTCTCTTTTTTATTTTTGTCTTTCTCTTCTCCCTTCTCCTCGTCTTCTTTATTTTTGAGAAATTCACAACCAACCCGCAAAACGCAAACGAAACTAGATTACGTTTCGGTCCATCCGAAGCATCATCCATTTTCATTTCAATTCTGTAGGTGAAACAAAGTGCTCAACATATCTGCCGTCCCCGGCACACCTGAGCTCAGGCGCTCCACACCTGTTGGAAAGGAGAGATTGGTGTTTCCGCGTGGGTGGAGGTAAAAGGGAGGTCTGAGGACGATGAGCTGCCTTCCTTTGGAAGCGCGGAAGATGCTGGAGGCTGACTAAGTGGAGGCGCCAGGTGCGCTAGTAGATAAGAAGAGCCATTATTTATGTTCGTTTACCCTTTAAGGAAGGACGAGCGCCTTGATGCCATTGAAAGGCTCTTCATTCAAGAATTGTAACTATACTCTCCTTTACTGGATGAAACCTGATGATAGCCATACCTCTTAGATATCAGGAAACCCATGCAATAAATAAAAATAAAGGAAACATACTGGGGTAATGGTGGGCTGTGGTTGGTTTGCGGTAGACGGGAAGTCGGTGAAACTGGTAGGTGGTAAGTAGGTGGTGGTGGTGGTCGGTGGGGTGACGGTGATGGTTAGAGGCGGGAGACTGGTGGTGGTTGTGGTCGATGGCACCATGTAGATAGTGGGAAGATCAGGAGTACTCTTAAGGTCAAGAACGTCCTTTGTGCATCCTATCTCATCCGAATTGTCGGGACAATCAGGGAAGCCGTCGCAGCGGAAGTGAAGCATGATGCATCCGCCCCTGCCGCCGCAATCATACTGGCTCTCCGTACATGCTTTCTGGGGAGGCTGAGTGCAAGAGTTAGCTGGAATACAGCTTCTAGAAGTGGAGGGAAGAGGAGGAGGGCAAGAAGCATGAAGAGGTGATAAAAGATTTCATAGATGATCCTAAAGAGTTAAAATCGTGTGAGTTATTAAGCCCCAGGAACTAGTAGTAAACGTTTAACAGTTCAGTTCCTTCCTTAATTTACCTTACCTTTCTTTAGATCGTCTCTAATTACCTTCTATTTCCCTGACTACTTACGACACCTACCGGATTAGAGCCCATCCCATGAAAATAATAATAATAATAATCCATCCCTTCCTTTAATTAATACACACCAACACTGAAAAACTGACGTCAATCATAAGAAGTGTGAGCAGAAGAGGCATTCTAAAGTATTTGCAGGGAATTCATCTATTTCAAGTTTTTATTTATTAGTTTACTGGCAACTTTGAATCTACACACTCTAAACTTGTTGGATACAATCCTTCTCAAAAGATGCCTCAGTCATTTAGGATTGAATCCTTTCAGACGAGGCACATTGACGAAGTGGCACCTACATATGCCAAAAACAATACCTTCTGAGTAGGAAACACAGTTGTTTGAAGATTGAAGCCTCTCAGAAGAGGCTTTCTCAAGTTATCACATGAGAGCCTAAACCAGCATGCACCTGTACAGTCGTATAACTCTTTCCCTAATTACAGTACACGAGCAAAGAAAATTTGAAGCCGATCGGAAGAGGCGTTATCAAGTTATGAACGAAAACATCGAGGTAAGGAAAAAAAAAAACTCCTACACTTGCTATAGGATACGCCTTCAAGATACTTAAATATATGCACATATTAATATGCCAGTATTTAATTTTGCATAAAGATTAACCTCGTTAAATTTTACCTCATAAAACATACCATATTTATCATAGATTATCTAGAAATTGGAATACGTATGTGCATTTACCTCATTTTTTTGGAGAAATCGTGAGATTACCTCAAAAATTTAACAGACACGGCTAACACCATACCACAGTATTACAGGTAGGAGAACGCATCAAGCCCTCTTATCAACACACAGTACACCTACCGGGGTGCAGTTCTCTTCGTCTGTACCATCGTCACAGTGGGTGACCCCGTCACAAACGAAGATGGGCCAGATGCAGCCTCCGCTTCTCTTGCACCGGAACATGCTGCTCTCACACTGGTCCTGTCGAGAGGCACTTAACGTGAGGAAAACCCTTACCACTTATGTACCGCCCTTCATGGCGGTGGGGGAAAGTAGGGGTATGTTCGATACTCTGGTGAAGAACTCTTGATCAAACTTCTTCAGCCTTAATGTCCATAATTGTTAGTGCTATTATTCTATGGGCCACAGATTCTCTAATATTCTCTCACAGACTCACCTAAATTTTTAATTAACAGATCAATATTATTAACTAACAGGCTCATTCATCATTAATATACTCACCTAAAGAGTTAACTAACAGACTCACCTAAGTTATTAATTAGCATACTCTCCAATACTTATCAGCATCAGACTCACATATGTTTTTCACCAACAGACCCACTTATATTAATCGCTAACAAATTAATCTATATTTTTCACTAGCAGGCATCTATTATTCACTAAGAAACCCACTTGCATTATTCACTAACACACTCGCCTATATTACTGAATATGTTATTCACAATGCAATAGACATAGACGTATGTTATACTCTTCGATATTATTCTAGGGTACAAAGCATCAGTATATTTTCATTGTGGTACTAATGAGCTTCGTTGCCACTTTTTAAAATGACTATATAAATGCTGGGATAACTTTAACTCACTGTAGATATACACAAAGACAGGAGAAATATAACAATTACCTGAGGGGTGCTGGACGATGTATTGGGTTGAGGCGTTGTCACCCCTGTTGTGGTTTCTGGTGTGGTTAGGTGCTCAAAGTGGGTTGGTGGTATTTCAGAAGGCATTTGTGGTGTTGTTGGTTGTGGTGTGGTAGTTTGCAAGGTAACGAATTCCGTTGTTGATGGTGGTGGTGATGGTGGTAGTGGCGATGGTGTCGGGAACTGGTGGTAGTGGATCGGGGTGTCCTTTGATATAGTGGGGCATAACGACTCGTCGCTCTTGTCGGGACAGTCTGTGATGCCGTCACACCTCCACGACGCCAGGATGCAGATTTCGTGCCCAGGACACTGCAGCTTATCTTCAGGGCAAGTAAACTGAGTGGGGGGAAAAAATGTGTGATCATCTCAAGATCTGTCCCTTTTTCTCGTTAGGAAAATTACTTAGCCATGCACATTTCTGGGATGTTATGTGTTTATTTTTTTTCCCGTATGAAGCCAGTATGACTTAATTAAAAGAACCTAGCTAAAAATTTGCTAAACTCTACTTAAATGAATTATGAAATGATCGTATGGAATAATCTATGAAAATAAACCCGCATTCAATACTGAGTAAAATAAACCCGCATTCAACACTAAGAAAAATAAACCCACATTCAACACTAAGAAAATAACGCAAATTTGCATTTGTTTTCACTCTAGCTAGGCAATAGTTCTGACGCGAGTGTTACTCAATACAGTTGTTACTCTGCTAATAACAGTTTTCTTCAGGTGTTGATCAGGACAGCTGCCACTCACCTGATAACAGTTCTCCTCATCACTGTCATCTAAACAATCATTCTCCCCGTCGCACTTCCAGGCTTCTGGGATGCAAGGTGAGTTGGGCGAGCACTGGAACATACCTTCATCACAATATACCTGCAAGAGGATCTTAAATGAAACACTAGAGTGACATACGCCTTACAGGATATAGCCGAAACAATAGACTTTAAAACTGGAAAAGAGGATCAAATGGAACACTGGTGTTCTCTCGCCCACAAGTGAGACAAATGGAACAAGAGCCATTAAAGCTACGAGAGGAACAAATGAAGCAATTGGCTGGACGCTGAATCTGCCGAAAGAGCAATGGCTCGCTGCTTCCGGGGCATTTGACTTGAGAAAGTACAATGGAGCGGTACATAATGGGTACTCAAACTGTAGAGGGAATAACTGTACACTGAAAAAAAACAATATAATAATGGTTCACTGAAAAACGATAATAATGGTACACTAGTACACTGTAAACAGAATGAAGAACAATGGAATATTGATGTATTACAGAACAAAGTTATTATTCTACACAAAAATAATATAGTAATTGAACAGTGAAGAACATTAAAATAATTGTACACTAAACAAGAATATTATAACAGTTAAACACTAAAGAACAGCATCATTGTGATATACTGATGAGCAATATGATTACCTGGGACGCTGAAGAATAAACTGCAAGAACAGAGCAAATCCAAAAAGTGAATACTAATCATTGCAGCTATTTATCTGCTGGTGCGACTGTTGTAAGAGCTGTTGTTGGTGTGTCTGTAGTTGTAGTAGATGTTGCTGTATCTGTTATTAATGTGACTGTTGTTGGTGGTACTGGTGTTGGCACGACTTTTGCTGTAGCAGCTCTTGTTGTTTTCACTGCTTTTGCAGCTATTGCCAGTATGACTGTTTAAGTTGCTATTGATGAGAAGAGCGTATACAGTTTCTTTTAATATTTTTTTAAACACTGGTTCTGAGCACAAGCAAGGGTGCCCACTCCATGTGCCTGAGAACACAAGTCTGTTAATACATAACATTTTGCTGTATGATCCCATACGAATTTGCTGCATCCTAAAGATGATAATAACATTTAACTCCTTACTAATGGTTGAGTACGTTTCTAGGTGTAGTTAGTGTGTGTGTGTGTGTGTGTCGTTCCGTTTATATAACAAAAAAAAAACAAAGGAATTGGAATTTTCGTATGAAGAGACAAATGTAAGATTGGTTAATGATGTTGGATAAAATGGTGAGCAAAAAAGTCTCACCAGGGTATGGAACAGTGTTGTGACCAGTAAGTCTCACCAGGGTATGGAACAGTGTTGTGTGACCAGTAAGTGTCACCAGGGTATGGAACAAAAGCAACGACTCGAGTTGCAAAAAAAAAAAAAAAAAGGCTTCATTACCACTCCAAAGAAAACCTTCACAATGACACGATCTTAATCTGCATTAATTGTGTTTTTTAACACTTATTGCCACTTGATTGTGAAATTAAAAAGACTGTCATCAATGTTACTAAAACTGACACAACAAATCCTCACCTCAGGAGCCACAGGTGTTGTGATCAATAGATTTCCAGTATTTTCCGTGGTAGTTGTTAGTGGCGGTGATGTTGGTGGCGGTGGCGGTGATGGCAGCAGTAGGGCAGGAGGAGGAATATTTGTGGAAGTGGTGAAATATTCGGTATTGCAGTAATCTTCATCACTGCTGTCCAGGCAGTCAGCATAATTATCACACCTCCAATTGGCGGGGATACACACACCATCACTCACACACTGGAACATGTCCTCATCACACCCGATCTGTTGCCGGAGAGATGACCGGAAGGTTACTTAGTTTTTTTTTTCAATTCCTAATTCTCATAGTAAGAGGATGAGTGTGAACAATCTCCTCACTCTGGTGAGTTAGGAAGAAAATGGAGAATGTATACGGATTATTAACCCCTGGAAGTTAACTAATAGCCTGAATAACCCCCAAGAAAATTATCCCGCGCAATTTTTTTTCATTGGGTTTCTTTTGGCGCTGTTCCCCAGGATGCAACACATCAGTCGACTAACACTAGTACCTATTTACTTCTCAGTAAACAGGGAGAGCGGATGTTAAATTTGCACATGCGTCTTGCCCATGTTCAGGCTTACAGTATATCCAAAGCATTCGGTTGTGACCGAAACATCACCACAGCGCAAAGAAGTTTTAACTCACACTTTTGCGACATCTAACATGCCGAATTATAAACGAAAATATGGTTCCGCCTCTGAGTATTTACCAGCATATTGAGTTAAGATATTTATGGTGACATTAAATGATCAAGTATTATTTTCGATTTGTTCGTAGCAAACAACACGATATCCTCTTGCTCCATAATACTAGCGGCTGTTTTTTTTTTTTTCCACGCATAGTTATGGATTGTCTGTTAAATCTGTTAATGACTTCTGGGATTAACGTTCTGGCGGCCCAGTCTGAGAACCAACATCCTAAATTGGAAAGGAAGTATAACATGAATATAAATTATCAAGAAATAAAAGTTCCAGTGTCAATGTCGTCGGAGAAGTCGTAATAAACGGATGGAAGTAAATTCGAAGAAAAACTGGGTGGCAATAAAGGGACAAGAGCTGGATCTCCACTTGAGTTGTGTTGTCGAAGGAAGATGGCTATGAAAGACGTGTCCAGCCGCTGGAGACCATAACGTCTGCAGTTATCACCTGAATTAGACAGGTTATCGCTTGGTTGAGAAGCGGATTTATACATGTGGATTAACAGGGTCGACTATTACGCAGTTTTTCTTTGAATTTAATTACAGTCGCTCATTACCATTTTCCGAGAACATGTATATTTATAAAGGTGCTCAAACTGTAGATGAATTAACGGTACTCTGAAAGAACAATATAATAATGGTTCACTGAAAACGATAATAATAATAATAGTACACTGAAAACAGTGTAACAATGGCATTCTAAACAACATTATAAGAATTCCAGAATGAAGGACAACAGAATAGTGATTATTACAGAACAAAATTATTATGGTATACTGAAAAATAAAAAAAAGTGGCTTCATTAATACGACAAAATAGCTTGTTCTACAACAAATGTCTTTGTCTTCACAATCACATTAAATCCTCATCTGCGTTAACAGTCCTTCGTATCATTTATTTCCCCTTGATTGTGAAATTAAAAAAACTGCCAGCAGTGTTACTAAAACTGACACAACAAATCCTCACCTCGGGAGGCACAGGTTTTGTGATCAATAGATTTACATTATTTTCCGTGGTAGTTGTTAGTGGCGGTGATGGTGGTGGCGGCGGCGGCGGTGATGGCAGCAGCAGGACAGGAGGAGGAATATTTGTGGACGAGGTGAAGGTGAAGGATTCGGTGTTGCAGTCTACTTCATCACTGCCATCCAGGCAGTCAGCATAGTCATCACACCTCCACTGGGCGTGGATACACACACCATCACTCACACACTGGAACTTATCCTCACCACACCCGATCTGTTGCCGGAGAGATGGCCGGAAGATTAGTGTTTGTTTTTTTTTCAATTCCTCATTCTCATCTTACAAGGATGATTGTGAACAATTTCACTCTAGTAATATATAAAGAATGTGTTGGGATTATTACCCCCTGGGAGTTAATATCCGGAATAAACCCCAAGAAAATCAAACCTCTCATTCTTCATATCTGCGTGTGGTTTTTTTAACTCTTCCCCAGGATGCAACACATATTAGTCGACTAATACTGGAACCCATTTACTTCATTGCAAACAACAGGGCCAGGAGAAAGGACATTCGCCATCGCGTCTTGCCCACGCCCAGGATTACAGTATATATCCAGATCCTTCGGTTGTGAGCGAAACATCACCACCGCGCAAAGATGTTTTTAGTTCACACTATGACATCTATCTTGCCTAATTACAAACGAAAATGTGGTTCCGCCACACGATATTTACCAACACGCTTTTAGGAGCTTATTTTGGTTAATTATATAGCTTATATATTGATTTAACAGAGTTAGGGTGGCATTAAAGGTTCAAGTATTATTTTTCGACACGTACATAGCAAACACGATATCCTTTTGCTTCGTAATTCCAGCGGCTGTTTTTTCACACATAGTTATGGATTGTCTGTTAAATCTGTTAATGGCTTCTGGGATAAACGCCCCCGCGTCCCGGTCTGATAGCTACCTCCTAAATTGGAAAGGAAATATTACAGGAACAAAAATTATAAACAGATAAGTAGAAATGCATGGCGATTGTAAGAAGAAGAATGCTTTGCAAGACACTAAAACGATGAGCAGACTTCCGTTTCAGAATTACGTGGGAAGACGGTAGAACGTCAATGGATGGTGGTTATTGTCTTTTTTTTTTTTAAATGTCTAATTGAGTCAAGGATACGTAGTATTAAAATATAATAGTATTTAGTATTGAGACTTTTCAGTGATCTTCGGCACGTTTCAAAATGTAATTCTGCATTTAAATTATCCGCTTCATAGATGAGTAAGAATGTTTAAACTGGCCTTAGTTTTAACCTCTTTGACAGTTCATGAAATTACCCCACATTTTATACACTTACCCTAGACACACGCACACACATACACAAACACAGGTGAAAACATACAAACCTGGTATGCATACATATTGGGTATAAAGAAAAACTGGGAGGAAATCGAACCGGAGGTTCTGTGTGTGAGCCATATTGGTTGCAATAAAGAGTCACAACTATTCCAATTCAGGTGATGTTTGCTGCCACAACTGCAAACTTTTTTTTCAATGTCAATTTTCTTCATAAACAGAAGTCAAGTGAAGATCTTGGTATTGTAGCTTCAGTCCTCGTGTCAGTGTACTCGGGAAAATCGTTATAAACGATTGTATCTAAATTATAAGAAAAACGGGATTGAAGTGAAGGGACAAGAGCTGGAGCTCCACACTGAGTTGTGTTGGCGAAACAAGATGTCTATAATAGACTGCCCAGACGCTGGAAATCGCAAGGCCTGCAAATATGACTCGAACTAAATAGAAGAAGTGGATTTGTACTGGTTGATTGACAGGTTCGACTTTTACTCAGTTTTCTTGAATTTAATTACAGACGTTCATTACTACTTTTCTGAAAACATGTACGTCTATATTTATTTATTACTGAAAGTTTTCTTTTGAAGACAGTTCAGCTTTTTCAGCATGGGTATGGAACAGTGTTGTGTGACCAGTAAGTCTCACCAGGGTATGGAGCAGTGTTGTGTGACCAGTAAGTCTCACCAGGGTATGGAACAGTGTTGTGTGACCAGTAAGTCTCACCAGGGTATGGAACAGTGTTGTGTGACCAGTAAGTCTCATCAGGATATGGAACAGTGTTGTGTGACCAGTAAGTCTCACCAGGGTATGGAACAGTGTTGTGTGACCAGTAAGTCTCACCTAGGTATTGAACAAAAACAAAGACTCGAGTTGCAAATTAAGGCTTTTTTAACACGACAAAAAAAGTTTGATCTGCAACAAGTGTCTGTCTTCACAATAACACCGAGTCTTCATATGAGTTAATAGTGTTTTAAACATTTATTTCCACTTGATTGTTAAATTATCAATCCGGCTAGTAATGTTACCAAAGGTGACACAACAAACCCTCACCTCGAGAGCCACAGGTGTTGTGCTCAATTGATTTCCAGTATTTTCCGTGGTAGTTGTTACTGGCGGTGATGTTGGTGGTGGTGGCGGTGATGTTGGTGGTGGTGGCGGTGATGTTGGTGGTGGTGGCGGTGATGGCAGCAGTAGGGCAGGAGGAGGAATATTTGTAGACGAGTTAGAAGTTAAGAAGGATCCGGTGTTGCAGCCCACTTCATCACTGTTGTCCAGGCAGTCACTATAGTTATCACACCTCCAATAGGCGGGAATACACACACCATTGCTCACACACTGGAACATCTCACCACACTCGATCTGTTGCCGGAGAGATGACCGGAAAGTTACACAGTTGTTTTCTCAATTCCTCGTTCTCATCTTATGATGAGTGAACAATCTCCTCACTTCGGTGAGATATGAAGGAAATGAAGAATGTAAACGGATTATTAACACCTGTGAGTTAGCAGACTAAATAACCCTCATGAAAATCAATTCCCGCATTTTTTTTTCATTGGGTGTCTTTTGGTTCTGTTCCCCAGGATGCGACAAATATCAGTCGATTGACACTGGTATCTGTTTACTTTTCGGTAAAGAACAGGTACAGTAGATGTTAAAAGATCTGGTAATGTGTCTTGTCCACGCCCAACTTTACAGTATATGCAGATCCTTCGACTGTAAGTGAATCACCACCGAGCAGAGAGATGTTTTAGCTTATACTTCGTGACATCTAACCTGCCGAATTTCAAACGCCATGGGTAATTACCAACACGCTTCTTGGAGCTTATTTTGGTTAATTATGGAGCTTATATTTTGATTAAAGTGATTTATGGTGAAAATGTTCAAGTATTATTTTCGACACGTTCATGGCAAAGAACACGATATCCTTTTGCTCCGTAATCCTAATGGCTGTTTTTTTTCACACATAGTTATGGATTGTCTGTTAAATCTGTTAATGACTTCTGGGATTATCGCCCCCGCGTCCCGGTCTGAGAACCTACCTACTGAACTGGAAAGCAAAAATAATTATCAAGAAAAACAAAAAAGTAGATAAAAATACAGAATGTAAATAGAAATATGTTTTGCCAGATAGGAAAACGTTGAGCAGATTTCCGTTTCGCACTTATGTGGGAAGACAGTAGATAGTCGCTGGATAGTTGTCATTGTCTTTTTTAAACGTGTTATTGAACCAACGATACATATTAAAATATAATAGCATTTATTATTGAGACATTGCCATGGTCTTTGACACGTCTCAAAATATCTTGCACTTTAAAGATTCGCCTCATTGATGAGTAAGAATGTATTAAATGGCCTTAGTGTTATCCTCTTTGACACTTCATAAAATTACCCCATACTTTATCTTATATGTTTACCCTGAAGATACACACACACACACACAGGAGCTGTGACTCGACCCCTGCAACTACTTATAGGCGAGAACATACAAACCTGGTATGCATACATATTGGGTACAAATAAAAAATGGGAGGAAATCGAACCTGAGGTTCTGTGTGTACCAACCCTGCTCTTAACCAGTGAGCCACATTGGTTGCAATAAAAAGTCACAACTGTTCCAATTCAGGTGGTGTTTGCTGCCACAACTGCAAACTTTTTTATTAATGTCAGTTTCTCTTCATGATCAGAACTGAAGTGAAAATCTTGCTCATGTCTCTTCAGTCCTCGTGTCAGTGTACTCACAAAAATCGTAATAAACGATTTTAACTAAATTATAAGAAAAACTAGGTGGCAATGAAGGGACAAGAGCTGGATCTCCACTTGAGTTGTGTTGGTGAAGGAGGATAACTATGTAAGACGTGTCCAGCCCCTGGAGACTGTAGCGTTTGCAGATATCACCTGAATTAGAAAGGTTATTACTTGGTTGAGAAGTGGATTTGTTCAGGTTCATTTATAGGTTTGACTTTTACTCAATTTCTCCTCGAATTTAATTACAGACGTTCATTAGCACTTTTCTGAGAACATGTACATCTATATTTATTTATTACTGAAAGTTTTATTTTAAGGACAATTCAGTGTTGTGTGACCAGTAAGTCTTACCTAGGTAATGAACAAAAAGCTTTATTAACACGACAAAAAAAGCTTTATTAACACGACAAAAAAGCTTTATTAACACGACAAAAAAAGCTTTATTAACACGACAAAAAAAACTTTATTAACACGACAAAAAAAAGCAACGTGTCTTTGTCTTCACAATAACACTGGGTCTTCATCTGAGTTAATAGTGTTTTCAAACATTTATTTCCACTTGATTGTTAAGTTATCAAACCTGCTAGTAATGTTATCAAAGCTGAAACAACGAATCCTCACCTTGGCAGCCACAGGTGTTGTGCTTAATAGATTTCCAGTAGTTTCCGTGGTGGTTGTTAGTGGCGGTGTTGTTGGTGGTGATGTTGGCGGCGGTGATGACAGCAGCGTGACTGGATGAGGAATTTTTGTAGACGGGGGAGAAGTTAAGGACCCGGTGTTGCAGCCCAGTTCATCACTGCTGTCCAGGCAGTCACTATAGTTATCACACCTCCATTGGGAGGAGATACACACACCATTGCTCACACACTGGAACTTGTTCTCACCACAAACGATCTGTTGCCGGAGAGATGGCCAGAAAGTTAGTGTTTTTTTTTTCAATTCCTCATTCTAATCTTAAGATGATGAGTGTGAACAATCTCCTAGCTTTGATGAGATGTGAAGAATATATACGGATAACACCCGGGAGTTAGTAGACCGAATAAACCCCAAGAAAATCAATTCCCGCATTTTTTTTTTTCATTAGGTATCTTTTGGTTCTGTTCCCCAGGATGACAAATATCAATCAACTAACACTGGTATCTGTTTACTTTTCAGTAAAGAACACGGACAGTAGATGAGAGAAGATTTGGCAATGTGTCTTCCCCACGACCAAGTTTACAGTATATGCAGATCCTTCGGCTGTGAATGTAACATCACCACCGAGCAGAAATGTGTTAGCTCACACTTCGTCATGGGTATTTACCAACACGCTTTTGAGAGCTTATTTTTGTTAGAGAGCTTACATATTGATTTAAGATATTTATGGTAACAGTAAATATTCATGTATTATTTTCGACACGTTCATGGCAAACAACATGATATCCTTTGGCTCCGTAATCCTAGTGGCTGTTTTTTCTCACACATAGTTATGGATTGACTGTTAAATCTGTTAATGGCTTCTGGGATTTTCGCCCCAGCGATCCGGTCTGAGAACCTACCTCCTAAATTGGAAACTAAATATTGCAGGATATATGCAGACGCTAAAGTCACCTGTTTTGGTGTCTCTGTAGTAGTGAAACACTGCAGCTCGTCGCTGCCATCAGTACAGTCGTTTATGCCATCACACTTGAGGAAGTCCGGGATGCAGAGGTCATCCTGAAAACACTTGAACTGGTTTTCTGGACACGGTGTCTGGAACGAATATAAGATTTAATAATAATTTTTGATAACAGTTTTTTTTTTCACATTTTCCTATTTTTTCATGCAATCATTTTATCAATAAATCTTTTTCAAATGTGCAAATTCAATTAAAGAAAAACGTCGATAAAGTGGTATGTTACTACGAAGATATTTTTGGGAAAATGTTAAATGGGTTGATATATCCAAATGAATGTAAATTTATGGGAAGATCATTGCGTTTCGTCAAAATAAAATCAGAATTAAGTTCACTGAATTGATAATGAACTGCAATTATTTACTTAATGAGAAAAATATACACACTCAGATGGGTTTGTCTCAGAGTATATACACTGAGAATTTACTTCATATCTAACTTCAGTGAGTGAAAGTATTTCTGACTGTTATTATAAAGGTCAACTGCAGCCTCTTATGACCCACGTGCAGTCTAAGGTCTTCACACCTAAACAAATTCACTATTAATTTTGAGTTTAACAAACAAAACAAAAGAGGAACTCACTTGCGGACTTTCGTTCGGAGGGGAAGTTCTGACGTCACATCCGTTCTCATCACTGCTGTCACCATCACCACAGTCTAACTCACCGTCACACTGCCACTGTAACGGGATACACCTGTCTCCAGTCACACACCTGAACATGAAGTCTTCGCACTGCCGTGGTGTGAATAGAGATGATTGTGTAATTAATACTACTAGAATATTAAATGTAATATATCCAGTACTGCAATACTATCCATGACGGATCGAAACGTTGTTTTTTTTTTTTTTTAGAATTTGTGGGTTAGTTTTGATGTAGTCCAGGTACAGTATTGTGACTAATATTTTTCGTGCATTGCTTGGACATAAACAAAATACAGAGGATATTCCACAGACAACGAAATAGAACATCTTAGCCTAAAAAAAAATCCGGACTCGGGAGGTGCAATGGTTATTAGTACCTCTACTATAAATGGCGTTGTGGTTTGCGTCATGGTTGGCGTCGTGGTTGACTGCGGAGATAGTGGCCACAGTGTTTTCTTCAACACCGAGGGTAAATCATCTCTTCCGACGGCGTGGTTCCCGCGACAGTTCTCCTCGTCACTGCCATCGGAGCAGTCAGGGATGCCGTCACACTGCCACTCCCTCTGATAGCAAGAGTTGTCCGCGCTGCACAAAATCATGTTCGGGTCACATATATTCTGCGAGGGGAAAAAGAGGGCAGGACGAAGGGGATTTTTAGGTGCAAAAATAATTCTGGCGGGTAGATTTTTAAAGTTAAATCTGCGCATTTATTATTATTTTTTTAAATTATTTCCCATAGTAAGTGTTTTGTAATAGTTATACAGAATGGTACTTTTATTCTGGTTATTTTCATATGTATTATATACGTGAATGCATTTCACTATGTGTTAAGCTCATTCTGGCTACTTTGCGAGAGGGAGTATTTGTGTTTTCCAGTGGCCAAAAACTATTATATAAAAATAACATGGAAAACCAAAGGTAAGCATTTTAACCAAAGGTAAGCAGTTAAACCAAGGTAAGCAGTTAAACCAAAGGTAAACGGCTAAAATTATGAAAAGTATTAGAAGGGATACTGAGAGGGAATGAGAGGGAGTATGAGATGGATGGAGAGAGAGAGAGAGAGAGAGAGAGAGAGAGAGAGAGAGAGAGAGAGAAGAGACGGATGGAGGGAAGAGCGAAGGAGAGTGATAGAGGAAGAGAGGGAGCTAATAATAGTAACTGACAATATCCTCAACACTTCACCTCCAGCGTCACTATGGGGAAGGAAGAAGTGGGAACAGTGGTGCCGGGAGGAGTCGGAGGTCGCGTCGGGTCGGAGCCAGGAGTCGGAGGTCCGACTTGGGAGGAGCCGGGAAGCATCCTGCCTACTGCTGCTGCAGAATAGTCTGGCCGCACGCAGGTTGTCTCATCCCTGCCGTCGCTGCAGTCAGCCCTTCCGTCACATAACCACGACAGCGGCACACACGCCCACTCTCTCTCACACACGAACTGCTGCTCCGTACACCCCACCTGCCACAGAAAGAAGTGTGGTAATTTGTTTTGACATGATGGCACAATATACACGGAGTGCTTGTACTGGGACAACGTTCCACAAAGTAGAGGGATGGAAAAAGTCTTTCTTGTTTACAATCTGAAGCTGTGGTGGATCTGTATTAGTTCCAGACGCAGATTTAGCTCTCCGAACACATGACATTTGCGTGGAAAGAACTTCCATTGTATCATTTTCATGTAGTCTTTATTTCTTTACCTTTCCATTCTCTTGTCTATATTCTTTATCACCATTTTTACCACTCTTCTTCATTCTTCTGTTACCCTTCCGCCAGCCTCACACACCCTACTTCTTCCCCCATAAATTCAATTTCCACAGTATGTGGGACAGACTATCCTGAGAGATGGTAGTCCTCACTGAATTTATAAGTCTATATGTTCAACCCAAGTTAAAGATGTGGAAGATGACACAGAGAAACACAGCTAGTTTGTAATTACCACACAGTATCTATCATATAGAACTGGGTAGCTGCATACTGCAGGTGTGAACGCATATTTACCACATAAACCACCTTACCTTGCAGTTCTCCTCGTCGCTTCCATCAGAACATTCCTGGACATCGTTACATCTTCCTTCTAGAGATATACACTCTGTGGTGGAGGCGCACTTAAACATGCCTTCTCTTTGGCACTGCATCACCTGCCAAATATACGTGTACAGTTTTAGTTATTTTGTGACACTGTTATTATACATGTACAAAATACATGTATAAGCTTTAATTGCTTCAAGACTCAATTTCAACATTGCAACAAGGCCAGCGGAAACCTGATACTATAAACACCGTTCCATTCAAGTCACTTCTTACACCTAACGTAGCTCCTGACCTAGCTCCTCCACCCTAACCTAGTTACTTCACTAGGTCTGCCTGCTGAACTTAACTTATATCCAGCGGTTAGAGTCAACTGACCTTTGCATGTAATCTGTATCCCCCTGAACACTTGTTATAGTAGGCTTCATAATTATAATAATAATAATAATAATAATAATAATAATAATAATAACAATTATAGTAGTAGTAGTGGTAGAAGTAGTAGTAGTAACAATAGTAGTAATAGCAGTAATAGTAGCAGTAGTAATAAAAATTATAATATATGTTGAAGTAGTAATAATAATCGTAGTTGTAGTAGCAGTAATAGTAGTAGTAGTAGTAGCAGTGGTAGTAGTAGTAGTAGTAGTATTTGTCTAGCCGATCAGTAAATCTTCCCACTGTTCTCGCTTCAACCATGTAACAAAAAGATACAGGAACAGACGGGTGTTAGAGAGCAGTGGTGTGGCAATACACTTGTAGACAAGTAGAACAAACTGCTAGGCTGGGCCAAGAAAATGCAGTGAACAATTTTAATGAACCCATAGCGTGGGTGGGAATCCAACTCATGGCAAAGCAGCCTTCGTGGTCCAGTCGCTAAGAGCAATGTAGTTTCCGGGTTGCTTTGCTATGGGTTCGAACTCAAGCCACCCCTTGAAATGTTGACAATAGTTCATTCGTGTTTTCTGAAATCATGGACAGTGACAGTACCTGACAAGATATAGGTCGCGTCGATGGTTTTCGACCACATATACAAAATAATGTATGATAACCTTTCTAGTTATTATTATTATAATGGGGAAACGCTAAACCCGTAGAATTATATAGCGCCTGTGGGGAAAGGGAGGGGATGGAAGGTATTCAGGCTTAATTTAGGGAACTGGAGCACAGTTACAATTCCCTAGATCAAGAGCCCCTCACCAGCGTCAAGGAACCTCCTTTGAGGGGTAACCTTTCTAGTGTATATGTGAACCCTTATGATCCAGTTTCTAAGTGTTGTTAGATAGTTTCAGGGATTATTTCTCTCCTTTTTTCGAGTCCTACCCCATACTTGGGTTATTCTATTTTGTTTATTTGATTGTTTATTCCACTTATTTGCGAGAAAATGTTGATTTTTCCACATAAACACCGTTGTAACTCAAGGTCCCTTATTTTCAGTTATCTACCGGACTAAATGGTTCGCATTTGTTTTAAGGTCGGTAAATTGGATGGTTCGTAAATCCGCTGATTTGCTAATCGGGACATCTTAAAAATGGGTTTATTTTCGAGCCTTTTTTTTATTTAGAATGTGCCTTTTTCATGACTTTTTTTTATTTTAGGTAAGTTAATTTTAGGTTATTTTATAAATGATTTTATGCAATCAGAGACGATTTATTGTTCGGTATTCGCCAAGTCTTATGAAATAAAAAGACTGAAAAGTCGATTTAATTTAATGAATTAACATATTTTTTATATATAATCTGAAGGGTATATATGAAAGAGGGAATATATATATATATATATATATATATATATATATATATATATATATATATATATATATATATATATATATATATATATATATATATATATATATGTGTGTGAGTTATACCAACGCTCTTATATGGGTGTGAAGCATGGGTGATGAATGTTGCAACGAGGAGAAGGCTGGAGGCAGTGGAGATGTCATGTCTGAGGTCAATGTGTGGTGTGAATATAATGCAGAGAATTCGGAGTTTGGAAATTAGGAGGAGGTGCAGGATTACCAAAACGATTGTCCAGAGAGCTGAGGAGGGGTTGTTGAGGTGGTTTGGACATGTAGAGAGAATGGAACGAGACAGAGTGACTTCGAGTGTATAAATCTGTAGTGGAGGGAAGGCGGGGTAGGGGTCGGCCTAGGAAAGGTTGGAGGAGGGGTAAAGGAAGTTTTGTGTGCGAGGGGCTTGGACTTCCAGCAAGCATGTGTGAGCGTATTTGATAGGAGTGAATGGAGGCATATGGTTTTTAATACTTGACGTGCTGTTGGAGTGTGAGCAAAGTAACATTTATGAAGGGATTCAGGGAAACCGGCAGGCCGGACTTGAGTTCTGGAGATGGGAAGTACAGTGCCGGCACTCTGAAGGAGGGGTGTTAATGTTGCAGTTTTATAACTGTAGTGTAAAGCACCCTTCTGGCAAGACAGTGATGGAGTGAATGATGATGAAAGTTTTTCTTTTTCGGGCCACCCTGCCTTGGTGGGAATCGGCCGATGTGTTAATTAAAAAAAAAAATGTGTGTACTCACCTAATTCACCTAATTGTGGTTGCAGGGGTCGAGACTCAGCTCCTGGCCCCGCCTCTTCGCTGTCCGCTACTGGGTCTCTGCTCTCCCTTCTCCATGAGCTCTATCATACCTCGTCTTAAAACTATGTATGGTTCCTGCCTCCACTATATCTTTCTCTAGACTATTCCACTTCCTGACTACTCTGTGGCTGAAGAAATGCTTCCTAACATCCCTTTGACTCATCTGAGTCTTCAGCTTCCAGTTGTGTCCCCTTGTTTCTGTGTTCCCTCTCTGGAACATCCTGTCCCTGTCTACCTTGTCGATTCCCCGCAGTATTTTGTATGTCGTTATCATGTCTCCTCTGACCCTTCTTTCCTCCAGTGTTGTTAGTCCTATTTCCCTCAACCTTTCTTCATAGGACAGACCCCTGAGTTGTGGAACTAGCCTTGTCGCAAACCTTTGCACTTTCTCTAGTTTCTTTACGTGCTTGACCAGGTGTGGGTTCCAGACTGGTGCTGCATATTCTAGTATGGGCCTGACGTACACGGTATACAGTGTCTTGAACGATTCCTTGTTTAGGTAACGGAACGCTAATCTTAGGTTTGCCAGTCGCCACGTGTGTGTGTGTGTGTGTGTGTGTGTGTGTACTCACCTAATTGAGGTTGCAGGGGTCGAGACTCAGCTATGTGTGTGTGTGTATGTTAGTATTATATAGCAATTTTATGTATTGCATGTTTATTTAATATTTTTTCAGCAATTTATTAACATATACGAATTACTGATTTACTCCCATTTATGTAATATTCAAATGAAATTTTTTGAATCATCCACTCGCTCCCCCCCCCCCTCTTCCTCGATTGTATCCTCTCAATGGTTCTACCCTCTCACTTCCTGGGTCTATCCTTTTACTTTCTGGTTCTGTTCTCTCACTCACAGATGCTGTCCTTTCACCTCATTCATCGATACCATCCTCACACCGTTTAGATCTATTCTCTCATATCTAAATCATCATCTTATCCAGATTATTGGCACTCACCCCTTACATCTATTCTCTGACTCCCTTTTAATGTCGTCTCTAACCCAGATTCTTAACTGATTCATTCCCTGGTTCGGCTTTCCCTCAAGCCTCGGTCACCTGGCTCGTCCCTGGCAACTTCACGCACACACTCACTGAGCAAGAGGGCGTCTCGTCAGAGCCGTCAAGGCAATCGTAGACGCCGTCACAGCGTCGGGCCTCGGGGATACAAGTGCCCGTCTTGCACCGAAACTCTCCAGCTCTGAAATAGAAGGAGGCGAGGATAGAGATATAGAACACACACACACTACACAGGAGCTGTGACTCAAACTCTGTAACCACATGTAGTTGAGTACACACACATATACACACACACTCATACACAGGTAGGACTACAAAGGGATCTGGACAGGTTGTAAACCTGGTCAAGCAACTGACTCCTGGAATTTAACCGCACCAAGAGCAAAGTCATGAAGACTGGAGAAGGTCAAAGAAGACCGCAGACAAAGTACAGGATAGGGGGGACAAAGACTGCAAACCTCACTCAAGGAAAGGGATCTTGGGGTGAGTATAATACCGAGCACATCTCCTGAGGGACACATCAACCAAATAACTGCTGCAGCATATGGTCGCCTGGCAAACCTAAGAATAGCGTTCCTTAGTATGAAATCGTTGAAGACTCTGTACAGCGTGCACGTCAGGCCTATATTGGAGTATGCAGCACGAGTATGGAACCCACACCTGGTCAAGCACGTCAAGAAATTAGAGAAAGTGCAAAGGTTTACAACAAGACTAATCCCGGAGTTAAGTTAGGGTATGTCCTACGAGGAGAGGTTCAAGGAAATCGACCTGACGACACTAGAGGACAAGAGGAATAGGGAAGACATGATAACGATATAAAATACTGAGAGCAATTAGCAAGAAGGATAAGAACAGAATGTTTCAGAGATGTGACACAGCAACAATGGGTCACAACTGGAAGTTGAAGACTCAGATGAGTCACAGGGATGTTAGAATATTTCTTCAGTCATAGAGTTGTCAGAAAGTGAAACAATCTGGAGAGTGATGTAGTGGAGGCAGGATCCATATATAGCTTTAATAAGAAATACAATAAATTTCACGGAGCAGGGAGAAAGTGGATCTAGTAGCGACCAGCAAAGAGGCGGGGCCAGGAGCTGTGACGCGACCCACACACAAATACACACAAAGGGGCTGTGAATCAACCCTTGTAACCACATATATGTAAGTACACACACACACGAGGAGAGGTTTAGGAAATCGACCTGACGACACTGGAGGACAGAAGAAATAGGGGGGACATGATAACGACATATAAAATACTGAGAGGAATTGACAAGATTGAAAGAGACAGAATGTTCTAGAGATGGGACACAGCAACAAGGGGACACAGTTGGAAGTTGAAGACTCAGATGAATCACAGGGATGTTAGGAAGTATTTCTTCAGTCACCGAGTGGTCGGGAAGTAGAATAGTTTGGGAAGTGATGTAGTGGAGGCAGGATCCATTCATAGCTTCAAGAAGAGGTATGATTAAGCTCATGGCGCAGGGAGAGTGACCCAGTAGCGACCAGTGAAGAGGCGGGGCCAGGAGCTATGACTCGACCCCTGCAACCACAACTAGGTGAGTACACACGCTTATGAAAGAACTGAGAGAAGTAAAATAAGTAAATGAATAAGGAACAAAATTCAGAGTATAAATCAAACAACAACAAGAAAAAATCAGCTCTGAATGCTGAAAATAAAGAATAATAAACATAAATTAATGAATATATTCACAACCTTACAGTCCATCGTAAGCCATTATCAAGTATGAACTAGAGAAGGATATAAGATAGACTGAGACGTCGTCTTAGCTCACTCAATAATTTGTTAGATATAAAAACATTCCAGCTAAGTTACTGTGACTTATAGTGTACATAAGGTGTCTTCATGCAATTACTTTGGACATGGTAAGTAGATGTCTACTGGACACGACTCTCTTGCCAGCTCCTGCAGCAGGATCTTGGAAGAGTTCTGCAGCACCTCCAGGGTCGTGTTTATCTCCGTTAAGAGGTTGGACGCGATGCTGGCCAACGACTTCTCCATCTTGTAGCGTTCTGCGAAGTATTCCAATGTTTAGCCCTGAAATAATTTTATCTACCTACAAATACCACTGAGTTAATATTTCCAATGGAGTTTTAACAATTTGAGCATGACTGTGATAATTTTGTGGCGATGTACTCACCTAGTTGTACTCACCTAGTTGTGGTTGCAGGGTCGAGTCAAAGCTCCTGGCCCGCCTCTTCACTGGCCGCTACTGGGTCACTCTCCCTGCGCCATAAGCTTTATCATATATATTGTGTGTGTGTGTGTGTGTGTGTCTCTCTTAAGGTCTAAATCCCTGTTGGTAGTTTATTATAAGGAATAGTGGAGTCTCGATCCTCCGTCCGCTAATCACGAGCCAGTCTTCTTCACCTAACTAGTAATTAGGTCCCTGGGTGTTAGCTGATGTGGGTGTCATCTTGAAGAATGATCTTCGGAATGAACAAAAGGGGAATGCAGGTCGTTCTACTATAGTAAATATCGATTTCTTATACATGATTTTGAGCAAATATCTCAATATACATTATTTAACTTTGGTTACATTGTCATCTATAAGCAAAATATAACCGATTATAACACACAGTAATGCCAATAAATGCAATAACACACAAAATCAATTTAAACTTTTGAAGCACGACCATAAAACACCCCGAATCGACTGTACAATAGACAGTCAAATAACCACGTTATCCTACTAGTGTCACAGTCACACATTTATCGTTCTCAGTTAAGGTGATATATTGCCCTTGACTAGCTGAACGGGATGTGGAATAATGAGCTAGTAAATTCAATTACGCAAGGAGAAAAAAGTAGCCTCACCGGGTGTGCATCCAAGACTGTCTCTCTGCTTCGACAAGCTCAGCACCGACTTCGTCATCTCCTCAGCGAACAACTGATTGACTTGGACCAGGTCGTTGAGGCGTTTCCAGTCGATTTCCTCGAAGCCATCTGCGGTGCCCTGGGTGACTCCTGCTCTGGCCAGAACCAACAACAGGATGATGACCCCCATGAAGGAAGACTTACGCAGCTTGAAGGATGCTTCCTGAAGGAAGATTATATTATAATTATTATAATCATTATTGTATAATAATAATAATAATAATTGTTGTTATTATTATTATTAATATTGTCGGTATCACCATACCATCTTTCAGGTACCTGGGTGTTAGCGGACTGCTGTGGGGGGCATCTTTGAGGAGGGAAACGACGGGGTGGGGGGAGAGTATACCATACCCAACGCAAGACTTTGAAATAATCTTATGAACGATAACATCTCTTAGCTTGTAAATTCATGAGGTTAAAACGCCTTCATAAACTAGGGGGAAAAGGAAAATCTTCAAGAAAATAAAATAAATCGGTAATATGTAAACAAAACAATTCATTTTATATGATAAGTCACGATAGCATACAGTCCACATATGAACAAAATTATTGACGAAACGACCAATAAATAAAACGACCACCTTTGTGGATTTCCTCTCTTCAAGACGACCAGTATATCCTTCTTGATATCTTACATTAACACTACATATATATATATATATATATATATATATATATATATATATATATATATATATATATATATATATATATATATATATATATATATATATATATATATATATATATATATATATATATATATATATATATATATATATATATATATATATATATATATATATATATATATATATATATATATATATATATATATATATATATATATAGTTTAAATGTAGTATACAATATTCAAAGATATAGTATGGAGGTGGTGTTGGGGAGAGCGATTCCAGAGGAGCGAGCCTGCACTATGTCAGGTGGCAACAATGCTCTGCTCTCACAACAGAATTTGTGGTGCGGTTTGGCAAGATGTAGTGAGAGGGAGAGAGGAGAGGTAGAGGGATGGGAGAAGGAGGAGGAGGAGAAGAAAGGAGAGGAAGGAATGAAGAGAAGATTATAGGAGAGAAAATGGAAATGGATAAAGGGAAGAGGGAGAAAAGTATGTAGGAAAGAGAGAGGACTGGGAAAAGGCTGGTAAGAACGAAGTAGAATAATAATGAGTAAAAGAGAAAGGGAACAGGGAAGAGAAAAATAAAGTGTATGCAAAATTACAATACAAATAAAACAGCTGGAAGGAAGAATCTTCATATCCAGGAGCACCATTTGTTTGTGTGTGTGTGTGTACTCACCTAGTTGTGGTAGCAGGGGTCGAGTCACAGCTCCTGGCCCCGCCTCTTCACTCTACTCGGTCACTACCCGCTCCATGAGCTTTATCATACCTCTCCTTAAAACTATGTATGATTTCTGCCTCCACTACATCACTTCCCAGACTATTCCACTTCCTGACAACTCTATGACTGAAGAAATACTTCCTAACATCCCTGTGGTTCATCTGAGTCTTCAACTTCCAACTGTGTCCCCTTGTTGTTGTGTCCCATCTCTGGAACATCCTGTCTCTGTTCACCTTGTCGATTCCTCTCAGTATTTTATATGTTGTTATCATATCCCCTCTATCTCTCCTGTCCTCCAGTGTCGTCAGGTCGATTTCTCTTAACCTCTCCTCGTAGGACATACCCCTTAGCTCCGGGACTAGTCTTGTTGCAAACCTTTGCACTTTGTGTGTGTGTGTGTGTGTGTGTTAGTTACCATTTTGTCCTAGGCACATGTCGATTTGACACTAGGCCTGTTGTATGTATGTGTGTGAGTGTGTGTGTGTGTAAGGAAACACTTCGAAATGTTTCCGCCCCGTCGGGAATAGAACCCGGGCCCTCTGTGCGTGATGCGAGAGCTTTACCACTAGGCCACCGGGGCTTGTTAGTTACCTTTGTCCTAGGCACATGTCAATTAGACACTAGGCCTGTTGTATATATGTGTGTGTGTATGTGTATGTAAGGAAACACTTGAAATGTTTCTGCCCCACAATTGAACCCGCCCTCCGTGGTGAAGAGCTTTACCCACTAGGCCACCGGGGCTGTGTGTGTGTGTGTGTTTTTTGGGGTACTCACCTATTTGTGGTTGCAGGGGTCGAGTCATAGCTCCTGGCCCCGCCTCTTCACTGATTGCTACTAGGTCCTCTCTCTCCCTGCTCCATGAGCTTTATCAAACCTAGTCTTAAAACTATGTATGGTTCCTGCCTCCACTATGTAGCTTTCTAAGCTATTCCACTTCCTGACAACTCTATGACTGAAGAAATACTTCCTAACATCCCTTTGACTCATAGGAGTCTTCAACTTCCAATTATGACCCTTGTTTCTGTGTCCCTCTCTGGAACATCTTGTCTCTGTCCACCTTATCTATTCCTCGCAGTATTTTATATGTCGTTATCATGTCTCCCTAACCCTCCTGTCCTCTAGTGTCGTCAGGCCGATTTCCTTAACCTTTCTTCGTAGGACAATCCCCTTAGCTCTGGGACTAGTCTTGTTGCAAACCTTTGCACTTTCTCTAATTTCTTGACGTGCTTGACCAGGTGTGGGTTCCAAACCGGTGCTGCATACTCCAGTATGGGCCTGACGTATATGGTATACAGAGTCTTGAATGATTCCTTAGTGAGGTATTGGAACGCTATTCTTAGGTTTGCCAGCCGCCCGTATGCTGCAGCAGTTATCTGATTGATGTGTGCCTCAGGAGATGTGCTCGGTATTATACTCACCCCAAGATCTTTTCTTTGAGTGAGGCTTGCAGTCTTTGGCCACCTAGACTATACTCTGTCTGCGGTCTTCTTTGCCCTTCCCCGATATTCATGACTTTACATTTGGCAGGGTTAAATTCAAGAGCCAGTTAATGGACCAGGCTTGCAGCCTGTCCAGGTCTCTTTGTAGTCCTGCCTGATCCTCGACTGATTTTATTCTTCTCATTAACTTCACATCATCTGCAAACAGGGACACTTCTGAGTCTATCCTTCCGTTATGTCATTCACATATACCAAAACAGTACAGGTCCTAGGACTGACCCTTGTGGAACTCCACTCGTCACAGGTGCCCACTCTGACATCTCGTCACGTACCATGACTCGTTGTTGCCCTCCTGTCAGATATTCTCTGATCCATTGCAGTGTTTTTCCTGTTACGTGTGCCTGATCCTTTAGCTTTTGCATTAACCTCTTGTGAGGAACTGTGTCGAACGCCTTCTTGCAGTCCAAAAAATGCAGTCTATCCACCCCTCTCTCGTGTCTTACTTCTGTTACCTTATCATAAAACTCCAGTAGGTTTGTGACACAGGATTTTCCTTCCCTGAAACCGTGCTGGTTGTCGTTTATAAGCTTGTGTCTTTCTAGGTGCTCCACCACTCTCCTCCTGATGATCTTCTCCATGACTTTGCATACTATACACGTCAGTGACACAGGTCTGTAGTTTAATGCCTCGTGTCTGTCTCCTTTCTTAAAAATTGGGACTACATTTGCCATCTTCCACGCCTCAGGTAGTTGCCCAGTTTCAATGGATGTGTTGAAGATTTGTGTTAGTGGCACACACAACATCTCTGCTCCCTCTCTAAGGACCCACGGAGAAATGTTGTCCGGTCCCACCGTTTTGAGGTATCGAGTTCACATAGCAGCTTCTTCACCTCCTCCTCGGTTGTGTGTATTTCATCCAGCACTTGTTGGTATACCTCCTATTCTGAATTCCTGGAGTCCTACCTGTCTCCTGTGTAAATACTTCTTTAAATCTCATGTTGAGCTCCTCACATACCTCTTGGTCGTTTATTGTGAACTCCCCACCTTCCTTTCTCAGCCTGATTACCTGGTCCTTGACTGTTGTTTTCCTCCTGATGTGGCTATACAACAGCTTCGGGTCAGACTTGACTTTTGATGCTATATCATTTTCATATTGTCGCTGAGCCTCCTTCTTACCTGTGCATATTCGTTTCTGGCTCTTCGGCTAATCTCTTTATTTTCCTGGGTCCTTTGTCTTCTGTACTTTTTCCATTCTCTATTACACTTACTTTTTGCCTCCCTACACCTCTGGGTGAACCAAGGACTCGTTCTGGTCTTCCCATTACTTCTGTTTCCTTGGGGACAAACCTCTCCTCTGCCTCTTTGCATTTGGTTGTCACATATTCCATCATTTCTTTTACTGGTTTTCCTGCCAATTCTCTCTCCCACTGAACGTCTTGTAGGAAGTTCCTCATGCCTGTGTAGTCCCCCTTTTGTAGTTTCGTTTCTCCTTCCTATTCCTGCTCCCTCTCCACTTGTAGCTCAACTATATAATCAAAACACAGAACCAAATGATCACTAGCTCCAAGGGGCCTTTCATACGTGATATCCTCGATGTCCGAACTACTCAAGGTGAATACTAGGTCCAGTCTTGCTGGATCATCCCCACCTCTCTCTCTGGTAGTGTTCTAACATGTTGATGCATGAGGTTTTCCAGTACCACATCCATCATCTTGGCTCTCCATGATTCAGGACCCCCATGGGGCTCTAGGTTTTCCCAATCAATCTCTTGTGATTGAAATCACCCATAACTAGTAACTTTCTCTCCCCATGTGGGCTCTTCTGGCTACCTCGGCTAGTGTGTCTACCATTGCTCTGTTGCTCTCGTCGTATTCTTCTCTTGGCCTCCTGCAGTTCTGTGGCGGGTTGTACATTACAGCAATTATCACCTTATGGCCCTCAGACTGAATTG